>JAMWET010001162.1:97500-227500 GCA_024036415.1 Prochilodus magdalenae
CAGAGGTTTAATAAAAGCATTCAGGATAGAATCAGCATTCCTTGTGGCCGGAAAGTAAAGCTGCATCACAGGAGCAGAGGATGAACTAGTTCGAAAAAAAGACCACCCTAATATCCACGGAGTCAGATACATTGTCATTTAAATTCATTTTGGGGCAACATCATGTGGGCTTCAGGCAGAGGAGAGGAGGTGAGCCAATGATTCAGAGATAATGAGTCATGTGTTTCTTCACAGAGACCCTTACCCTGGTGCACAGATGTCTGCGACCCAAGTATCTATGTGCTGAAAGCATGTTAAATCCCTGGTTGATTAAATCCGTCTACCTACATCACATTCTCTCTCTGTCTCTTGCTCTCTCTCTCTCCTCTTTTGTGAAGACTCCATGTTATTGCGCCATCCAGGATGCCAGAGGGGTGGCAGATAGCGTGCATCAGCATGCACTCAGTCAGAAGAAGTCAGAGAGGAAAAATCATAGACACCATAATCCATCAGTCCGCTTTCATGCTGCAGCTAGATACACAAGGGCCCTCTGAGAGATTGGTAAGGATAGCAAACTACCATGCTAGCTACGATGAGGGAAGAGAGTAGGAGACTGTCGTCCATTCAAAGGAGTAGAAATCGAGGATAGAGTATAAAGAGAGAGAGAGAGAGAGAAAAGAAAGGAAAGAAAACTAAGACAACGAAAAGAGGAAAAGGAAGAGAAGCTCTCTGCTTTGTCACCAGACCCAGAACAACAAAGCCAAAGTGCGTGTGAGAAACATGAGAGGGAGTTAACAGGACGTGACTGTGACAGAATGGTGTAGTGCTGACGGGAAGCCATCATTCCATACAGTCTGTCTCTCTACTTCAGCGCCATAACACGCACACCCAGAACGGTCTCCCACAGGAAAACCCTACGCCTGTGTCGATCGTGTGATCGGAACCCGGATGAACCAGGCCAAATGACTGCATTAGGGGAGAAACGGCCAAATCTACCCAAACACCAGAGGCTAAGAGCTCTGTCACATGCAGACTGGGATCCTAATGTCCATCTTCCATTAATGGACCTTAAATCACATTACAGTTCCTCATAAAAGCAAAAGTTGGAGGAGATCATTCCAAGAGGAGGCCTGGACACAGACTCACCCATTCCGAACATAACTATACAGTTCCAGAGAATGAGGGGTCTCTTCACAGTAGAAGGATGGACAGAGTGTAAGGGTGAAAAGGTGCAGTGCAGGAGCCAGAAATGGAAAAAGGCACTGGTCCTGAAGACACACGCCCAGGACACAATCCATGCGGGGTAGAAGTGGTGTTTATTGGCCCAAGTCACCACACATCTCACCATTACTGTCCGGAGCAATCTAAAAGCAGGTGCATCAGACGGGAGGCTAGGCTACAACTATCTCCCTCGTCCCGCGCAGAGAGCTACAGCTCAGCGCGCATGCGCAATAGTCAAGTGCATGTAATCAACCGTTACAAGAGGTAACAGGAGGAGTTGTTCTCAGATCTGAAGCAAGAGTGGAGCTTCATCTTCTCCTCCTTCTCAACCCTAAAAACTGTAAGTGGTCTGCCAGTTCTCACACGGCTTGTCTCATTTTCTGTGTACCTTTATTTGAACTCACTTTTCCCCTCCCCAGACTATTATACGGCGTCCAGTCAATAAAATAATAAGTAAATAGCTTTGATTAAAGCGCCTACACGTCACAAGCCTGTTTAGACAACCTTATGTATTGTCACCACAGTCATTTCTGTCCTGAGCTGCTTTTACTCGTGGCCTTGATCTTGTACTGACTAGGAAACTCAAACCACTCCAGTACATCCCAATGTATCCAATAGGTTTAAGCGTAGGACTCTTTGGTGGACAGTCCATGTGTGAAAATGATCCCCAATGCTCCCCCAACCATCCTGGAATTTGATCGCGCCATCAAGAAGGAAATAAAATCCATTGATGGCATAACCTGGTCATTTAGTACATTCAAGTGGTCAGCTGACTTCAGTTTATCACCACATAATGTTTCTGAGCTTCGACCTGACCTGAGCTGAAGCAACCCCAGATCATAACACTGCCTCCAGAGACTGGTACAGTGGGTCCTATGCATGGAGGGTGCATAAATTCATGCACCGTCCTTCTTACCCTGACTGACCCACTGGACCCTCTGGAACAGGGTCAATCTGGACTCATCAGACCTTACAACCTTTCTCTCCAATCTTCATGCCCCTAGCAAACTGAAGCCTCTTTTTCTAATTAGCCTCACTAACGTGTGCTCTTCT
Source organism: Prochilodus magdalenae (assembly GCA_024036415.1). Taxonomy (NCBI): domain Eukaryota; kingdom Metazoa; phylum Chordata; class Actinopteri; order Characiformes; family Prochilodontidae; genus Prochilodus; species Prochilodus magdalenae. The sequence continues at coordinate 99,754 of JAMWET010001162.1, forward strand.
TACAGCTCCAAAGTTGTTTGTTCCCAATCCTGTGAGTTCTAGAGTTGAATTCCATGTAGCACTTATATGATCTCAGGTTACAACCATTCACGTTTTCTACTGTCCTTCCAGATCTTTATATAGGATGTTAGAGCGTTCCTAACCCAATTCCAGTCATATCAGTCTTTGTAGATGTTGTCTTTGCTCGAAGCCAAGAATTTGAGAAGCTGCTCACTGCACCACTTAGGGTTAATAGAATTGTTGCCAGCTGAAACCTATTAATCACTGCAGTAATTATCCAATGCAACACTATTAAGCATTTGCTCATTTAAGTTTTTTTCAGGCTGCGAAAAAACAGGGATTAACCTGTATCTAATGACCAATGAAATGAAGCTTTTGCACTGTACCACACAACAGAATAAATATAAATACCTAAGTCAACAAAAAATATGTGCAAATGAATGCTACCTAGTAAAGGACAACAAGCTAAGACAACAGCTACGATCCGATGTATGCAGTGTATAGTTCTGTTACTAATGGGAAAGTAGAATATACTCAAAAATTAAAATGCACACTTAGAACCAGGTGAATTCTGAGGAAGGTAATGATGGACACTAGTGTCCCATAATGCAATGGGAAACAGAAAAAGTGGAGCTTCTCGTGTCTAGACAATTGGAAAATAATGGCGGATGATGATGTGACGGTGAACAGAAATGGTGTAAATGTGAGTTAAACCCAAATCTGTCACAACAACGATAAATGTATTCCAGTAAATAATGTGTTTATGTGTTTATGTTATCTAAAAAAGCTTCATCACTCACTGTTAGTAAGAAACAATGCGGTATGCTAGTATATTGTGTACTAGTCTGCTGAACTCAAACTATTAAGATTAGTACGTTAGTACATGGTGTATATACAGAGGTTGGACAATGAAACTGAAACACCTGTCATTTTAGTGTGGGAGGTCTCATGGCTAAATTGGACCAGCCTGGTGGCCAACCTTCATTAATTGCACATTGCACCAGTAAGAGCAGAGTGTGAAGGTTCAGTTAGCAGGTAAGAGCACAGTTCTGCTCAAAATACTGCAATGCACACAGCATTATGGGGACATACCAGAGTTCAAAAGAGGACAACTTGTTGGTGCACCTCTTGCTGGCGCATCTGTGACCAAGACAGCAAGTCTTTGTGATGTATCAAGAGCCACGGTATCCAGGGTAATGTCAGCATACCACCAAGAAGGACGAACCTCCACCAGCATCACGTAGTGACCTGGCCACTATCCTGCAAGAAGAATGGCTTAAACTCCCTCTGACCACTGTGCAGGACGCAGTATATGTCATTCCCAAGACCAACTGATGCTGTATTGGCCGCAAAAGGAGGCCCTACACCATACTAATAAATGATTGTGGTCTAAAACCAGGTGTTTCAGTTCCATTGTCCAACCCCTGTATACAGTGTAGTACTAGTGTGTAGGACACCATTGGGAGGCAGCCAACATTTACCGTAACATACGCAATGAGAACATTGTTTACATCCATTACTCATTATGAAATGGCAAATATGTATCTATTCTCATTACTGTTATTTTTATGTAATATTTTATGCCCATATGTGGGCTGGATGGAACTAACGAGACATGACTAAAGAGTTTCATATGTCTTTGTCAGCTCTTCCGCTTCATCCTTTCTATTTCGTTTATGCCCAGGCTGTCGACAGCTAGCAGAGCTTCTAAACGAAACAGCAAATTAGAGAGCAAAGGAAAAAAAAACAAAGTCAAATGCATGAGAAAGGAGAGAACGAGACAAAGAGAAAAAGAGAGAGAGAAAGAGAGACTGAGGAGAAAGCCAAGGCTCCGAAGGTAAGAAATCCATGCCTAGACTGATCTACTCATAGCCTTCCTTACGCTGTCATCAGAAGCTGCCTTATCTATTATCACCTCAGGCAGAAGGCGTCCTCCAGGCCCAGGCCCGATGAGGGACACCACCCCGTTGCAATCCACCGTGCTATTGCGTTTGCCATGGTAGCCGCTGTAGCTGCTGCGGCGGTACGGGCTGAAGAGCGAGCCACGCCGTTCCTCGCACTCCTCCACCGTGCTGTGCTCGTCGTCCGCAAACTCGTTCTCGGAGCCGGCATCCCGGCCGCGGCCCTTGAAGCTGAAGATGCTGCTCTTGCTGTTGTGCCGTGACAAGAAGGGCGAGGCAGGGATGCTGAGGAGAGACTGGAGCGAAGTGGAGGAAAGGAGTTAGGAGTCTTCAGGCACATCCGTAACAACTCAACCAACACTCATCTCTTCAATGGGCATTCGATATAAAGAAACAATGGACATTCAAGCGTCTTCAAAGCTGCCTCTGCAGTAGCTCCCAGCATGTTGCTGAACAATATGTTAGACATGAGGGACACCAGATAACAGAATAACATGCCACTACTGACCATAAGTATATGAAAACCATCCCATTTGGAATATTCGCAATCATGTGTCTGCTCTTGCCGCTTTTCCAATTCCATCTATCCTGAACAATCCAGCATGTCCATATTTACCGGCAAACGTCAGTAATGCCATCTCTTCTCTCCACAGTCTGCTTTAGGTGGCAAACCTTTCGCTGATAACCCAGTGCTCTGAACTGCATATCGTTCATGCACATACGGTGTAGTAAAGCAAGCTGCTGGTTTAGTCACACTAGCTTGATTTTTCTTTTGCATATCACTGTAAAATCTTATCCTGGCAGGCTTGTTGTGCTTGTTTGGTTATCTTGTGCTGACCTGAAGGCTAAGGGCCCCCTCTCTGAGTCCGGGTTCCTCTAGCTTTCTTCCTCTTGCTCTGAGGGAGTTTCTCCCTGCCACTGTAGCACTTGGCTTGCTCACCGGGGCTCGGACCCGGATTCTCTGTAAAGGTGCTATGTGATATCTACTGGCCCTATACTAATAAACCTTGACTCTTAAAATTCGAATAACTTTACCCAGTATCCAAGATTTCTTTGTGAACTTGCTTCATACTTCTCAAAAGTGTTTTATGGACACGCTGTAAAGAGGCGTAGAACTTCAGATTTTTGGTTTAATGTAATTACACAACTGGGTGGAAACCTGGCTGCTGGACTAATAGAAATACATGTTATCCTTAGATGTAGCATGTAACATGACCATTCACTTTTTCCATCATTGAATAACATGAAGGAATATTCCTGGTGCACGTATGTGTATTCAATAAGTTATTTTTTAAATATGCAAAAACTTACAATGCATCGTTTCTGTGATTTTGTGAGTCACAAAAAACAATGAACTTCTTGTATATCCAACCTACAGGAAGCTAGCTCCGCCCATACACGCAGACATGCAGGATAAAGTGAAGGCTGGACGAAGCCCACCTATAAGGGCTTGTATGAACCCTTTAGTACAGCTGGATTCTCTGAGTGGCCATGTTTTCGTTTTTGACGTGGTGGATGGATGTATGTTCTGGCCGGGCCTGCTAACTGAGTGTAGCTGTATTCTCTAGTTATCTGGTGTATACAACGCTCTGATGACACACATACGAACACACTTTCATCTTACTCACCTGGTTCATGATAGAGGTCCTGCGGCCTAAGCGGTTGTCAGGGAAGCGGAAGCGACTCCTCTTGCTGCCGTCATCCGATTCAGACTTAACGAATTTCTCGCTGTCTCCCTTCTCCTTGTCCTGTTCCTTCTGCTTCCACTTCTTCTTACGGTTCCTCCGCTCCTTGGCACTCTTGGAGCTGAGCTTGGACATCTCTGAGGAGCTGCATGACAGGTTTCCCCCACCATCATCCTCCACGGCATCCTCCGATACTGTACCTGCTGATGTTGCCATGGCATTCGCCTGCCAGGGCACAGGAAGGGGGGTTAGTCTATACAGAGAGAGTAATATCACACCTACATATGTTTCTATACTATCAGCCATAACAAGATAACCAGCGTGTTACTGCAGTCCATCTGATTCTCTGTATACTTTGTTGACCCACCTTTTACCCTGTTCTTTAATGGTCAGGACCGCCACAGGACAACCACAGAGCAGGTACTATGTGGGTGGTGGATCAGCACTCAGCTGACGTGGTGGGGTGGTGAGTTGGTGTATGTTGTGCTGGTGAGAGTGGATCAGACACAGCAGTACTGCTGGAGCTATCATACCTACAAGGTGGACCAGCCCCTTAACCAGCAAGCTGGACAGTGAGTGGACACAGAGCTTAAACACTTCAGCAGCACTGCTGTCTCTGATCCACTCACACCAGCACCACACACACTAACACAGAGTCAGGGCAGTGCTGAAAATGATCCACCACCCACGATACCTGCTCTGTGGTGGTCCTGTGGGGCTCCCGACCATCAAAGGACAGGTTAAAAGGGGCTTAACAAAGTATACAGAGAATCAGATGGACTACAGCCTGTATTTGTAGAGCTACTAGGTGCTCCTATATGGTAAGTGAAGCTGATAAAATAAACAGGGAGGTGATTTATAATTTATGGCCGATGGGTGTATACATAAAACACAAATAATAAATATGACCAATAACTGAATCTACAGCAATCAGATAGATATACAAATAAGCAATACGCTCAAAGTAGAGAACCTGGTAACACTAATTACACGGTTTACAGCTCTCAGCATGCAGACTGTAGGCCAGCTGCGATCCTGTGATGCTTCACCTTCGTCTGCTGCTGGTCTTTAGAGTGAGCTGTTCCGTGCAATTTGGCTGTTCAAAGCGCTGATTCTAGTCTCCCCGCCTCTTTCTGCTCAGCTTCCTCCATGGTGGCCTGATTCTGCTCCTCGTGATCCCCTAGCCGATGGCTACACGACAGTGTCCTTGAGCGCTCCACCGAGCTTAACTCAGTATTTCACAAGCGTAAAAGCAGCCTCTTTAGCAAAGAGATCACCAGCACAAAGAAGATCATGTAGGTTTTCCCTGCGGACGGAGGAAGTTCTGGAGAAGAAGAGGTAGACGAGCTTCTCTCCTCACGCCGTCAATCAATTCAATCGTCACCGAGCGTACTCTCCACATGATCCTAAGGTTTGACGCGACCCTACAACACAGGTCTCCCAAACATGAAGTAAATGACTGGGCCGGTGTGGAAGTAACTCACGCGGCCATGTGTTATATGTGACAGTGCACTGTCACCCAGTTTTGCCACTGAGCTGGCCTAACAAAACATGTACGTGTTGACAATTCTTGGTCTCAACCGTATGCAACGTACGTGGTCTTATTGTGGTCTACGGACGACTCATTTGCAAGATGCAATGGACAATCCCTTACCCCACACATGCGGGTTCTGAGTTTTTAATTTGACTGCGTCCCTACCTAGGGTAAATTTACATGAGGTCTAGATACAGTAGGCTAAAACGTCTGTTTGTGGGTCTGTTGAGAGCGTATTCTGCTTGTTGATGTCTATCCGACATTGCGGACTTACTAAACATAAAGCGAGAGTAGTTTCGCCTCACAAAACTTTAATTTGTTGATAGGTTTCTCAGGCCCAAGAGTTCCAAAGAAGAAAAAACTGTTCTACCAATTGGCGAATGCATGTCCACTAGGATAATAACGTAGTATAATTCGAAAGAAAGTTTTGTCTTTGGGAGGAATTAAAAACTTTTACTGAGTCCATCATATAAACAGACTCATCACTGTGTTTGTGGGGTTTTCATTCCTACTTTCATCGATGACCACTGTTGTTATACTTTCAGATGCATTAGCAAGCCTCGCATGCATCATTCTCATCAGTTCCTATTTATAAAGACAAGGACTGGTCGGCTGCTGCCCAAGGGTGGTTGAACCCGTTGAGAAGGCACGTGACGAAAGGAAAAAAGACAATCCAGAGACAGTCAGAATAGTGAAGGCAAGTTAGAAACATATTTTTATATGTCATAATGTCAAATATGTCATATTTAATATGTTTCATGTAATATCAACGTAATTAACAGGTACAATGAAAAGGTGATTAATTTGCAGTTTCACTATGAACATTCGTAACCTCGTACCAATACAAAGGAATTACACATAGTCCACTTCAAAGTATGTTCTTAGCTTATGTGTCCTCAGCTTTTACTTGTACTACTGCTTTGCAGAGGTAGAAGGCGATGAGCATAGGGTCACGCTCCCTTGGCCCACCAATGTGGCAAGATCTTGTGCCATCACAAGCAGACATCCATGTCAATTAGTCGCTGAGGGCAGCATCACTTGGACAGGCAGCCACAGAATAGTCCCCCTACATCCTTTAGGTTAAGGCTTACTTGTGTGACGATAATAATCTTAACTGCTTGCGAGCATATTCAACGCTAAGTTCAGGCACTGTGAAGGTTATAAAGGGACTCGTGGCACGAGCATATTATTTACATTTGTCTGGGCTGTGTATCTTCAGTAATTGCAAAATTTGAACACTCCCTCCCTATGATCGCGTATGACATTGGATTTCCCTCCGTGGCTCATGTTTTTCACTCTTCGACATTGGGAAACTCATTAGCCAACGTAACTCTGCGTTGTGTTCACCATCAATAAAATGACTAATCTTATAAAGACTGACTTATCTTATGGGGACATGATAAATCTTGAGTGCAATGCTATGAAACAGATGTTGGTCAATTCTCATGCCATTACAATAAAGGTGGGGAAGCTCCATACACCCTCCTAATATGACTTATGGCAAATCACACCAACCATATCAATGCTTATGTGCAGGGGGAAGGAAGAGAGCCCACAATGGCAGAGGGGCCCAACATTTAATTACATACACAGAATGGGATTTCTTTGGTAGCATTGGCTATGGACCCATAAAAATAGGGTACGCTCATGTGCCCTGAGAAGTTCTCTGTAGTTCTTATTCCATACCCTGACAATACTCTCCTATATCACATTATCTCATTGTATTCCCTTGCTTGTGCCCATTAACACTGTTTTCTGCCTGCGGGAGGCTTCAGAAGCTGTCATCTCCTCGCAGGTTTAATATTTCCATGCTTCCTCCCAGTTCTTTCAGCACTCTGTACTGGTACAACTCTAAAGTGTTTCAGCTATTACAGGGTGGCTCGCAACCTTCAGCTCTACGTGACAACCAAAACAAAGGACTACAGCTGTGAATTAGGTTACTGTCTTAACTTTATGGGGTACGACGAATTCAGGAGCGTGTCATTGCAATCCAGCGGTTTATAATATACTTTGAGCCAGCAGCAGTACTTGGTATATATTTGGGGTATATATTGCTGTCAACTCACAATGGACTACCCCACAACAGAGTCACCCTTGTGTAAATTTTAGGGTGTTAGTGTTTAACTCTTCAGGCCTCCCTGCAGTTTAAAGATTGTGCTAGTGCAATCGATGGATATTACTTAGGGATTTAGTTAACATACTCTTGCGGCTGTGAGTGATGGATGGATAATTCTATATAGATTTGAGAACTAGAGGGGTCACAGTGCATGGGAATTAGGGTCTACAGCTCGTATTGTGTGGGAGAACCACGGCTCCAGAGCAAGATGTTAATGATTGGTCTAAAAAGGAGTGACTGCATGTGGGCGTGGCCCAAAGCGCCATAGTGGTGGAAGGAAGGAAAGCTGAATCTGCAGGTGTCTCTGGGTGTAACGTTCACAGTACTCCATTTTCATAAAGCCTAGGGTTCATAACTGAGCATATCTTGGCTAAAAATCCCAGTCTAAAGGGAATTCCCTCTCTACTCAGCTTAGCAAGTTCACAATCTGCATCTGTAAAATATGACGTCCGCCAAGGTAATCATCACTAAATACTGGTCCCATACCAACCCAAGCAATATCTTCTGGTATGCATGTGCAGCAGTTATCAGGTGCTCATGGAAGGCATATTACACGCCATTCAGTTTACAGGCAGACATTTCAGTCCTCATCTACAGAGCGGACTTCATTTTTATTAGGGTGAGCTTATGGCCACAATGTTTTTTAAAACATGCTGTGTTGCACTAAACCCTGTTAGTCCAAAAGGTCTAATTTATCTCTATTTCATAATGTGAATACACCACAGCGAATTCCGGACTACATCCACATCCTGCTAACTTCTACAAGTGGCCTCAAATGGAACTTCATGATTCTAAGCATCGATAGCATGTGCTCCCAATTGATATTCAGCGCAGGAACCAGACAGCATGTTTTCTATTTGTCTCAGCTTATTGATTATGGCACTAAAGTTTACCTCCTTCTGGGTGAAAATACATTATTACTATTCCCGTAGCTTTCCTATATAGAAGGCCAACTCTCAAAAAAGGTTAGCAAATGTTTGTCTCCGCCTTTGTGCGAAGGATATGAAGTAGGGAAGTATATGAACCTCATAATTACTCACAATACCCCACATGAGTCACGTCTGCGTACAAATGCATGCTCAATTTATAAATGCATAAATATATAGTTAATAGCACTAAATCCTTCTTGACACTAAACATTAGAGAGAATTATCAACATTCCTAAATTAAGATGTCACCTCTGTAAAACAGATGATTCCCTGCACTCGAACTTGGGAAGAGTGTCCCTGATCGAAGTAGTTCAGACTGAAGAGAAATAAAAAAAACAAACATGCACGCCTCTCTACACAGCTGGTACAACAGTGTCCGCCCAGACCAGAAGGTCTTGGCGTCATGAGTCGGAAAAGAGCCAGAAAAGCCCAGCCAAAGCTGTCGAAGCTGGTGTAGCCATAGTTAGGATTCCCCGCCCACTCCATAGTGTGGGCCTCAGGGTGCTGGAATGTAGTTTTAGCCCTTAAATAATCTTCTTGGTCTGTTGCATCACTCGTACAACCTGTTCATTTACATGTGGTACCGATGTGGAAGCAACATATAAATAAAATTGGTGCCCCTCCATAGGACAACGACTGAGAGCAGAGAGGGGGGGGGTGAGATGGTACTATTTCGGAACCGCACAAAACTGTACACAAAGTTCAACTCAGCGTACAATAGGCAACTGATCAGAACTGATTATACTGACACAAACATTCTTAATGAGAGCACCAACGAGATGTGAGGAGTACGAACGTGTTGTTTTTGGATGGAATGGTCATTTGTCATTCAGGCTTTCCTGTGCTGAGAGAGAGAGAGAGAGAGAGAGAGAGAGAGAGAGAGAGAGAGAGGGAGAGAGAGAGAGAATGAGATGGGGAGAGAGAGAGAGAGCCGGATCGAGAGGAAGAGAGAGATGAGACAGAGAGAGGGGGCGAGAAGAGAGAAGGACGAGAGGGAGAGATAGAGAACGAGAGACTGAGAGTAGATGAGACAAATGAGATGAAGAGAACAGTAGGAGAGAGAGGAGAGGGAAGAGAGATGTAGACAGAGAGAAGATAGGGAGATCTAGAGAGACCACAGAGAGCAAGAGAAGAGCAGTGGAGGAGAGAGAGAGAGAGAAGAGAAACAGAGAGGGAGAGAGAGACAGAGACAGAGAGAAGAGAGGGAGAGAGAGAGACAGAGAGAGATACAGAGATGAGATGAATCAAGAGCCTAGAGAGTAGAGAAGAGAAGAGAGAAGAGTTTAGAGAGGACGAGAGAGGAAAGATGCCAAAGAGAGAGAGAGAGAGAGAGAGAGAGAGAGAGAGAGAGAAGAAAGAGAAAAGAAAGAAAGAAAGAAAGAAAAAGAGATGAGATCAGTAGAAGAGAGGAGAGAGACGAGAGAGAGAGAGATCGGAGAGAGAAAGATAGAGCAGAGAGAGAGAAGAGAGATGAGAGGGAGAGAGAGAGAGAGAAAGAGAAGAGCAAAGATGAGAGAGAGAGATGAGAGGGAGAGGAGACGAGAGAGGAGAGAGAGTGATGATAGGAGAAGGAGAGAAAGAGAAGAGCAGAAAGACAGGAGGAAAGATAGAGTGAAAATAAGAAAGAAAGAGAAGAACACAGAAAAGTTAAATAAACAGAAACGAAAATGAGAGAGAGGAGAGAGAGTTAGAGAGATAGAGATGGACGAGAGAGAAGGGACGAGACGACGAGAGAGAGAGAGAGAGTCAGGTACAAGACTAAACTCACGCTTCCGAGTGATGTTCTGGAAGCTGTTTCCCCTGATGTCCTCCACATAATAGAGCGTCTAGACTGCCAGGGATGAAGTAAAAATTGGCTGAAGACAAAAAGGGGAAAGAGCTTAAGTTAATTACATGTTTCCAAGAGGGTTTAAGAGAGTTCAGTCCATTTGCTCCAAACGTCCCCACTTTCCCTTAAAACGACTCTGGTACGTCATTAGCCTAAGATCATTACAGGCACATGAACCCAGTTCATCTGAACGGCCACAATCACACCCAACTAGTTTCTGCATTTATCTTACCCCATCAGTGGCAGTCGCCTCACTGGGATTTCGGACATTCCATTGACATGCAGATTTAGCCCTCGACCATCACCCAAACTCAATACCTCATACGAAGGGTAGCATAGCTCAACTAAACCCAATTCCATTTATTTATTTTCTCCTCCACAAAACGCTCAGTGATGTGCTACTTTTCTTTTCCTACATTCTCGCATTCAGATATACACTCCTTGTGAACAAGACCAGAATGTCACCTCCCTCATGTTCCCCTCACCATGCTAGCATGTCCATACGCCCCCGGTTATATGTTATAACTTCTCTGAAAGGTCGAGTATGTTAAGTCAGGACTTCTCGGCACTGCGTGAGAGCCGAGGTTTAGGGCGCTGCTTACAGGTCATCTTCGTTGTTTGATTGTACTTCATCCCTCCTGGCGTTCACTAGACGAAGCTGCTCGGCGTGTGGTCCGTTTGGCTTGGTTGTACCGTGATTGCGGTGATGTTGATTCATGTTCCCATGGGCCATAAGCCACTTCTGTGCTCTTTGTTTGTTGTCCTGTTTCCATGTGCTTTTCTGTTTGTTTTGGTTTTTGGCTCCCTCATTCTCTGGCCCCCTCCGTGCGCATGGTTCCCCCACACTGAGGAGCTGCAGGGCCGATGGAGGGCCAACAAAGCTGAGTTGGTCAATCCGCACCTCAGAAACAGACTGAGGATCATCACATCCGACAGCTTCTTCACTGACTGGATCAAGGCTCCGACGATGGTCTTCAGACCTGGGAGGTGGTGCAAAACACACGCACGCACACACACACACGTACACAACACACAAGCACAAAGAGGAACACGGGTAGTTGTACGTGTGATCGGCTGCTAGGTGCTGATCAAAGGGGTCTCAAGGCATGATAAGGAGATGCGAGGTATCATTAGAGGAAGCTCTAAGGACTGAATGGTGTAGCCAGTTTTGTGCAACAGTCGTTCCAACCTCTGACTACACTGTAAAAATATTCGTCTTATCCGTAAGGTCAACAAACAATTCTTTTACTGTATTATTTGGAAATTTTGGAAAATAATGAGTAAACTGCTCTTCATACAGACTGTATCTCCATGTATCTTAATTTTTGTCCATTTTTACTTTTATACATCATTTGAACACAGCGGCTGCTGTTTACATTGTGTGGAAATTTCATGATGACTGGACCAACAGAAGTGGCCCAAAACTGCTTGGAATAAATTCTGGTTCCATTGACTTCCATACAAATTAAATGAGATTTTTGCCCTCTCCTGTAAAGTTGCCATTTTGTACAGTGAACCTTTTTTCCTTTGGGCCGTATTTTTTTCCCTTAGGTCTTTTTAGTAGCTCTTAGTGTAAACAGATGCTGTTTACATTGTGTGGAAATTTCATGACGAATGGACCAACACAAGTGGCCTAAAACTGCTTGGAAACATACAGGGGTTGGACAATGAAACTGAAACACCTGGTTTTAGACCCCAATCATTTATTAGTATGGTGTAGGGCCTCCTTTTGCAGCCAATACAGCGTCAGTTCGTCTTGGGAATGACATATACTGCGTCCTGCACAGTGGTCAGAGGGATTTTAAGCCATTCTTCTGCAGGATAGTGGCCCGGTCACTACGTGATGCTGGTGGAGGTTCCTCCTTCTTGGTGGTATGCTGGACATTACCCTGGATACCGTGGCTCTTGATACATTCACAAAAGACTTGCTGTCCTTGGTCAACAGATGCGCCAGCAAGACGTGTGCTTGCACCAACAGGTTTGTCCTCCTTTTGAACTCTGGTATGTCACCCATAATGCTGTGTGCATTGCAGTATTTTGAGCAGAACTGTGCTCTTACCTGCTAACTGAACCTTCACACTCTGCTCTTACTGGTGCAATGTGCAGTTAATGAAGATTGGCCACCAGGCTGGTCCAATTTAGCCATGAGACCTCCCACACTAAAATGACAGGTGTTTCAGTTTCATTGTCCAGCCCCTGTAGTAAAATGAGGTTTCTGGCCACTCCTGTAAAGTTGCCATTTTGGAGATCGTACAGCGACGATATACATTATGCATGTGAAGTCACAGTTGGTGGCAGTCACTGCGGTTACGCCGCATGGCAGCATTAACGTTCAGAGTGAAGGCAGCGAATATGCAGTAATATCTGAAAGGGTAAAGAGCTGATGTGCCACTGACTGTATAAATACATGTAACAATAATTTGCCGTTAAAACAGATATGCAAATACATAACAAGAGGCTTTATTAAGTTTCCCACTGAACAGCTTTGTGTTTAAATGTTCAGTTCTACCCTAAATGGTACACTATTTAAAGAGGAACTGGAAAAATGAAGAAGCTGGCCAACACAAAGCTTCATATGGAGAGCTGCATTTCGCAGAAACAGCTGGAATCCAGGCACTGAAACTGGATCTGAACCGCACCACTACTTTCATCCTGTACTGATCTATTAGCTATTAGCTATTTATCATCTTCCATGTCTGTTTATATAGCGTTCTGTGTAATTGTAAAGTTTTAGAATTTATTACAGCCACATACACTCGGGAAGGTGATTACACAGTGTTAGCCAAACCGCGTTTTCCTTTTAAGGGGAATTCCAGAAAGAAGGTTTAGGCAGTGAGCCAGACCATTTAGTGATTCGGTACTGAGACATACAACAGATCATGATGACCACAATTGTTTATAATTCATAATTAAATAATTATAAGTGGATAATTGCTTGTTCCTGTGGCATACCCTCTATATTCCCTGCACATTTTCATAAAAAATGGAATACTCCTGATGAATAATGTAACTAATAGCTAATGTCCAACAGTTATTCGATTACATACAGCACTAGAAATAAAATCACAATCATTATAATAAAATTAGAAAGATTTATTCTAACTTAGCTAGACGGGCAGTTATGACTGACCTGAATTTTTTTCTAACCGTTGGTGTCATTTTTATTTGGGAAAACATTCATAAGTCTGAAAAACTTCATGTGCAGAAATATAGAAAGTTAATTATTATCAAATTATCATTAAGACATTATTACAGCATTATATAAAGCAAAAGGAAAAGATCTTTAAATGTTAGCTATAATAGCTTAATGTTAGCTATGGTAGATTAATGTTAGCTATGTTAGCTTAATGTTAGCTATGGTAGATTAATGTTAGCTATGTTAGCTTAATGTTAGCTATGGTAGATTAATGTTAGCTATGTTAGCTTAATGTTAGCTATGGTAGCTTAATGTTAGCTATGTTAGCTATGTTAGCTTAATGTTAGCTATGTTAGCTTAATGTAAGCTTAATTTGATGCATTAACTTCTCACGTTACTCAAGAACAGTTTTTTTCATGAGGCTGTGTGTCTCATGAACGCTGCACGGACATTTTAATTTACATTGCACTCCCTCTACTGCATCCTCGCACCTTCTGTACTGTTAATGCACTTTATTCATCACTAGCCTACCGTATACTCATGTTTACATACTGTACACTCATGTTTACTAACTGTATACTCATGTTTACATACTGTACACTCATGTTTACCTACTGTATACTCATATTTACATACTGTATACTCATGTTTACCTACTGTATACTCATATTTACATACTGTATACTCATGTTTACATACTGTACACTCATATTTACATACTGTATACTCATGTTTACATACTGTATACTCATGTTTAACTACTGTACACTCATGTTTACCTACTGTATACTCATATTTACATACTGTATACTCATGTTTACCTACTGTATACTCATATTTACATACTGTATACTCATGTTTACATACTGTACACTCATGTTTACTAACTGTATACTCATGTTTACATACTGTATACTCATGTTTACCTACTGTATACTCATATTTACATACTGTATACTCATGTTTACATACTGTACACTCATATTTACATACTGTATACTCATGTTTACATACTGTACTCATGTTTACATACTGTATACTCATGTTTAACTACTGTACACTCATGTTTACCTACTGTATACTCATATTTACAGACTGTATACTCATGTTTACCTACTGTATACTCATGTTTAACTACTGTACACTCATGTTTACCTACTGTATACTCATATTTACATACTGTATACTCATGTTTACAGACTGTATACTCACGTTTACAGACTGTATACTCATGTTTACCTACTGTATACTCATGTTTACATACTGTTCTCATATGTCTACCTCAGATGTTATTTTTATTGTGTACATACTGTCTACCTGCACTACTCATACAGTTCAAACATTTATTTGTAATGCTGCTCTTATACATTCATATATATGTATATAGATATGCTTATATATGTATATATTTATTACTACGGCTCTTTATGTAAATAATACTGTACTTGCACTTCTGTTTAGATGCTAACTGCATTTAATTGGCTCTGTACCTGTACTCTGCACAATCACAATAAAGTTGAATCTAATCTAATCTAATCTAACTTTAGTTTAATTTTAGCTGACACTGAGTCCTACGCAGTACATAACTAGTTCCTATAGATAACTTTATCAAGCAACTGGCACTTTAATGACAGCAAGTGGTTAAGCTTTTATAACAGGACCATCTTCTCTTACATATTTCTGGCACCAATAGTTTTTACAGTGTAGTCGATGACAAAGGCAAACAGACGGAATCCTAACGCTCCGCTCCAGAGCACAAATAGCCTATAGAGTTAGCAACGTTTAAGCCAATTGCTATAATCATGCCCAGACCTCCTTAATACATTGAGAAACACTGGATACACACACAACAATAAAGTCAACAATAATCATATACTGTAATTAATATAGTGACACAACACTACACAGAAAGTGCTTAGGAGCCTCCTCTTTCCCTGCTCCATCAGGCAAGAGTCAAAAGGTAGGATGTACAGTCAAAAGGTGGATGGTAGGGCTGACCCGAACAATCAGAATCCTCAGGTATTTATTTGGTCATTCTGTAAGCTTTCCTTCCTGATGTTAACGTTCCGAAGTCATGTGTCTCATTAACCCTTCAAACCCCGCCAGTGCTGACTAACTAACATGAAGTAATGCATTACCAATGGTTAACAAATGTTAAGTAAACATGTAGCAACTGTAAACTTGTAAAGTAAACACATAGTTATATGTTTACTTCGTTACGCACTGTAATCACTCTTAATGAATTACCTCATGTTAACCAATGTAGTACGCCATGTTAGTTAGTCAACACTTGATGTGAAGTGTTAGTAAATATTGTAGCATGGAACTTTGGAGGAAAATGGTCATTTTATAATGATATGTTTGATATGTGGCTGTATATAACATCACATAATTCTAAGATATAGTTAGCCTTACCACAGCCACATATCCTACTATGATTTTCCAAGACCAGCTCTTTTCATTGAAAGACTGATGTGAGATAACTTGGCAGGCAGGCATCCTTTAAACAAAAGGAATATGATAGGGTTGTGAATATGATATTCAGGTAAAGAAGTTGAGCTTGAACCCAGTCACTCCTTTAGCCGCTGCAGTGCTGAGAGACTGAAACAGCAGCAGGGACTCTACCTGCAGAATACACGTATATCAGAGATTTATGGTTACCTATCAAAGTTATTTAATTTAACAGAGGGTAACAGCAATTTTATCTATTAAGTAATAGATGTAAAGTTAAGGCTAACACGGTAAAATGATCCATTTTGATTTCAGGTTGACCCTAAAATACTGTTCATTAGGAAATTATTTCATTGGTAAACTTGGCTGCGCATTCAATAAATCAGATTAACTATATATATATATATATATATATAAATAAAGATTTTTTTCTTGAATGTCTGTATTATTGTTGCTATCTAGGTGAGTATCGCTTTACCAGACGACATGTTATAGAAAGTCATTTACATTTATGGCATTTAGCTGACGCTCTTATCCAGAGCGACTTACAAGGTTAATCATATTGCAGGTAAGCCAATGTAGTGTTAGGAGTCTTGCCCAAGGACTCTTATTAGTGTAGCACAGCAAAGTCACCCAGACCAGGATTTGAACCCCAGTCTCCCACATGTGGTGGCGGCTCCTTGGCAGGTAGTGGTGCTATCCACTGAGCTACACCAACCACTCAGCAACACAAGGACACCCAGCATCCAAGGGATGCACAATAGGGAGGTGCAGAAATCGATACAGTGTCGTATCAGTAAGTACTGATATTTTGTTATACAATACGCAGTACATTTTTGGTCCTACTATAGTGAAATCAAAATCTTTATTTATTTATCTATTTTTATTTAAAGCAGATAGAATTACAGACACCTGCAATTTGTGAATGTCGAGGATGACATCATCTGAAGTTAGCAATATGTAATAAATCTCAGTGAAGTACACAATATGCTAGCACAACATTTATAATATTCTATTTTGGCTTAAGTATCTTGATCATTTCGTATTGTGGATTATCGTACCTTTGGCGTCCCACCCCTAATGTACACATATTCAACACTAAATCAAATACAGTGATATCATACACACACTTCTGGTTAAATATGGAATGTAAAAATCCCTGGTTTTATGGATTAAGTCGGTTTTAAGAATTCAGATATTGATAACCTGTTCAGGCCAGCCCAAGTGGAAAGCCACTTATTTCACTGCTTTGACACTCAAAATAGCCAACAAATATTTATGACTCAGTCTCAAACACAGGGGCTATGGTCAGATCCCTGTGAGCTCTGAAGACTAACCTCAGTAGGAATTACCTTAGCAACAAAGAGGGGGCTCCTCGTAACACAGAAGATCCTGACATCCATTAAGCTATAAATACTGCAGCACAACAAGAGGGCCATGACAGAAGGAGGGAGGAGCATGCATGGGAGAAGGGGGTGGGGATCACATGCAGGTCATTTAAACTCTAAGGCTGAACGGACGCAGTCCAATGCCAAAGACTCAAGCAGCTCCATTGGACATTGCTTATCATAACGTCATTACAGCTGCACTGGCCCAAACCCAGCAAGCCCTTTTTACCTCACTCAAACCAAAAGAAAAGCATTAGCCAATAGACCAGCTGGCCCGCCCCTGGCTCACACTGCACTAGTCTTTCTATGGGTTGGAATCTATAGTCCTCAAAAAGTCCCCAAAAGTCTCTTCGAGCCAACGGGAACAGGACACGCCCCTTCCATAGCGTGCAATCAGGGAGGGTCTCTTTAAGCTAGCGGAGTGTTATCATTTGTTGGTAGGGGAAACATGTTATTGGTCAACCCCTTAAAAGGCCAGGGACTGGCGGTGCACTTCTATAGCCTGAGGATGACCCATCTAATTTGCAGGGTAGTCCTTGTAGTTACTGTAAAGTCTCAATATGTAATTAGTCTGGGATTTAAAGGGGTTAATATTATGTTTCCCACCCACTGGTGCACAGTGACATAGTCAAAAACGTGAAGACGCTTATAGACGGACTAAAAGGGGCAACTGTTTAATAAAAGGTCACGAAGTAAAATAAATTCTGTCTATTGAATAACATACAACATGTTCTACAATAGAACAGTTCTACCATAGGACGGTGCTAAATACGACAAGGTACATAAACTAACAAGGTCAAAAAGACCACCTGTGAGTCACTATTGATCAGCGAGAGGGTTTTAGATGACTCCGTTGGCTGTTTGAAGAGCCCTCGCAGCAATAACAAATTCAGTAGATGTACGCGTCATAATATTTCGGACTTCATAACCTCGCTTATATTAAGCAGCAGAAAAGAAATTCATTTTGAGAGTCATCTGAAAGTTTTTTTTTCTTTTTGTTTGCATTTCATGTTGGGATTTCATTGCAAATAAATTAAATTAAAAAAGTAAAAAAAAAAAAAAAAAGAAAGAAATTCAAATAAATAAGTCGGCCAAGCTTTTAGTAGGCTAATATTATAAAAGCAAGTGTTTTCCAAAGCATCATGCAGCATAAAATATATCACAAACTAGGCTTGGCAGTCTTCATAAATAAGTAAGAGGTATTTTCTTTGGGAGTTCACTGAAAGCTACTGCAATTTTCATCTAAAGAAACTAAAGATACTGTATGACAGAACTACTCCATACCTTAAAAGGTATATTGCATGTGTTTTCTGGGTGTTAGTATAATCGCTCGGAATTCCTGACATACTGCTGTAGCATCAGATCCTAAATAAACTCGGAACATAGGGTAGAATTCTGGATTACTCTGGATTACTCTGTATGGTTATTACTGGTTATTGCTTCACATGGTTAATACTTCTGGTGTTTCTTTACTACAATACACAGGGCATGACGGCTCTCGCCAAAATTGAAACTGGACTTGGCTGTGTTTAATGTCTATAAAATCAATCCCAGTTCATCATTCTGGAGCCAACAAGGCAAATTCACCTGGGTTCCAGGATCTCTACTGCTGCTCCAAGAGTCTCTCAGGTTTAGTGTGTGACCTTTAGCATTTCCGGGGCATGCTGAAGCTACGGGACTGTAATCACATTGGAGGAGTAGACTGCAAAGCCTATCAAAAATGTATAAGTACCATTTTTGATCATTTTAGAGGTTAAAAAAAAAGCAAAGTAAATGTTCGTCTCCAAATTAACCTCTGCTGAAATAACAAGACTAAAACCAAACGTAATGGAAATAGAAACGGGTCAAACAGAAAAAACTCAGCCTCAGTGTTTAAATTAGGCCTCACCTGGAATGACAGAGATAGTTTTCAATGCTCGGAGAACTCTGAACGTTCTCAGCGCAGATACATTCCCCAGGTCCACAAACTCTGTTACATATCTGAAATAAGGGAGGATCACACACAGACACCAAGAATGACCACCACAAACACGGCAAGAACACCACTACCACGCCACCGGACCAGGAGCTACGCCACTCACAGAGCCTGTCCACGGAGAGGGGGGAAAGAAAGGAAAAGAAAAAGAAAAGAAAAAACAGACACGCACGTACGTACGTACACGCACACACACGCACACCTAACACCGACCCGGCCCCTCCCAGTCACACGCCCCCTTACCTGGGATTACAGAAATAGTTTTCAATGCCCTCAGCACTCTGAACGTGCGCAGAGCTGAGACATTGCCTAGGTTTACAAACTCTGTTATATACCTGCAATAATCAAATCAAAGTTACACAGAGACACGGTCATGACAGAGTATGGCTGATTTCCATAAGCATGTTGTGTGTAAGAGAACGGAACTCGGGTGCTATCTGAGCTGGACTCGTTTGACCAGAGCAGGCTGGGTAAGGTAACTTGTGGAACACAAGCAGACAGTCAATATGGGGTATGATATATGGGACATGAAATCATTCACCCAAATACAAAGGTGGGTCTGTCAGCGTGTTCTGTTTTTCCATTAGCGTGAGGTTTAGGACTACTATTACTGAAGGACTGCCGGGTTCAGCTAATTTCAGAGGCCCATTGGCTCCACAATGGGTGTCAGACTCTTAAACCCAACAGCACTGTATATATTCATATTGAAATAGGAACTCATTACAGCACCTCACCAGGCAAACCTATTCCAGCTCAAACAGAACCGAGGTTCCAGGGTCAGTGATGTCAGTACTATCCAAACTGAACATTAAACGTGTTAAATGATTTGTGGGCATGTTGGCTGAGAAATCAGGGCTTAAAAAGAAAAAGAGAGAAAGAGAGAAAGCGTTAAAGCGACTATATGGGCTTCCCAGGAGCTGCCAGTGAATGGCACTAAACGTGGTCTCGCTGGAACATTTTCAAGGTGAACACTCTTACAGGAGCAGAGAGAGAGAAAGGCATGAGCGTTCTAGGCCAGCAACAGAAGACAGGTACATGCCTCGCACGTTGAAGAGAAAGGAAAAAAAAGGACAAAGAAAGCAGCTCAGAGAGGAAAAATACAGACCAAAGGAGAGACGGAGAGACAGTTCTTTGGACATGTGCTCTGCAGAGCTACAGGGCTCTGAGTGAGGTATCATCATCATAACAGGTTCAGACATTCCAAAAAAAGTGAATGGCTAGGAAGTAAAAGCATCTTAAACACAGTCACCGTACAGTGTAGGGCTGGACAATGTGACAATGTTTATTATCATCATGATAAATTACATCACGATATACGTATAAACCATATCGGGGACACTGTCAGCGCTTCTCAAACATGTGTCATTACAGTAAGTCATATTTAATTGTATTCTGATGTAATAAACATATAAACATAAATTGGAGACGTTTTTATGCTGGTTTTAAATGTTCTTTATTTTTATTTTAGGATTAACTAGATACATCCTCATAGATTTGCAGACTTCAGTTTTCCTAAAACTCTTTTTATACAGTGTGTCTGTATTCACACTGTCTGAAGATAAGATGAGATAAGATAAGATAAGATAAGCCTTGTATTATCCCACATGGGGAAATTTGCATTGTTACATCAGAACATACAGTACATAACAGATACGAAGCAAGAGGTATACTAAAGTGTGAGTATAAGAAATTATAAAAATAAATAAATCTATATTGTTAGGCAAAAAGTAAAATCCGCTTCACAAATGAGCTAATTTTACATGTCTAATGTAAACAACTGAAATGCCCTGTTAGAGCTCCTGTGTCTTTAGACCCCACCTCCCAAGGAGCCCGGTGTGCTCTGATTGGTCAGCTCACTCACTCTGTTCTTTAAGTTTGATCCTCAAAGTGAGGTAGAACTTACTGGTAGCTCCACCTTCAAGAGCTAGACCAGAGCAGGACTGGAAAACCTACAAGGTCCCTAAAAGGCATATTGCATGTCTTTCCTGTTGTGTTGGTGTAATTTCTCGGAATTCCTGAAATACAGCACTAGCATCAAATCCTAAATAAACTATAAGAATGTCACTTCTGCTTCGCATGGTAGAACAGAATTCTGGATTACTCTCTAGGGTTACGCTGCTTCACATGGTTAACAAAGCTCTCGCCTAAACTGAAACTAGTTACTTGACCTACTTGACTTGCCTGTGTTTAAGTTTTATAAAATTGATCCCAGTTCAGCATACTGGAACCGATAAGGCAAATTCAACTGGGTTCTCAGAGCCTAGTATGCTCTGGCTGGTAAGTTCACTTACTCAGTTCTGACTTGTCAACTGCCTCTTACTAAAGTAGGTGGACAATAAGAACCAAGTTACGAGATGACATCATCGTTTAACAGATAAACAGACAAGGCGTTTCAGAGTAAAGCTAACCTGACTGCTTTAAGTCTCTATTAAATAAACACTGTGATGGGTCATGTATCATAACGGTATCCCAATGTTGTGTTTTTGCCATTTTGCCCAGCCCTAAGCATCTAATACTCCTCATTATGAGACTTTATTTATAAAAATACCATAAGATTATTAAAGTTACATGTGAATTTATCATACTGCATGGGCAGATAGTTTTACTTCCTTCAAAGCATTTTGTCTTGAAACAAAGAAAACTGAATTATGAATTGCAATAAAATAACTCTGACAGTATGCATGTACAAGATGTATGCAATAAAACACTCATAATCTCATAATAGAAAATAATTTCTTGCCAGTAAGTAACTCTACAGTCTAAAATCTGACCCTGCTGCTGCTAGAACTACAACAATATGCCTTAGCGAAGGTAGCAGAGGTGTTTGGAATGGAAGGGGATACTTACGCCATTGAGATGACCATGAA
Source organism: Prochilodus magdalenae (assembly GCA_024036415.1). Lineage (NCBI taxonomy): Eukaryota > Metazoa > Chordata > Actinopteri > Characiformes > Prochilodontidae > Prochilodus > Prochilodus magdalenae. The sequence continues at coordinate 121,564 of JAMWET010001162.1, forward strand.
ATCCAGCCAGTTCCATGGATCTCTTAGGAATGTGTAGTCATCTATACAGAATCCACGGGCAATGATTTTTACTGCTGATTCGAATGTATAAATGCCCGTGAACGTGTACCTGAGCACAAGATGGGAAAGCAAGAGAAATGCCGTTGTGGGTATCGCAGGCAGACTAGTCACCCTAGTAGTACAGCAATACGAGGCAGGCATGCAAGTCGCCGTCATAGCAAAACCTCATTTCTCCAAAACGGTAACTTCTGATTCCGTCAGCCCGTAAGAGCAGCTGGTCTTATCAAACGCCAGACAAAGAAAAATGGCATAAAGAATTATGGAGGTTTTGATATGACGGCAGTAACAGGACAAATATTGGCACTCCGCTCATCCTCCGCTGCAGCAGATGGCAGGCTGGTGTGGCAATGTACACCGTTCACTGACCAACAGGAACAATGAACAAGAGGAAGTATGGAAGGGTCGGACTGCACTCCACATGCATGACATATAGGAGCTGTTTGGCTTTTAAAGCCAAAGACATGACAGGTTTCTCATGTGAGACATTCAGGAGCTCCAAAAACTGATTATCTAATTTATATCTGTTTCATCGTTGCACATACACTGACATAAACACACTATGTGTTCAAATAGCCCTGCGGTTTAACAAGTGTTACACAAACATGCAGTGGAGAAGGAGTACTTACTCTACTTGTTTGGACCACTCGGGAGGATTACTAAAGGTCATGAATACACAGTTGGTCAAAATGGTACACATGATGATCATGCTGAATAATGTGCGAAAGAGTTAAGGAAACTGCCGCACTTCAGAAAGACATACTGTTAGAATAAGCATTCAAATCAATAACATATTTAGATATCAGATAACAGCCTGTCATATCACCGCTGTCCAAAGGAAAACAAGTACCTCCTAACTGGCAATTTAACAGGAGAGACCAAAAAACCAAAAAAAAAAAAAAAAAACCTAAATATTTAGCTTTAATGGAAGTCAATGGAACCAGACTTCTTTCCGAGCCATTTTGGGTAATTTGTGTTTGTCCATTCACAGCATGTAAACAGCAGCTGCTGTGTTCAAATGACAAAAATGGAGGTACATGTTTTTCACTGGACAGAGATGAGCTATGCTATTATCAATGTCTTGTACACTGAAAGAAAATAACATGGGGCCCATGACTTGGGGTGGCACAGACCGCCCTTACTGGTTAATTACATCGGCCTTGCAACTAATGGAAGTTTACTCGGGTATCTTTGGTCTTGGGGCCAGTGGAAAACTGTAAACTGGATTTAAGCTGTGATTTAAGCCTTATAAACATGGAGGAATGCGATGCTGTATTATGTGCTGTCATGTTCTAAATTGTATGTATTCATCTGTTTGCTGTGTCATAAGAGTTTTGGGTCAGTTTGTCTGTAAGACTGTGCGCAATAAAAACAGGGATCGATTCTACAGGCATTGGCACCTTGGGCCGATATGGGTTTGGGTTCCATGCACAGCAGCTTGGAGACTATTTACAAGGTTTTGATTACGGTTCTGTGCAGTATTTAATTCTGAATAAAGAAGAAATCTATAATATATACAGAGACTCACAGGTAGTAGGCGATGACACTTAAAACTCTACGTCAGGTAGTCGCTAATTGATTCTAAGATCAGATACTGACTGCCACTATCGCTGGTTTCTTGACGGCTACAATATAAGGCCATGTGCCGTTGGACAGGGGACATAACAGGGGAAGTCAGTAACTCTTCGCTGGATTTCTGGAGTTGGGCTAGCGTCTCAGCAAGGATGTCATTGGGGGACCTCGGTCGGATCAACTTTTGCAGGATTCTGTATCTCTGGTTCCCTGACAGCTAGTAATGTAATACAGGGCTCGTTGGAAAGAGCATGGCACGATTTACTGACCACTGGAGTTTGGCTTTATTATGGACTTTTAAAGATGATATTTGCAATGCATTCCCTTTCTGCTTTTATTCATGACGTTGTAACGGTCACTGGCATAAGTGCTGGCATTTGAGCGCATGCGCTCTGTATGTCGTGAGTGAGAGAGCGAGTGCAAAGCTAACGGTTATATAAGTACGGCACGCGGAATGGTTACGGGGGTTTTTGTAACCTGTATGTTCTGCTGCAGTGTTGTCTGGGATTGTAACCACGAGGTGTGGGTGCTCCCCTGCCCAATAAATGGTCCAGTACTCCGAACGGCTGTGTCTCGCCTGGATTTCTTTATGGAGGTCAGGGGAAGCAGCTAACCCCCTCACTCCCCGGGAGCCTTCACCCAACTACTGAGTGCGTTACAACGTCATCAGCAAACTTTCTTTACATAACTGTGGAAAAACACATGAAGCTGTGTAACCCCTACTTTAAATGATTTTAAGTTTGTCTTTTTGTATTAATTAATTTTATTAATATTAATTATTAATATTCATTTTAGTAGTTGCCAAACAGGGTGAAACCCCTACCATGTATTGATTCCAGTCACTTAGACTTGAAGTAGCATGTAAATGAATATAAGCTTGATTCTTATCCTAGCATATTTGTACAGTTTGGAGTCTGCACCAGACTAGAAGGCCGTTTTGTGCTTTACGAATGTACCTTAGAGGACGCCACCCCAGAGACAGTGTTTGCACCCAAGCAGTACAATAAGGTACCTTTGTTCAGAAAGTGTAAGGTATCTGTGGAATGCATCAAGTTAACTTTCATTATACTCTCTAGTTAAAAGTAATCAAGCTCCCACAATAATCACACATACCTACACTCATCATAAGAACGCTGATCAGGGACATGGTGAGCATGCAATGAGCGTTTAGCAGACAGGCATGTACGTCATAAGCAGATACAGCACACTGAAGGGGGTCCAATTTAAATCTATGCAACTGTCAATGTTTAAAAGTTCATGGCATAGCTAAGGCAGTAACCGCCTCCTGAAGCCTTCATCCATACTCTCTTGCCTGTTTCTATATTTACTTCTATCCACATAAATACAAACACCACAGTATGATAACATTATACCAGTGCTTCTCAGACCTGGTCCTGGAGACACCCTGTCCTGCACATTTTAGGGCCTTCCCTCCTCCCAACACACCTGATTCAACTCATCAGCTGATTACCAAACCCGTGCAGAGGGAAATCAGGGAATCCACTAGGGCAGGGTGCAGGGCAGGGTGCCTCCAGGCCCAGGGTTGAGAAACACCAGTATGGTATAGTATATAACAGTATGCCATATGTATGTCAGATATAACACATAGCTAGCCTATTTGAGGTTATTCAACTATTTAAACAACAGCTTGACGGAAGCGTGTGGTGCTTTAGACATGCAGGTTTAAACACGCGTACAAGCTTGACATCATTACCACAGCAGAACCATCTTTGGTGCTATATAGAACCATCTTTAAAATGCTTCCATATAGAACCGCATACAGTACATCCTCAATCCGTCTGAAGAATCGTTTAAGCATGCACAGAACCAATGTCTCTTCATGGTTCTACACAGAACCATTGACTTTGCTAGTCTTAGCTTGGGAGACAGCTTTTATGAGACGGCAGCAGAAAAAGCACAGCACATTTACATTTCTCACATGCAAAAGCAGTTTGGAAAGGATATGAATGTATCAAAATTTTAATAGCTATTCGCCTAAAAATATTAAAAGGACTTATCATGTACAACGACGGTGTGGCACTAAAGCGGAAGATTGTTTTCCCTTTGTTTATCACTATAAATGTCTGCAAAGAGAAAAAAGGAGGGGCAAGGGAAAAGACGGGGCAGATGAAAGACAAACAGACACACACACAGGAAGAGAGAAAGAGAAGTTTTGGTTAGTTTCATATAAAAACGTATTATACACAGTTTCACATTATACACCACATTACTGACATAGAGCAGTTCCTAAACTGCAACGTTCATTTGCTGAAAGGAGTCAAATCCAGAGCAGGAGTCATATTCACAGTTTCCATACTGGGGTGCTTTACCATAAAAGTAAATGTGCTACCAGTTCCCGATAAACAGCCAAATCCCATTTTACAGTATGTCCCAAGAATTGTGATCAACTATAACGATAACCAGAACGAGGCTAACTAAGCAAAGGGAAAAGTCTAGTTTGGTCACATATCAGGTTGCCATAGCTAGTTCTATGGGTGACACAGTGGAATGTTCCACAGTTTTGGCTTCACACATGCACAAAACTAAAACTTGATCTGAGTGGCAGATAGCATATCGTTGCCATCCAATGAAAAACATGCATCTCCACTTTTGTCCTTTTTTACTTTTATGCTTCATTTGAACACATCAGCTGCTGTTTACACTGAGTGAGAATCTCATGATGAATGGACCAACAGGAATGGCCCAAAACAGTTTGAAACGATGCAGGGCTCTAGAGTGCGACCAATTTGGTCGCACATGCGACCTAATTTCTCAATTGTGCGACCAAAAAAAATCTGAGGTCGCACCAGTGCGACCAGCCGTTCGATAGGGGGGAAAAAAGAAAAAGTCTTCGCGACTCTGAAAGTCTCCCTGTGGTTAAAAACAGACACACATTAGGCCCATTTCGTGGTCTAAACCAATCAAACATAGCGAAGGGCGGGACCCCGGAACGCCTTTAGCACTGAGTGATAGTACGTTCAGTAAACGAATCATTAAGTGAACGGGAGCCCACATAGTCCACATAGCAGTTTCCCTGCCGGCCTGCACGGTCGCTGCTGAGTCGAATCAGCGGAGGAAGTTCATTATGTTTACTCAAATGATTCGTTCATTCGAACGAATCGTTCGCGAACGACACAACACTAGCAGTCAGACAGAGCGGTGAGTAGCCTAGGCCCGTCAGATAAACAGAGCGGGTGTAGCTGCGGATGACGAGAGACGGTGAAAAGAATGATTTACAACATTTTGGTTAAGAATGTTCAGTTCAGGCCTGATCCGTTCGGAAATTGTTAACCTGGGAGGCTGATGGCTCCGTGTCAGAGCGTTGGTTATGTCAAGCCCTGGTCCGGAGACGGCATCAGATAACTAGCCACATACGATCGACTCCGAGTCACAGCCTGCACTGACTGTAAGGAGTGTGGGAAGACCATGGCCGGCAGTAGTGCGTTTGTGACTGGTTCTAATACATTTCTATTTGAAGCGCTAAAAAAGCACAACGCATCTATCAAACACATTACATGCCCGACAAACGCACTGCCCAAGTGTTACCTTTACTGTAGAATTGTGCTTCAAATAAAAAACTTTATGCTGACCACATTGTTAGGTAATCATTTACAAGTCAATATTGCCTATATGGACAGCGAATAAAAAAAAAAGAAAAAGAAAAAACGAACATGTAAAACTGCTGTTCTGAATGTGATGCAGTTGAAAATTTGGGTGCACCTAACTTTGGTGCTGGTGCACCTAAGAAAAAACGTTAGGCGCACCAGTGCAACCAGTTCAAAAAGTTAGTCTAGAGCCCTGCGATGTCTGGCTCCATTGACTTACATTAAAGTTAAGTGAGGTTTTTGGCCTCTGCTGTAAATTTGCCATTTTGGAGATACTTGTTTTTCTTTGGACAGCGACGATATACAGACCTGCAACTCAGTTGAAACCCCCGAGGATCAAGGGCAAGAAACAGTTAATGCTGATAAGGCATCGCACGACCATGTTGACGCATGATTGCTTCCACCACATAAATGGTCAAGGTGTTAATCAGATGGCAGATAGACTCTCAGGGTTTTAGTCTGTCGCTTTCCTGAACCGTGACAACAAACAAGTGAGAGCATTTCTCTAACGCACTGCCCTAAAGCAACACTATGTAAGATTTGGGGATTTGGAGACCTCTCTGGTGGAAATATGGAATTGCACACAACATGCATAATTAATCTGATTGCAAGGGGACTGAAAAATGATTCATAGAGAACTCAAATCTTGGTGAAGGTCGTACCTTCCATGGATGTAAGTGAATTATCTACTACTGCATTGGAGACCTCAACATCAGATCAGTGCCAGTGCGTGTGACGTTAATACATGAAGTATGACGTGGTCTCAAAACTCCCACCAAATCCGTCAGTATCTCTGACTATTTCTGGCTTTACAGGGCGAGTCGCAGGTCAGTAATGCTTTTTTAAATCCTTTTTTTCAACAACAAATATCACAAATATTTAAATTAATATTTACAAATATCACACAGTGCTACTTTCAGACTATCCCTGTTTATTTCTACATATGACTCCTGTTTCTGTATATTTTGTATCTATTTAATATATCTGTTTATTTAGTATGATTAGTTAGTATGTATATTAATGCTGCCCTGAGTACTAAGCTAAGCCTCACTACAAGCATTTTAATGCATGAATATCCTGACATGTTGTGCAAATAGCAAACACATCTGAAACTTGAAACTTGAATTATCCAGCCAAAGATAAACACAGTTTAAACATTCCCTTCCGCCATTTTGTCTGTATTCTTCTTCACTGTCATTGTGATCTACACAGCTAGATTATTCGTTTCCCCTTGTCTTGATGCCCCAGAATTTTTCATAGAGTGGATATTCACTTGGGATCATTACAGAAGGGGAGATTATTACAAATGCGCCCCTCCTGCTATCCTCGGAGCTTTCCAGGATGAGGAAGGCCTCAAATACAACAGTGAACACACATCACTGATAGCAAATCACTTATATGGTGAGAGCAAAAAGACAGTCAACAAAATCAGCTGCTAGTTTGGCTAATCTCGGCGCATTCGTGCAGCATGCGACTTTTAGATTGCTTTGTGTAGCTGTCAGGTCGCATGGCATGAGCTTTCATGTAGCAGACTCTTCTGAAAAGGGAGTAAACACGAGATCGCACTAGCCCCCATGTGCTACACACTGGAGACAGCTGGGTTCATTAAGGAAGGTTTATTGATTAGCGCTCTGCAATGCTTCTAGAGCCTGATGAAGATGTGGCCTGTTGTTTCCTGGGGATGCTTATCTGCCTTCTGTACATATCCAAAGTATTTAAGTGTATACTGGTGAACTGTCCTGCATTGTTGACTCATTTCCCAAGTAACGGGATCTAATCAAACCAAATGGAAGTGAGGAAGTGTTTATCAGAATGCTCCACACAGAATGTACTAATGCTGAACTACAGTGGATCAGATCAGACCTAATGGATGGATGGGGGATGAACGTTGAAGATGCTGATAGCCTGATTATTGAGAATGCAGGCTCACAATGACTCAAACGAGCTGTTTCTCATTTTAAGGTGCTGCACTGGCCAAACGATCAGTAGGTGGAAGGTTTATATTCATCCAGTAGTAGCAGTAATCAGTAACACCAGACAAAGCCATTTAGTATTACAGGGTCCCTGCAAACAGTGTTCAGTGTCCCCCCCTGGTATTTCTGTTCGGACGCTGCTCTGTGGTGCATTAATGCCAAACTGATTAAAAATAAAACCTTATGGAATTGATTATCACGAGATAATATGTTGTAATTACGAAAGAAATTACCAGGTATGTCAAATACGTCAGAAAGTACAAGGAAGTACATTCAAAAATTGGCATATCATAATAAAACCACGTCATAATTACATCCATCTTGTTACTACAGGAAAACATGATGTAAAAATCTGATAACATGCTTGTCTTAAACCAGTAAACGTAGACGATGTAGGAGCCTACTGCGTGCGGTACGATGCAGTGTGGTTAAAGCTTCTGGTGTAAAATGGGCTTAAGAGCTAAACGAAGCATTAGGTAAAATCCAGAGATGGCCACAAGTCACGGCTAAGCGGCTAGCCTAGGCTAACCTATCCGGGTGTGTGTTCAGATGCCTTATGAAGTTTGATGTGGTCGATCCAGTGTCTCTAATTTGTCCCACACTCTCTGCACGTCGCCACTCTTCTGTTATATGTTTGGATTTTGAATTCCCTGTAACCAAAGGCTACCACGTATGGCGCTCGTGCCGAAGCCATGCTACAGCGTTGTGTTTACACTTGGTGCCGCTCACTGATATCACGCACGCGCTGAAGTCGGATGTTGTGATTGGTCCGTGACCGTTGGCCGTGTCCCAAATCAACGAAATAACGTACACATACACAAAGGATTTACTTTTCTGTAACTTCTGAAACCTGATGTTAATGTGTTATTTTGGACCGAGTCGAGTCGGGAGTCATTATAGACGAGTTACAAGGCAAGTCTGAAGTATTTATATGCAACTCATGTATCGCTAACTCGAGTGCCCATCTCTGGTGAAATCTGATTCAATCAACTGCGCCATCTGCCCAAAGAGTATTCTGACATTAACTCATTCCAAAAAAGATATTAGCCCTGGGCTAAGTCCACTGTTCCTTCTCATACACTTGGGGTGCCGTAGGAGTCTACTTCAGCTCTCGACTTCCTCTTGAAAATCCAGAGTAAACCAGCTGGTTTGATTAGCACCGAGGCCCGAGCACAGAGGAACTTATTTAGTAGAGCGAAGCTAATGAAGCTAACCTCTAGCTTGAATAGTGATTTATGGTAGACTCGGTTCCCATCACACCAATCCTTTTCAAACACCAATAACCTACCATCAATCTCAGCCTGCCTTAGTTCTAAACTCTGCTCGGATAACCTTAGCTTGGCTGGTTGAAATCACAAGGACCTTATCTAATGGCTACCTGATGTTAAAGATGGCGTGTTCCATCACCCATTAGTTTCCTTCTCATCAGCTAGTGTGAGAATTACAGCTAAAACAAGCTAACCTAAACTTCTCAACTCTAGCAGTTCAACTACGGTTAAGAGTGTCCACTGGAATTAAAATTTGAAATGAGAGCTGGAGTGTGCGGAGTGTACAGGCTGCGCTCTGCATTAAGATCCCATTTAACTAAATAACATTAGAATAAAGCCAGTCTCTTCTGAGGAAACACCTCACCTGCAGCTATCCACTAGTACGAACTAAATGTCTGTCCACTGTCATGAAGATTATGTTCAGGCTTTCATCCTAAATCCAGTGTTTGGCATATCCAGATTATACCGTATCTAGATTTGGTAATCTGGCATATCAAAAATACATGAGCCACATTTGGAGGTGGTTTGAAATGTGATTCTAGTCTGACTTTTACAGATGTACCTCCATTTGGATGCTCTGGCTGCTCAAAGTGTGTTATGCGTCAATCACAATGCGGCGAACAACAACAATGTTGATTCCAGAGTGACAAAAGTGCTTTGATTCAAGAAGAGCCAAAGAGTTGTGAACTCTGGCCTGACAGAGTGATTGTTTGGTGGGCAAAATAATACCCCTCCGTCTCTTCTGCATCCCCATACGAAAGCCATGTCACCAGCGTGGCTACTGACACCTACGTGGTCACCAAACCAACTCATTCAGATAGACAAGTGAGGTTTGGACACACAAATCCGACCTGAGCGGACCGTTACCCCCAAATCCAATCTGCCTGCAGTCTCAACCCAGCCTATTACTTCCACAGCTAGCACCAAACAGACACCCTTCTGAGCGACGGCTGACCATTCAAATAGTCAAAACAGAGTATTTTAAATGATGGTGGGGACATGCCCACAACATTAACACTCATGCAGACAGCCATACTGAACACCAAACTCCAAGCAGATGCATCTAATCTGCATTCTCTGAGTCTGAGCTCTGCTGGTGTTTAAGAAACAAAGGCAGATATCTTTTAACAGCTCCCACTGCTATTACTGTGCAGGCTGTGGTGGATTCAAACCGGGCAGGAGGTGCTCTCCATCCTGCCGGCAGATATAGCCTCATAATTGTTTAAATAAAACATGGCGGCCGCCATCAAAGTTTAATGGGGCGCTGTGTGCATTTGCAGAAGTGATAGGCACTCCTGCTCTTTCCGCTGTGCTCCAGTCTTCAGTCCAACTGAGGAGGAGGGCCTTCATCAGCACCACGGACAGCAACAGCAAACCGTTCATAATCCTACACGGTACAACACGTATATATCTAAACGGAGCCTTTCACTTCATAACATCACATGCTTTATTGATGTACTTTGTATGAAGTCAGTATCCTTTAGCCTGCACAGCCATGTGAACATGCAGGCGATTGTACTTTCTATGTACCACAGAATGCATGTACTGATGTCTATATAGAGGACATGCACCTGGAACCCAAACACCGGCTTAACCTCCTTACAGATCACTGTACCTTAAAAAGAATGACACCACGTTTAAACTCATTTGGAGAAACCTGGTCATACTTTCGGTCCACCTCTGTTAGTGTTTGTCTATAGTGGTTCTCGGTCAGTCCACCTCTGTTAGTGTTTGTCCATGGTGGTTCTCTCAGCCCACCTCTGTTAGTGTTTGTCCATGGTGGTTCTGTCAGTCCACCTTTGTTAGTATTTGTCTATGGTGGTTCTGTCAGTCCATCTTTGTTAGTATTTGTCTATGGTGGTTCTCTCGGTCCACCTCTGTTAGTGTTTGCCTATGGTGGTTCTCTCAGTCCACCTCTGTTAGTGTTTGTCTATGGTGGTTCTGTCTGTCCATCTTTGTTAGTGTTATGAACTGCCTGTCGATGACAACCAATATAAAGTAATGCATTAACAACAGTTACAATGCTTAACTAATCTTAAGTACACATATAACAATTATATGGTACCTGTTACTACATACGACAGCTGTTACATGTTTACTCAACTACTCAACTCAAACTTAACTAATGCATTACTTCAATACTTGTACAGTGCGACCAAGTGTCACCATACTACTCTTTAGTGTTTACTGTCCACACCTTGCCTTTATTACAGCTTCCATTGTGTTCTGGAGACGTGTTTTAGTGTGACATAAATTAAAAATATATGTATCTCTATATGTATATGTATCTGTATATGTATATGTATATGTATCTGTATATGTATATGTATCTCTATATGCATATGTATCTGTATATGTATATGTATCTCTATATGCATATGAATATGTGTATGTATCTGTATCTGTATCTGTATATGTATCTGTATATGTATCTGTATATGTATCTGTATTTCTATATGTATATGTATACGTATCTGTATATGTATCCGTATATGTATTTCTATATGTATATGTATATGTATATGTATATGTATATGTATATGTATATGTATATGTATATGTATCTGTGTCTGTATATGTATCTCTATATGTATATGTACATGTACATGCATATGCATATGTATATGTATCTGTGTCTGTATATGTATATGTATATGTATATGTATATGTATATGTATTTGTATATATGGTCACTGTTTAAAGAAAATCCATTTTCTCGAAAATGGCAGCTTTACAGAAGAGGATAAAAACCTAATTTAATTTCAGTGTACATCAATGGAACCAGACTTCTATCCAGGCAGATTTGGGCCATTTCTGTTGGTCCATTCACCATGAAATGTTTACACTGTATAAACACAGAGATACATGTTTATCTTTGGACAGCGAGAATGTGCAGCATACTTCATATAGAAAATACGGAATATCAGGACTGATCCGGATCCTGTCTGTGCCATACTAGTCTAAACCAACACATCATTTTTGAGAGTATTTACGTGTTGCCCAGTAAGCATGACCATAAAGGCACCCTATACTTCAGAAACAGGCTGGTTCCCTCCAAATGGACAAACAGCAAATGACATGCAGACGCATGCCTATCCAAAGGGTCTGGTTTATTTAAGGTCCGATTGACTGGCACTGGCATGTTAAGGAACTGGGCTAGGAAAGTGCAGTTCAGTAAACATCACTCGGAAAGTGTGACCGAAAACTGAAGGAGGCAGGAGCTATCTGGGTCAGACTGAATCAGGCCACCATGCTGTCTGCATGCTGAAACCAGCGCCGAAGTCAACAGGGTGTCCAGCCCTCGTACAGCGGCATGAATAAGTGGGAAAGTGCGAGAACGCCAGCAAAAAGTGCTGTTAGATTAGTCCCCAGATCAATGCTCATTTTCTGCGATGGCATCCTTACAGCAGGAAATGGATGCACGAGGTCAGAAAGGCAAGCTCCAGCATCAGTACACAGCTTTAAGCCAGCCAGAGAAACATGAGAAGCAATTATGTGGTCCATGCGTTTATGTCCACACGTGTATGTGCAGAAACCCACTCTCATCCCGAGCCTTTCAAGCACACACGCAAACTGAATAAGTGCACGTAGGTTTCTCCTCCGTAATGCACGGCTGACTACACAGCTCCTGAAAATTTCATCATTTAGAGTGGAGCAGCAGAGAACAGGGGAGAATGAGAAACAGAGGGAGAGAGAACAGAGAGCAGTAAGTAAGAAGAGAGAGCAGGGAAAGAAGAGAATTACAGATGGAGACATGGAACAGAAGAAAACCTAGTCAAGAAAGGGTGGAGGGAGGAACACCAGTCCCACCAGTCCCAACCAACAGGCACTCTATCAGCCATCCCATAGCTCAGCCTATATGACTGCAATGGAATGTATGCAGCCTAAAGTCCACTGTCTCCGCTGTTCCCTGTTTACTGTAGATACGTGTCCAAATATTCATATTGCTCATTATAACACTGCTTATTATATTAGAAGAATGCAGCAGCATATTAAAACATACAGTAACAGTTTTAGGAAAAACACGCAGTGTATGATTTTACTGTGGTGGTCCCACATGGCTTTCCTGAATGGCCTCCTCCTGCTCCATCTGTTGTTTTTGCTAATCCCTCTTGCTCGTTTCTTTTATCCATGTTACTCGTCCTGTTATGTTACTGATCTCAAAGCCTCTTTACAGCCTCTGGGCTAATCTCGTTCACTTTGGACACTATGCATATTAATGTACAGTGACCTCATGTTATACATTATTATATACATTATTATCCATAGTGTAATTCTACCTCCGTATACTGCTGACTTGTACATCCTGCATATTTTGCACATCCAGGCACTTTACACATTCATAATTTATTATTTTATATTTATATTGTAACTGTTACTGTTATTCCCGTTCGCACACTGAGTGAGGGCACTGTCCATATGTAAATACCTTATCTATCTATACTGTATATGGTTACGAGCCCAGGGACCAATGGCACACGGAGGTTTGTTTGGAGTATGAATTCAACATGTCGTGTCTTCTTACAAACTGCTCCTTTAAACAGAACCTGCTGTTCATCTGTCAGTGCGCTGATTTATGGGAGCAGTACTGATATTCATTTACAGCCAGGTGTCTGCAACATGGCAGACATACAATCTCGATATTTAAAAATTTCATGATAAACAATATATATGACAATATCAGGTTTTGATAACTGAGCCCGAAAAAAATAAAAAGCCAGAATAGTATCACAATCAAAACAATACTGCCAAAACAATTTATACCCAATATTCACACCCTGCTGTTAAACAGACTAAAGCTTACAAAAATGCACAAGACCGTAAGAATGTAAAATATTTTAATAATTATTAAAGGGGGATAATAAATATATATTTAAGTTGTGACTTAAATATTTAGGGCTGTGACGTATCCTTGCTAAAAAATTTAATCCACGTGACGACGTGCGCTGGCGGTTCACCGCTTAGGAAGCCGCGAAGCTGAGAAACACGGGGGGGAGCGATGTCTCAGAGAAAGTCTGGAGGAGCTTTTAAAGAGAGAATCCGAATAAAGTAAACCATGTTCTGCTCTTCATTCAGTCAGACATCCAACACTGCTCCAAACGAGGGAGCTGACTTTCGGTTTAGACGTAACGGCTGTTTGCAGTGAAGGAGAAACGGACCGGAGACGTCTGTTTTATTATAATTCCATTATTTTAGAACCTAAATTACAGATATGTTTATTTATTTGTCTACAGCTAAGATTATCTTTATTTAAAGATAAGTACAGTCACTTAATATGCCCACCGATAAACGAGAAATAAGAATTACAGCGCGGGTAATAATACTAACAATGTAAATATGGACTAATCTGGTTTTATTTAGTGGTTCATTATTTATGAGAGATGAAAGGCGAAGGGTCCTCCTACTGAAGAAGCTGTTAGAAGTGAGATTAAAAGACTATAAGCTATAAGCGCTAATGTTTAGTATAAATACGATCTGCTGCCCGACGTTGTATCCTGTAACTAAAAGCTCCAGGTCAAATCGATCATCATAAGCCCCGCCTCTTTTAGTTCAGAAATATGTTCCTGTGACTCTGCTGGCTTTCTAAATGAGGAGGACGTCAGATCTGAACCATATGCAGACTGATTTACTGATTACAAGAAAATGTACATGGAGAAAAAAGTGAACGGATAGTCGAATCGTCGACCAGGACGGGACAAAACTCTGAGTCGGGTACAGCCCTAGTTCTTTATGTTCTGATGATATGACACACGCTCAGGAATGTATACTGTGGCACATCATGTTTCCCAGTGACGACAGAATATCATATCGCCCAGCCCTTTTCACATCACAATGGCTTTTAGTGAACACTGATATTAATATTTAACCGATGTGAGGTATCATAGGTGTGCGTATATCGACTATTTTACCTGGCTAAGCCAATCAGATTTTAGGACCGGATCTGTCCTTCCACAATAACAGTTATTATTATTATTATACAGTTATATTATTGTATTAGGACCATAGAGCACATACTTGCCGTATATTCACCAAAGCAGCCAGCAACAGAAACGTGCTCGTCAGGGGGAAATGGAGGAAACGTACTTGCTGCTCACAGCAAGAAAAGCTGGATGATCAATAACAGACATGACAGGGGGCAAAGGGTCGGCATCTTCTACAGTCCTCTGAAGGTCATGAGGACTAATGCATTATGTCTGACAGAGTGCTTCCTCCCTGAACTGATTTTAATATCAAAATAAAGACCCGGAGAGTAATACGCATGCCTCCCTGCTGTCATCAAAGGTCAGAAAATAATGTGTAGTTACATCTACATTATGCAACAGGCTAATATCAAGATCCAGTTTGGACAGCGAGAATATGCAGCATACTTCATATAGAAAATACGGAATATCAGGACTGATCCAGATCCTGTCTGTGCCATACTAGTCTAAACCAACACATCATTTTTGAGAGTATGTACGTGTTGCCCAGTATAGGCCCAGTGTAGGCTGCTGTGGGCTGTCCTGTTGGGATGCGTATGCTGGAATTCATGTTTCAGCTGGTATGCAAACAAGAACACAGCACACGGGGGGCGGGGTGGGTCGGTGGGGTGGTTTACAAAGGAGGAGAGAGGCATGGAGGGTCAAATGGGAAGGTTGACACAAGGAGAATGAAGGAAAGGATGAGAAAGAAACCAAGGTCGACTCCAGCAGAGGGGAACTGAGATTATAGAAGCGTAGCAGGTCAGATAAACAAGAACGATCAACAGCAGTACTGTTCAGTACACAGGTGTTCAGTGTTACGAGGTCTAAGGAACATTGTGTGCCACAACCGAAAGGCAAATCTCTAAGCTACGTAACACAGGATGGGTGTTCAGGTCAAAGAAATGGCAACTTCTGCGCTGACGACTCACAAAACACCATCACCTGTCATCCACAGTGGACCAATCAATAGCGAGAACTCTATCTTCTCCCTAAGCGCACACTCAAGCCAGAGACGACCACGACCTGCATGTGAATGTGAGTTATGTCTTCATGATTATGTATATCTACTAAGTCTCAGTCTTTTACACTCTCTCAAAGAGCTGGCATGTGCTCACGGAGAGTCTCCTTCCATTTCACACACAGTCAAAAGAATAGCTGCACAAACAGCTGCACCCAGAAGAATCAACTGACGTGGGTGAAACTTGGTGGGCGGGTTTGACACTGTGAGACATGCAGATGATTGAAGATTAGCAATTTGTTGTCACACGTCACACATCCAGAAGGCCTGGTATGACTCCACCTCCATCCCTACTGCACAATCTGAAGGAACTGTGTGAGGATATTCAACCTGCATGGGATGGATTATCACAGGACACCGTGGTTGGTGTGGCGCAACGGATAACACCACTTGTCATTGAGCTATCACACCATGTGGGAGACTGGGGCTCCATTCTTGGTCTGGGTGACTAGGCTGTGCTACACTAATAAGAGTCCTTGGGCAAGACTCCCAACACTACATTGGCCTACCAGCAATATGATGAACCTTGTAAGTTGCTCTGCGTAAGAGCATCAGCTAATTGCTGTAAATGTAAACCATGCCATTAGCAAACAGGGTGGCCCGATACCATACTGAGACACCACTTCTGTATGTGCAGCTCAGTAAATATTCCCCATATCAGTCTAAATGTATCATCATGTATTGTTCCTGGTAACCTTTATCTTCCTTCCCAAAAGCACCGCAATCCCACACTTCCTTCTGGGTGCAGCTGCTCTTTTGACCATGAGTGTATTATGCTTCCAAACTGTGGGACTCAGTTCCACCTATTGTTAGACATCAAGATCAGAACACCGCCTTCCAACCTTATAACTAGCGTATATAGCGTAACAAATTAGCGTATATATGTAACTGGTGTTTCATGATATCACAGAAACAATGAGTGATATATTTTGATAATGATCAAATACATCATCACACTCTTTTATTCCAAACAGATGAGGAAGATTAGATTTTAGTATGGGCCTTTCACATGCAAATGAACTCAGTCTCTTACACACAAATATTGACATTGATGCCTATAAAAAAAGACAGCCCAGATGGCTCCTCATTTAGCTGCCTGAGAGAATGATGTTCGAGCTGCATTAAGGTAAGGGAGGACTCGATGTTTCTCTAAGTCTAATCTACTGAGCAGCACTGCCCAGTGTACTGAACTGTACCTAAAGGTATAATGCCACAAAGACTCTCAATGTTCCTCCACTTCGATGTTAATAGTGTCCCGCCCCTTAATCCTTTCAATACACGTCAGTGTGCGACAGAACCAAAAACAGTCCTACTGTAAAATGTGGAAAGTACACAGTGGAGTCACATTATTATGACCACCAGCTTAATATCCTGAGTAACCGGCTTGTGCAGCACAGACCGCAGCCTGATGGGCTGGGAGTGACTCAGTAAGGTCCTGGTATGTTGTCACAAGCATCTGGAGCCATGCTAACTAGGGGCTAACTAGGGGCATTCCACAGTTGCTAGAGGGTTGTGGGGGAGGAACCCATAGAGCCAACACAACAATCGAGGTGGTCCCACAGTGCTCAGCTGCATTCAAGTAAATTAGGGGGCCAGGCTAGTACTTAATAGTCTTGGTCATGCTCTTCCAACCAATGTGGGACATTTCTAGCCAGGTTGCATTGTCTTACTGGAAGATCCCATCCGCCCCCGGGAAGACTATCAGCATGCATGGGTACAAGATCTGTAAGGATGAATTCACACCCAAATCGGTTGAGAGTGCCTTTCACATGATTAAGTGGGCCCAAAGAACGCCACGAAAACGTGACTTCCTTCATGAGCTACACACTGCCGTTGACGATAGTAGGAAGTGGTCATAATAATGTGATTCGACTGTGTAGTAAAAAACGTGAAAACTTCTATATGAGTAGCTGTGTCCAAACTTTTGACTGTTGACTGTAAATCCAATGGTGCTTCTGACAGTCACAGAGAAGTGGGTTCCTAAGGCCTGCATAGAACCGGAAAGCTTCTCTCTGCTTTAGTGCATTTCAGGAACATGGTGAAGGTTGCATCAGAGAAACTCCTGGGCCTTAGCACAACCTCCACTCAGCACTGCCTTCTACATGCACCCTCGTTTAGCACAGCGAAAGAGAGAGAGGGGGCTGGGTAGAAATGGAACGAGAGAAACATGGCAGGCAAGAAAACAAAAAAGGGCTGTGAAATGAGACTTCCCGAATGAGGGGAATAATGATTAGCAGATGAGAAGGAACGAAGCACAAAGGGAACAACGTCAGAGCCCCGTGGCCATTGTCCTGCACTTGTGTGATATTGACGTACATTTTCGGGACAAATCGTTCTTTTTCATACCTCTCTTTTGAGGGAGTTGGGTGAATCGATTACTCAGCAGGAATAAATCAATATCATTTTTGCATCTACGTACAAAAACACGCAGGACTTTTCCTCTTTCCTTTAGCGTGTTGTAGCTTTCGGTGCATGTAAACACTCTGAAGTGCACAGTACAGTACACAGTACAAACACCATTCTACTGAAACCCTGTCACTCAGCTCCCTGAAACACCTCACTGGAATTCCACCCCTTCATTACAATGTGACATCATCACATAACACAACCCATACTGCCCGCAAGCTTGACATTTACGGCATTTAGCTGACGCTCTTATCCAGAGCGACTTAAAAAGGTTAATCATATTACATGTGGGCCAGTGTAGTGTTAGGAGTCTTGCCCAAGGACTCTTATTAGTGTAGCACAGCATAGTCACCTAGACCGGGATTTGAACCCCAGTCTCCCACATGTAGAGATGGCACTCTGGGTGGTGGCGTTACCCGCTGAGCTACATTAACCACATGCCCTCGCACAACTCGAAAATGAATAATATATGACTCCGAATCATTACGCTTCATTCTACCAGGTGAAGGTCAATTTGTTTTACCTGAGACCATTGTAAAAACAGCCACAGTGGTATGGGGGCGGGACTTAGGAAATGCCAAACAATCAGAACAGAGCAGACAAGGTGATGAATCAGGAAACACTAGGCTCATCAGGAGGCGGGGCTTAACAAAGGTGAATACAGTCATAGAGTATGAGAATAATACTGTGTAATATGAAAACTGAAGCATGTCTGTTCTACAGGGGTTGGACAATGAAACTGAAACACCTGGTTTTAGACCACAATCATTTATTAGTATGGTGTAGGGCCTCCTTTTGCGGCCAATACAGCGTCAGTTGGTCTTGGGAATGACATATACTGCGTCCTGCACAGTGGTCAGAGGGAGTTTAAGCCATTCTTCTTGCAGGACAGTGGCCAGGTCACTACGTGATGCTGGTGGAGGTTCGTCCTTCTTGGTGGTATGCTGACATTACCCTGGATACCGTGGCTCTTGATACATCACAAAGACTTGCTGTCTTCGTCACAGATGCGCCAGCAAGACGTGCACCAACAGTTTGTCCTCTTTTGAACTCTGGTATGTCCCATAATGCTGTGTGCATTGCAATATTTTGAGCAGAACTGTGCTCTTACCTGCTAACTGAACCTTCACACTCTGCTCTTACTGGTGCAATGTGCAGTTAATGAAGATTGGCCACCAGGCTGGTCCAATTTAGCCATGAGACCTCCCACACTAAAATGACAGGTGTTTCAGTTTCATTGTCCAACCCCTGTAGTAGCCCCTAAATTATGAACATAAAGAAGAGCCCCCCCTTCAAGATGATCTTAACATCTGATTAGTAATATCCATAAGGGCCTTTAATTCTACCTTTAGAAGCTGAGCTACTGCATTATGCCATGCTATTTGAAGTCCCACAATATATGCAGTGTGTGTAACTTAAGGTATATTAAGCGCCCACCTAAAATTAGATGAAGAACGGAGACAAAACACTTCTTAGAAGACGCAGCCCTTTAACGAGTGCAGTATACAGACATCCCTCTGTTCGACACTACCATTCTGATACACTGAGCGAGTAGAACATATCCCAGTTGCAGACCCCTGACAAGATGCTGATAAACTGCTCATGTTGTACAAACAACAGAACGAGAGGTGAGGCTGCTTGCTTGCTCCGCTATGATCACTAGGTGAGCTTTCTCTTGGTTGTTAGCTGTAACTTAAATTTCTTTGGCTCTTGAGAGAGACTGTATGGGAAGAATACCGTTTGCTACAGCTTGTTTAAGTGGGACAAATCACATCAGCTTATGAATGCTGTACCCAACAGGCAGACTTCTGTTCAAGGAACAGAGCTCCGGCAAAACACACTGGAGAGTTTCCGGACAATGTAATGTTATTAATACGGTCCACTGTGTTCACGACCAAGATGAATCCAAATGTAAATCTAATATTGAAGTGATGTGTGGTACTGCAGTGCTGTTGGGAGGGAAGATAAAGGAGACCAGGAACAATTAACGTTGATCAATTTAGACTGACGTGAGTAATATTTATAGAGCTACACATACAGAAGTAGAGTCTCTCAGTATGGTGTTGGGCCGCCATGTTTGCTAACATGACATGATATCTCAGCATGGAGTGGTAGCGGTTCCTAATGGTGTCCTGTGATAATCCATCCCATACAGCTTGAATATCCTCACACAGCTCCTGCAGATGGTGCAGCAGGGGTGAAGGTGGAGTGACAGCAGGCCTTCTGTACAGTCCACCAACACAAAAGCGGGACTCGTCACTGAAGATGACCCACCATTCTGAGTCACTCCATGACAGTCTGGCACGACACCATTGCAGTCTTTGGTGACGGCGATGATGTGTTAAGGGCAGTCATGCCCCCATGGTGTTGGAGCTAACAGGATGACTTATGGAGGGCATCACTGAATGTCCACAGTTGTGGCTGTTGGGTTAGTCAGGTATAGCGATAAGGCCCATCCTTGCTTATATCACATGCATAGCTGAGGGTGAAACTTCACTATGCATGTCTCATGATGTCAAAACTACCCACCATGTTTCATTCCTGTCAGTCGATTCCTTCTGGGTGCAGCTATTAGTGTAACTATTTTGCTGACGAGGAGTGTAATTACATGGTCAACTAGAAAGGGAAAGTTCGTGAACGAACTTTAAGTTGGCTTGAAAAAGTCAGATCATTACGTTGAAACGTTTAAAAGCTGTACTACCTTATTATTATAAATTAACTGCCACCTAAGAAAAAATTTTATTCAGTTCTACCACTTTAACTGCCAACTTAATGTCAGTGCCACCTTAAATTCACTCCTACCACTTTAACTTCACTGCCACCATAAATTTCCCTGCCACCTTAAATTCACTTTTATCACCTTAAATACATTGCCACCTTTAAATACATTGCCACGTTAAATCCCATTCCACCTTAAATTCCCTCCTACCACCTTAAATACCTTAAATGCCTCCTTTTATTCCCTGCCACCTTAAAGGCGCTGCTAATTTAAATACACTGAAACCTTAAAATCACTGCCACCCTAAATTCCAATTCCACCTTAAGTCCAGTTCCACCTTAAATCTATTGGTTTAGCTGTTAGTCCTGAGTACTCTGAGTCTGTGTCGGAGTCTGAGTGTCGGTGTGAGAGGCCCATTGTGACATCACTTGTGGCAGTTGAGATTTGAACTTGCTCAACATTCCGCCATTCATTCCAATGGGAAAAAGTCCGACTTTGAGCGCTTGGTACCGGAAAACCGGACCTCGGATCGGTTCAAAAAGCACAAGCAACTTAATCGGGTATAGGATGAACGATCCTGTAAAATTTCGTGGTTCTATATTTTGAGTGTAGAATAATAAGAAGAAGAAGATTACGAAGAACAGTAATTTGGCTTTTTTAAGGATTTCATTTCAATTAAACTATTTAAACTCTATATTCAAATAAAAATAATAAAATCTTTTACAAAACATACATCCTGGAACTCTTCCTATGACAGAATTTGTTTTAACAGCGAACTACAAGTGAGTGTAGATTAGATTACAGCAGTAGTAATGTAATTGCGAAGTGAAACGTTCTCCATGTCTGCCCTAAGAGCAGCAGACTGAGCGATGACGACAGAAGTGAAAGATGAGAGCGAAGGAGAAAACAGGATACACACTGAAGTCATTCAGCAGGACTGCAGCAGCCGCACTGTCCATCATCAACAGACATAAACATCCAGCAGCCTCCCGGCATACCAGGACTGATGCATCGGCCTTACATCCCATACAGGTACTCAACCCACACGTGCTTCACCAGCTCGTGTTATTGCCATTGACAGAAGCATTTTGTGCCAGAACAACAATGAATCAGCAAATCCGACACGTCATTAACTAAAACGGATACACAGCAGAAACCAAACCGTCCGTCGCTTTGGTGTAACACCCTGCCCCCCAAGGACCACTTCGGCCAAGCCCTGCCCAAGCAAAGTGCTGTGTCATCAGGGCCACTGAAGACATTCAGCAGAGCCACTGCTCTCTGAGGAATTCGAAGGCAGCGGTAGGGCGGAGTCCACCCTCCCTCCTCTCCGCTTCCTCCATTCAGCCATCACGTCACTCCATCCCCCACCAAACCACATGGCTCATCAGCACCAAGACCAGAAGCTGCGGCCGGATCAGCTGCTCCTACAGCCAGGCTAATTGCTCCGGACAATGTAATGGCCCCGGTCTGTGGCTGCGAGGTTGTAAAAGCTGATTCCTCTGCTGGACTCTCCCTAAAATATACAACAGGCCTGCAAGCAGAGTCGTATTTCAGCGCCGTAAACAAGGCTCGGTGTTTGGAAACTGGAAGACAATGAACCACTACTACTACTGACTGCTACTTCTACTACTACTACAGCAACATATCGGATGATAAATGACAATCGATGCCAGGATGCTGGCTGCTGTTCCCCCTTACTACACAGAAAATATGAGACGTCTGCACAGACAGGACTGAGAACGCAGTGGGAACTACAGCCCAGTGTGAATAGATCTGTTTAGATCCCTGCTCAGCAAGGCGTGTCTGCTGTAGCGATGATGGGCAGGGCTCAGTTGGAATGGGACACTATAGGCAAACACCCCCCCCAATCCCCAATCTCCATTATGTGATTTCACCCAAGATGTGTATTATCAATATCTGCATATTTGAAGTAGCTTTGGAAATACAGAATTTACCAAAGGCATGAAAGAAAGGATTTGGATTTAATGACTGTACAGGAACAAACTGAGGCACAGCTACAGTCCATGACCAACGCCCTCGGAAACCTAGCACCCACCCCTCCCACACACATACACAATTCGTCAGCAGTTAATGGGCGGCTCATCAGGAGGTGCTGTCTGTTTGATTTGAACAGTGCACTGTGTGCTTTGTGCATTCTGCTGTTTGCCTACACGCCAGTCCAGCTGAATTCTACAATCACAGGTCTTCATTCAAATGAGGAAATGACATCACCAACTAATCGACTACTAAACTAGTTGCCAGGTGAACCGGTCATCAATTAATTAGGGGACTAAGCAGATTATGCGTTTCACCCCCAGTTATTGTATTTGATAGTCGTTGTTAATGTCTTTGTGCCCAGGCAGTCTTGTGGGTATACACTTATGGGTATCCGAATGCTCAACTTGAAGAATCGGAGTCGACTGACGGGTCTCTGACCGATGAATTGGCTTGTTGGCTTTCAGGGGGTAGCGCAAAAAACTGGTAGTGCCCCATTTAAAAATTGCATTCATTCATTCATACTCATTTATTCATTCACTCGTTCATTCATTCATTCATACACTCGTTTATTCATACACTCATTCATTCATACATACACTCATTTATTCATTCACTCATTCATTCATTCATACACTCATTTATTCATTCACACATTCATTCATTAATACACTCATTCATACACTCATGTATTCATTCACTCATTGATTCATTCATTCATACACTCGTTTATTCATTCACTCATTCATTCGTTAATACACTCATTCATACACTCATGTATTCATTCACTCATACACTCGTTTATTCATTCACTCATTCATTCATACATTCGTTTATTCATTCACTCATTCATACACTCATTTATTCATTCACTCATTCATTCGTACATACACTCATTCATACACTCATGTATTCATTCACTCATTCATACACTCGTTTATTCATTCACTTATTCATTCATTTATGCAATCAATTATTCATTTACTCATTCATTCATGAATACATTCATTTATTCATTGACTCATTCATTAACTCATACACTCGTTTATTCATTCACTCATTCATTGATTCACTCATTCATTTATTAATTCAGTCGTTCATCCTTCTGGAGCCCATCCCAGCTTCATTGGGCACAAGATAGGAAACACCCTGGACAGGTCACCAATTCATCACAGGGCAGACACACAGTCATACACGCTCACACGTAGTCACACCCAGGAGGCGATTTAGCATCTCCACCTGACTGCGTGTCTTTGGACTGTGGGGGGACTGGACACAGTCCAACTGCACAAGACTAATTAGACTATTAGTACAGACAACACCCGCTACATGCTAATAAAAGCCTGCTCATTAACACTACAGTAAACCGTATCATATTAACCATGTACCACCGTCTAAACGACACACGTCAAACACCTGAATTTAGCTGAACTAGCTCTCAGGTTTATTCAGTCTCTGGGCTCCATCCTCTAACACTAATGGTGGCTGTTCCAGCAAAGTTGCCAAAACATGGCAGCTTGCAGCACACATCCACCAGAGCTTTCTCGCCTGCGCTTTCTCTCCACAGAGGGTTTCACTGGGAGACGGTAATCTCCTTCTTCTGCACGGAGCAGAGCGGTTACATAACACGCAGGCAGTGCACATGGCCTGAGAGCGAGCGAGAGAGGGAGAGGCGGAGAAGGAAGAGAGTGCGAAGGAGAGGGAGGGAGGGAGGGAGCATGAGAGAGAGAGAAAGAGGGATGCAAAATGCAGAGAGGAGCCCAGGCACACATTAGCAAGCATTAACACACACACTCACATACACACATACACACTCTCACACACTCACACACACACACACACACACACACACACACACTCTCACACTCACACACTCACATACACACACTCTCACACACTCACACACACACACACACACTCACACACACTCATAAACTCTCACACACACAAACACACACACTCACACACTCTCACACACTCACACACACACTCACACACTCTCACACACTCACACACACACAAACACACACACTCACATACACACATACACACTCACTCACACACACACACACACTCACACACACTCACATACACACACACTCACACACACACACACACACACACACACTCACACACACTCACACACTCACACACTCTCACACACTCACACACACACACACACACACACACACACACACACAGTCACATGCTCACACACACACACACACACACACACACACACACACACACACACACACACACTCACGCACACACACTCTCTCACACACTCACACACACTCACATACACACACACACACACACACATTCACATACACACAGACACACACACACACACACACTCACACACACACTCACACACACTCACACACACACACACACTCACACACACACACACTCACACACACACACACTCACACACACTCACACACACACACTCACAGACACACATGCATTATTTAGCCAAGGCCAGAGAGCCAAATCTAGTGCAACCTCACTCGCGCACGTAGCACCAAGGCACAGCCCTCCTAAGCACAGCAAGAAGGGACAGCGGCCTCCACCTCCAAACAACAACAATCCACCCCCGAGAACGCGGCCAGTCATTACAGCTATATATGAATCCGGAGGAGCTACACCATAAACACAGCCCCGCTGGAGATTTCACTACTAAGCATATCAACTGATTCACGTCGAATCCCATCGCCGTCTAATCCCAATTACATTATGGCAAAAGACATCTGAGCATACGAATAAGTAGGCCTGTCACTGATTAAACTCAGTAACTTAGTTTTAAAAAATTAACCCTTAAAATACATCACAATAGTTCCTAATGGATCTGGAATCATAAACAGGTCATTTGCATTATGAGAATGCATATTCTGAACTGGGGCAGTGTCTAAACCACATATTTCAAACACCTGAACTTATCTAAGTTGCCAAAACACAGCCGCCATGTGTAGAAATGCAAGAGTAGAAACGTGGGCAATACGGCCAAAATATAATATCACAGAAGACAACATATACGCTACATGATATTTACAATACAGGCATATGCTTTAATGGAATTTTAATTTAGTAGCTTCCATAATTATTTTTGTTGATCTGAGTGAATACAACACATACTTTACACAGCATGCACTTTAATAAATTACATTTTAGTATGCAATTTATTTGCTCAGTTTTAAGTACCGGGAAACACTTTTACAGATGTAAATGAACCATTCGGCTAAACACATTCACATCATAAAATAATACAGCTGATTAATGTACTCATGTATTCATGTATACAGTCCCTGCTAATTAAATAAGGTTAATGTTTTCCGTATGCCGTGCATTCATTCTGCTGTAAGGTGTGCTCAAGTGTGTTTAGAAATATCTTCACCCAGTAAACCAACAAAACATGTCATTTTAGATTTTCATCCTTCTGGAGCCCATCCCAGCTGTCATTGGGCACAAGATAGGAAACACTCTGGACAGGTCACCAATTCATCACAGGGCAGACACACAGTCATACACGCTCACACGTATTCACACCCAGGAGGCGATTTAGCATCTCCACCTGACTGCGTGTCTTTGGACTGTGGGGGGACTGGACACAGTCCAACTACACAATGCTAATTAGACTATTAGTATAGACAACACCCGCTACATGCTAATAAAAGCCTACTCATTAACGCTACAGTAAACCGTATCATATTAACCATGTACCACCGTCTAAACGACACACGTCAAACACCTGAATTTAGCTGAACTAGCTCTCAGGTTTATTCAGTCTCTGGGCTCCATCCTCTAACACTAATGGTGGCTGTTCCAGCAAAGTTGCCAAAACATGGCAGCTTGCAGCACACATCCACCAGAGCTTTCTCGCCTGGTGTTTAAGAATATCTTCACCCAGTAAACCAACAAAACATATCATTTTAGATTTTGCCCAATGATTTTTCTTCATTGCTGTACACACGACTCAACACCAAATCTGGCTAACTCAGACTAAACATACTCTACCTTATAATGAAGCATCCAGCATTCTCTGAGCAATGGCCAAATCCATAACTCACTCAGAAGAGCATTTTATGATAGAACTGATCAATATAACGACAATATGTTATCACACTGCCCACCGCCAGCCTGGGGGACCACCTCTAAGCATTGTTCCATGTAGAGTGTATTAGCGTGTTATTGAAGACTGCTTGTAGTAGAGCCTTTTAAAGCCTGTGCAGGGTTCACCAATAGTCTGTTTCTACTGTGTGGCCTCCGATTACTTGATTAATCACATCATCAAAATAATCAGCAGATTTTTGCTAATATAATCAATAGTGAGAGCCCTAATAATAAAGGGCCTGTAACGCTGCTCTGCTCCTTTAAAAGGCATTGATGCGTTACTCTCTGCCTTCCCTCAGCTCCCTTCCGCCGGATTACTGCCGGAACAATTAGAAAAGTCTGTCAGCTGGAACAACAGGGCTTCAACAGTTTCTGCTTCAGACCTTCTCCCCAAAGCCTTGGAGCCTTCGGCACACAATGCAAGCCCTCTGCTCATCCAGCCCCCTACAGACTGTCGACTCAACATGACCACCAGGATGAAGTAATGCTGTATTTCTGCTGTATCACCCACACCCATTTCAGCACATCCAACGTACAGTCCAGCCCACATTCTCTACAACAAAGCTCTTCGCGTTCGTTTGTCCTATCCACCTGATCTTTAAACAAAAAAGGTTTACACCTGTATTTATGGTATATTAAATTTCATATATAATATACATTATACTGATTCCAGTGTTGTATTATTTGTAAGTCATTATTAAGTTTTATCTAACACATGACAGATAATACAGGACAGTGATTTTAGATCTGCTTTCACAGTGAAAAATAATCTCGTCTCATCACATTAGGAAAGACTAAACGTGAACCACATGGTTTACAGTCCCAACTTGCTGCAAGAGACACAGGTCAGAGTAGAGTTCGGCAGTATGGCCAAAATATGAAATCACAAAAGACAATATACATCATATAAAACGTAAAATATGCAGAAATGTGCACACGTTTTAAAAGAATCGGTTTTAAATGAATTGGTTTTAAATGAATCGGTTTTAAAAGAATCGCTTTTAAATGAATCGGTTTTAAAAGAATCGGTTTTAAATGAATCGGTTTTAAATGAAATGTTTTGTTGGTCGCAACTGAATATAACACATTCTTTACCGAGAATACACCAGAGAAACTGTTTGCTGATGAAAATGAGCCATTTGGTTAAAATTTGGCACATATCCATAATAAAATAATGATGCTGATTAATGTGTATTGTCTGTATTGAGCTGTATTTTATGTTTAATTTATCTTTTTATTTTCAGAATCAGAATCAAGCTTTATTTGCCAAGTATGTTCGCACACACAAGGAATTTGTCTTTAGTTACATTAGCTCACAGTGCACATAGAGTAACAACATTACACACAGTACACACACTCACACACGCACACGCACACACACGCACACACACACACATTCTAACACACACACACCACCACACACAGACACACACATTCTAACACACATATACACTCTCAAACACACACACACTCCTAACACACACACACACACACACATTCTAACACACATATATACACTCTCACACACACACACACACTCCTAACACACACACACCACACACACACACAGACACACACATTCTAACACACCACACACACACACACACACACACATTCTAATACACACATCCTAACATACACACACACTCACACATTCTAACACACCACACACACACACACAGACACACACATTCTAACACACACACACACATTCTAACACACATCCTAACACACACACACACATCCTAACATACACACACACACGCACACACACACACACACATCCTAACACACACACACATCCTAACACACACACACACTCCTAACACACACACACACACACATTCTAACAAACACACACATACATTCTAAAACACATCCTAACACACACACACACTCCTAACACACACACACACACACACACACATTCTAACAAACACACACATACATTCTAACACACATCCTAACACACACACACACACACACACACACATCCTAACACACACACACACACACACACACCCAAAACCTTCTGATGTTGAAGTTGCCTTACTTTAGCCTTATTTATTTTGCTATCTGCATGATTATTAATTAATACCTGTAATTAAAGCAGTTCTGAGCAATAACAGAAGCCCAACTTGCTCATGAAACCTCGCTGAAGGTTGTACACACTGCAGAAGGGGGTGGAACAGAACTGGTAAAGACAGTAAGAGCTCGTTTAGAGGATCCCATAGAAATCCCACCAGAAATCTAAGAGCTATAATAGCCTCGCTGTTCAGGTAATGCACCCCAGGATGGACAAAGCAAACAAGACAGTTGAAGAGCATGATCACTCACTTTCTGATTCACGTAGAAAGGATCGAGGTCCTCCAGTGGTGTTGCCACCATTCCCGGAGGCACGTCGCCGTAGATGAACGGCAAGTTTTTGCCCGCCTCCAGGTCACTGTTGGGCTTGGGTTTGTTCTCGTCGTCATCATCGCGGTAACTGCTGTCTGGCTTGGGCGGAGGCTTGGCTTTCTCCTCGGCGAGGCGCTTCTCAATGTTAGCCAGAGATTCCCGGGTAAAATATTTGAAGCTGTCAGGTCCTGGCGGTGCGAGCAGGGGTGCAGCCATGTTTTCATCCTGCAGCGACTGCTTCTTTAGTTATGTACCATCCAGGGCAGCCAGCGCTGTGACAGGACGAGAGGAAGAATGCCAAGTCAGCTCAGTCAGCAAAACTACACAGGTTCTAAACAGATCTCAACAGACAGAACACACGATGCTGCTGTTGGTGTTCAAACTGGTGTTCACCTGTAGCAAATGATCAATCACCATGAAAAAGAGCAGAAAAGTTGGAAAAGGACAGAAAACTCAATGCCTCGACTCAATGACTCAACACAGTGACTCAACCCTTATAATAGGAGCCTATGGGCAGGTGCTGGGGCAACCTGAAAAACACCAAAGCATTGTTTGCCAGTGTAATGGAAATCGTTTACTGTGTCAAGAGTTGATGCATTAAGCATTTTTGGAACAGATGAACAGGGCAATTCATCAGTAACACAAAGGAACACTTCAAAACACACATACTTAGAAAGGTGTACATATATATATATATATAGTCACTGTGCATAGAAAAAACAAGCCTCCAAAATGTACAGGAGAGGGATACAACCAGACTTCTACTTCTTCCCAAACTATTTTGGGCCGTTTCTGTTGGTCCAATCATCAATTCACACAGTGTAAACAACAGCTGCAGTGTTCAAAAATCGACAAAAATGGAGATACCTGTTTTCCTTTTGACAGTGAAGATATATATACTGTATATTAGCAGACTTCTTAGTCACGTCCGAAGAACGTTGAGGCCTTCATGTTAAGTGGTAGTAAAATAACACACAATAGTAAGTAATACAATGGTTAGGGAGAAACGTCTATCCATCTTTGTCTCCAAGTTAGCGGATTAATAGCTACCTTGCTAACAGCCAGCAGGTAGCCAGTCAAAATTTGAACACATAACTATAATATGGGGGAAAAACTTAAATTTGTATGGCCTAAAGAGACAAAACCCAAAAGCTTGCTTTTTTCTGCAACATATTCTACATTTTTGAGGAAACTTTCTAAACATGTGTCATCTTGTGCCGTTGTTTTAGTTGCATACTGAACATGATATGATTTAAAGACGGTTCAGTTCAGAATCATTCAGCAACAAGGTACCACACACTGATACCAACCATACAAAGAAACAGCAGACAAACAAATCAAACACACACACACCAGCCTCCACAAAACTAAAAATATCAGTTCCAATAACACACTGATGCTAAATTTAGGGGGAGTTAAAAAGGACCTGGTACTAGATCCCCTATGACTCACACTTTTATATGGGAGATGAAAAATAGCCACGGTTATGTGGGCCTGCAGGTGGAAACGACTGCTTACATGACCGTTAGGCTACGCTCTGGTGTACGACTCATTGACAGACAGAGTTTCCTTCTCATTTGCACAAATAAAGCATCAGCTGTCACTGAAAGTCTGAGCTGAGAATGGACAATAACAGTCCACTGGAATAACTTGGTATTACATAAACACAGTGCTGTCTTTCAGCCTTCATACTATATACGTACACAGATATACATATACATACATAGATATATACATACATATAGATAGATAGATAGATAGACAGACAGACAGACAGACAGACAGACAGATAGACAGATAGACAGATAGATAGATAGATAGATAGATAGATAGATAGATACATACATACATGTATATATATAGATACAT
The DNA here is from genome assembly GCA_024036415.1 of Prochilodus magdalenae. Taxonomy (NCBI): domain Eukaryota; kingdom Metazoa; phylum Chordata; class Actinopteri; order Characiformes; family Prochilodontidae; genus Prochilodus; species Prochilodus magdalenae. Next base: position 152,522 of record JAMWET010001162.1, read on the forward strand.
AGATAGATAGATAGATAGATAGATAGACATATAGATAGACATATAGACATATAGACAGACAGATAGACAGATACATAGATAGATAGATAGATAGATAGATAGATAGATAGATAGATAGATAGATAGATAGATAGATACATGTATACATTTAGATACATAGATAGATAGATAGATAGATAGATAGATAGATAGATAGATAGATAGATAGATAGATAGATAGATAGATAGATAGATAGATAGATAGATAGACATATAGACATATAGACAGACAGATAGACAGATACATAGATAGATAGATTTTCATTTAGATAGATAGATAGATAGATAGATAGATAGATAGATAGATAGATAGATAGATAGATAGATAGATAGATAGATAGACACATATATAAAAAACATTACATAAATAAAGTAAATTCACTGCATTACTTTTTTCCCAGTGCAGAGGACAAAGACCAAAGCACAGGAAGCTGCTGTATGTGCTCCTGTCCTAATAAGCAGCAATAAAACTGGTGAGATGACGAAGGGATACGCCTTATGTCACTGAGGCGGTGTGCAGAGTGTGGTGGTGGGGGGAGGGAGAGGAAGGAGCGATGGTAAACCGCACTATCCACACAATCCTGTGCATGTGTGTTGCATTTCCTGCTGATTCATAAATCAGCCAGCATTTGTCAGGCACTTACAAGCCAGACGCTTAAACAAGCAGGCCAACCCTGACATTACTGCATCGCCAATCATGAGCACATGAGCTTCGTTCTATCAACATCCACAACCAGCACTAAAACCAAACCCTTTCTAGCCCTGTAGCAGTCCGAATAGCCATCGAGGGATGCTACAGCGCTGTAAATACTTAGATACAAAGGTGCTTCAGTGGTTACTGGACTGAATACAGGAAACCCTATATGGTTCTTAAGATTATGGCCCTGTATGAATGTAGAGGGCTTGTAAAACTTTAGAAAGATTAGATTTAGACATGCACAATAATATCCGTGTTATTCACTGTGCAAATCAGTGTTGATAGTTGATAGCTGTACTACAGTATATGTACTGTATTTCCTTCTGTAGGGAACCTAAAGTGCTTAGTCTATGGCCTCACTCCAAAGAACCATCTAAATGGGCAAGTTCACTGAAAACAACATCACCCTCCAACTCTCCTTTCTTAGTATCATACAACATTTTATCACACATGGTCTACACATCCGTCTTTTTACCACCATACAATCACAACCATGACACTGCAACAGTCAGACTTCCATTTAACCAGACATTTCTGATCATTCTGATTTCTTTTCTCCCATGTCATATTTCCCTGAGCTACTACATGTTTCTGATAACTGACTTCATTCACAAACCAAACTGGGGGGAAAGCCAAACAGCTAACAATAATAAACCGCTGAAAACCAGACTACATGGTCCAAAACGGGCATTCGGCTGAGCTTACATAACCTGGATGCTAACCGATATCCCTATGTCATTTCTGACCTTCCTAATGTGACCCTGGGTGGTGACCTACTAGCTAAACAGTATCAATTCCCTAGGAACCCTATTGACGTTATCAAGCCAGGCCCAGAGTTCCAGTACATTCCTGCCATGTAATTCCTAATATCACAGCCAGCACGCATAATAACTCCCAGTATAGGTCTTCCATGCTGGAGGTTACACATACTCTGAGATATATTACATATCGTGCTGAGAGTTATAGGTAATAGGAGTGATAGGTAAAATGGGAATTGTATGTACTGGGGTTTACACTAGGAATTACAAGGGTACTTCAAAAATTGATCTACAAAATTACTGTTACAAGCAATTGAATAAGACTGACTGTGATTAAAAGAATGATTAATTTTTCAGGTTAAATAACCAAATTAATTTCTTTGTAACAAATTAGAGTCACGGTTTTACAGTTTAGGAATTTATCATTTAATTCCTAATGTAAATCCCAGTACATAGAATTCCCATTTTATGGGTAACTCTTTTTATATATAACTCTCAACACAGCATACACTGTAAAAAGGGTTTCATTTTTAATTATTCGTATTAATTTTACCTCAAGCAATTGAACTAGGTTTAATCAACCTGAAAAAAGAAGAATTCAATGCCATTTCTTTGAGGTGAGTAAAACTCAACTACTTGTAATAAATTGAAATAATTTTTAAGGTTGCATTTTTTACGGGGTCTATAACTCCCAGTAAACTTCTAACATACTTCCCAGCACCTCCTGGTATATATAACCTCCCAGACAGGAGCTGTCCCTTCAGCACCACTCACCAACTCCCAATTCGGCTCTGTTAGTAAAGGACTGAGACCCTGATGGTGTCCTTCATCACCCTTTGCATTTTTCCCATGTAACTACTCAAGTCTGGACAAATATTGGTTGACTTGCTCGATGAGCCCAACCCAAGGAGCGCTCTTCATTAAGGTCCTTTTAGAGCTGGCAGGTCAATCCCAAGCAATTACACCCAAAGCGTAATTGTACTTTAATGTCCGACAGGGTGCCAGATACTTTGGCAGCTCTGCAGGCGAGCGAGGAGACCGGACGTGATCACTTTTACACGCCACGCGTCTTTAAAACCACGTTACATGAGTGAGACGCGCAAAGACGCGCACACAGACTCGACGCTGGAGCGCTACTACCCAACACATAACCCACTTTAACTACCACTGAGGTCCATCTGGTAGCTTCACATGGAGCTTCAGTGACCCCTTAGTAATGCCAATGGTCCTGTGTAAGCTGAAATGGTTCCTTGCTTGGTGAGGTGGTTCCTCAAATTGATATATGTGAACATATGTTTGGTTCTATAGAGAACATTTCTGAGAATGGTTCTACATGCCACCAGAAAGGCTTTCAAGCTTGACATTGTAACGTCTGCAGAACTCCTCATGGTGCTACACGGAACCCGGTTCCAAATCGAACACATTCACCATCACCATGCAACAGTGGTTCCAAACCACGGTCTTTACCCAAGGACCCCTTAAAGAACTGTCTTTCTTTAAAGAGTTTTGTTGTTTGTTGTTCTTCACTCTTACAGAAGATGGTTCTTCAAAGGTTCTTTGGTGTAGATATTGGTTCTATACACAAGCATTAACCATTTGCATGCTTCATTGGTCCAAAGCAATGATACTTTAGATTGGAGAATGTGTTGTACATGGTGTTCTACACAGAACCTTTTTCAATACGGTTTCATATAGCACCAAAAAAGTTGAAGCTTGACACAATAACAGAACCCCTGGTGACGCTATATAGAACCGTTCACATACATGACATTCTCCAACAACCTGAAGAAACATTTTACCATGTAAGCACGCAAACGGTTCTTTACAAAACCAGGGTCTTTAATAAAGAACCCTAAAGAACCATTTTACGAATTTTGCTGTGATTACATCCCCAAAACAACGAGTACACTCTACTATAGTGAAGACAATGGTTCTAGATAGAACCACAAATAGTCAAGAGCAATTTGCATGCTTTGTAGAATGTATGTAGATTAGATCTCTAACACTGAGCCTTTCGGAAAATGGTGCTATGTAGCACCGGAAGGGGTTCTATTTCTTTGGAACCAGTTTCCAAAAGTGTTCTATGTAGAACCATATACAGCAATCAATCTGAAGAACCATTTCTCCTGCTCATGCAAGGAACCATTTAAGCATGCAAATGGGTCTTATAAGTGTTCAGGGTTCCCTACAGAACCACGGTGCAGACTAAAGAACCCCTGAAGGACCACCCTTTCTGGGATTGAATACTACAGCTCCCGGGTTGAAGACTGTAGTAACGCAAAGAACCATTTAAGCACGCATATAGTTCCACACACCACAGAACCCTTGCAGAACCGTGTTTTTGAAGAGTGCTGCTCGGTTTTTCCTGCTCTTACGTCACTAAGACAGCAGGCGCTGGTCTCCTTGCATGGACGCTGCATTTGGGGTTTATGCAATAATAAAGAGAGAGAGAGAGAGAGAGAGAGAGAGAGAGAGAGAGAGAGAGAGAGAGAGAGAGAGAGAGAGAGAGAGAGAGAGAGAGAGATACGAGTGGCTGCGCAGTCATAGCGCATACCCATCCATGCTTACCTCGACGTGCGATCAAACAAATGTGCGCCTATATGTTGATCAGCTGCTCCCGTGCGCCTGGAAACCCCCCCTCTCGTGCCCCTTTCCCCCCGCTCTCGTGCACGGTTACAGCACACTCAGGGGTCTGCATGGGCCCAGGAAAAAATAGGAATACTGCAGTGGGCTGTTTTCCTGCCCCCTTCCCGTCGCGCTCAGTCCCGTTTTAGAGAAAAATGGGGGGAAATTGAAGGATAAAAAAACAACAACATCTCCGGAGCGTGCACCGCGCCGCGCGCACCGACATATAAACCCACGACGATGTGAAAATCGTTCTCTCTCTCCCTCTCTCTCTCTCTCTGTCTCTTCTGGTCGCTCTCTCTCTCTCTCTCTCTCTCTCTCTCTCTCTCTCTCTCAAGGAAAAAAAAAGAAAAGCCGCCTGCCTGCCTGCCTGCCTGCGCACCACACCCGAACAACCTGCATCCACCCCACGATCAATAGCAGCGGATGGATACGTTACGTATAAAGCACGTCTGCCTCTTTACGCTCTTGCTAAAAATCAGATTGTGCTAAAAACAACCTAGCATCAGCAAAACATGAGCGTCCCTTCATTTTACAGCGGTGGAAAGGGGGATGAAGGCTAGTCTGGAGGATGAAAGAACCACTTGAACACAAAAATACATTAAACTATCCTTTAACCAGAACCATACAGGCGGATATGGCTTACTATTAATCCAGCGTCTTGTTCGAATTTCCCCGTTCCACCTTAAATGCTGCAGCTGCCACGTTCCAGCACAAGTAGCTTGTTCGGATTTCCCGCTGCCACCTTAAGCAGTGCAGCAGTTACTGTACATTATGGGGCCTCGGGACAGCAGTTGGTGCAGCAGTTACGTTCCGGTGCCTCATTTAAGGTGGAATGGGACATATTTCTTGTTCGCTGACGTGGAAATTCGCCTAGCATTTTGCTGTAATTTCCCGCTCCACCTTAAATGCAGCAGTTAACATCCTGTCGCCTGAGGTATTTTTTTACGTTCCTGCACAAGAGGCTTGTTGCGATTTTTCCGTGTCACCTTAAACAGTGCAGCAGTTACATTCAGCCGCTTCAGACAGCAGTCGGTGCAGCAGTTGCGCTCTACCGCCTCATTTAAGGTGGAACGGGACACAAAACACGCTTCGTGTTCGGCACCGTGAATATCCACCGAGCTTCATCTCTGAATTCTCCGGTTCCTCTTTAAATGAGGCACTAGAAACTTCTGCCCCAACTGCAGCTGCCTGAAGCGCCACAACGTAACCGCTGCACTGTTTAAGGTGGAACGTGGCAGTTCGAACAAGCTTTTTGTACGGGAATGGGGAAAAAATCAGGAGCTTGTTTAAATGTCCCCGTTCCGCCTTAAATGAGGCGGTAGACCGTACCTACAGCGCCAACTGACGCCTGGTCCTCATAATGTGACTGCTGCTGCACTACTTAAGGTGGAACGGGAAAATATAAACAAGCTTTTTACTCGACAACGGGACCAGTTACACGTAACTGCTGCACCATTTAAGGTGGAACGGGGCAGTTCGAACAAGAAGCTGTCCGGTTAGTACAAGTAGCACTTGGTGTTTACTCTGTACCGGCAGGCTGCTGCATACAGAGGGGTGATGATGCCATCACACTGGCCATGTTTGAACATACCCATGCTCCATTCAAGCCAAAAGGCATATGAGCAAAAATAGTCTAGATGGCCCATTTAAGGTGGAATAAAGATGCCCAGGAGCACACCCACTGTACCTGCATCACTTCCACTGTTAGCTGGAACAAACGGTCGGTCATGGCTGTAACCGCTGTACTGTATGGTGGTGTGAGCCCCCCTGCGACATCCCCTCTCCTTCTCCTTATCCCTAATCTCTCTGTTTTCCAAACCAGACATAAACACATACACGCCAAATCCCACAGCATACTCACTGGGTCGGAGGTTAAAGGCGATCGAGAAGCGCGACGGTGGACTGCAGATGTGGAAAAGCCCCTGAAGAAACTGCGGTGGTCGCCATGTTGCTGCTGCTGCTGTCTGTGTGTGCAGTTGGTCTGCATTATTGATGGTAGTCAGTAAATTCACCCATCTCGAAGAAACAGCACCTTCCTCCTTTTCTCGCTTCCTTAAAGACTATAAACAAGCTCCCACGGATTTAAACTCGGAGGAATAATGATGAGGGTATGCCTAGCACTCCCTCCCTTCTTGAGCAGCCCCCCTAAAACTGAATGAATCGGGGGTGGGTTGGGGGGGGGTTTAAGAGCAGGGCAGGCCTGTGAGCTGTTGGGGCAAGGAAACAGACCTATGCAAAGGAGAACTGGCAGCTCTACTATCATAAGACTGACTTACAGAGTCTTTGATGTGCTGATGTTAAAAAAAAGGGGGGGAATTTTTTTTTGTTTATGTTGTTTATTTCTGGATTGTCGACACATACATTTATTTTTTACACTGTATCACAGTTTACAATTATTATTATTATTATTATTATTACTACTACTACTACTATTGTTATTATTATTATTATTATTTTTAATTACTATTATTACTACTACTATTATTATTATTATTTTATTATTATTAAATCAAATTGGTCAATTTATTTCTGCCAATAATTGGGTTGGCGTAATACATACATCATCAAACGAACAGGTCCACATATAGTCGCACCCATAAAGAATCAACTGACAGGAATGAAACTTGGTGGGTAGGTCTGACATCATGAGACATGCAACAATGAGCCTTATCATTGTACCTGACTAACTCAACATCCGCAGTCGCTGACATTCAGTGAGCAGTGATGCACCACGTCAACGTTGCCAAAGACTGCAATGGTGTCGTCACAGACTGCCATAGAGTGAGTCAGAATGGCAGTGGGCCATCTTCAGTGACGAGTCCCGCTTTTGTTTTGGTGGAGACGACCAACTCGAATCCGTGCTTGGAGACACCGTGGTCAGGACCGAGATGAATGGTTTGTTTTCACATTTAACACGTCCAGAAGGCCTGGTGTGACTCCACCTCCACCCCTACCGCACCATCTGCGGGAACTGTGTGAGGCTATTTAAGATGCATGGAATAGATTAACACAGGACACCATTAGGAAGCTCTACATCTCCAGAGACACTACTTCTGTGTGTGTAGCTCAATAAATATCATTTGCCGTGTCTGCAACACAGGTGTAAAGGGCTTGGCCATGCATGTAGCTTCCCAGTGTGCCATGATGTCACACTGGTGTCAGAAGTGAGATCCTGCTGTCTAGATACAAGAGTTAAAGTAGAAGATCAAAGAAATCTGTGATGGCCAATGGCAAAGAGAACAATCCCGGTCTAGAACCATGGAAGAAGAAGAAGCAGTGTAGCAAGAGCAGGTGACGAAGCAGCGTGAGGCTCAGCCATGTGTGGAGCATTACAGCAGCACCGGACTCACAGAACACACTCATGAATCACTCTGCATAAGAAGAACAGAATCCCTCTGTCACATCCTGTGGTAATAAAAAAGTCACAAAGCTGAAACGTTTCATCCTTGACGACCTTGAAAGTCTGCAATCACTAAAAGAAGATTAAATAACTTTGTATTGAAAAGGCTAAAGGAGCTTGTGTCAGATCCAATGCAAAATGGCGAGAGTTTGCGGGGAAATAAATAAATACATCTATTTATACATCTAAAATAAATAATTCTGCATATTTTTAATATTTCTACCTCCTTTGTATTAATGATGCCTTAACAAATAATGAAAAACACATCACTGACTTTGTCTCTAACTTTTTTCAAAACCCATTCACATCTACTTTTAATTCTCATATGTTACCGATTATTAAATATACAGTATTAAAAATATTATTTAAAAACCCAAACCTAAAATATGCGAACACAATTAGAAATATTGAGAAACAGGTGAAAATACTGGATGAAATTATTAAAAGGTTCAATTGAATAAAACTCCAGGGCTGGATGGGCTGCTATAGGCTGAATTCTACAGGACATTTTGGAAGGACAGTAGAGACATGTTGTTGGGGACATTTATAGAATGCATAGAAACTGGTGAATCAGCAGATTCCATGAAACAAGGTCTGATTATATTAATACTTAAACCAGATAAAACAAATTATATTTGGATACTTGGGGACCAATTACATTGCTAAACTCAGATTACAGGATGATAGCTGGGATTTATGAAAACCCAATAAATTATGTTTAGAGAGAGAAGAGTCTGCTCCAGAGACTGGATCCATAAGAGGCTTGTTTTGGATCTCTTGGACTATCCTGCATTGGTTAATGAGAAGGCACATATGTTATTCCAGGACTTCTTCTTCCTGTTTATACAGGACGTGGTGCTTTGTTTTGGCTTTGGGGACAGATTTCTGAAGGTGGATAAGGCCTTGTAATTATTATTAGGCCTAAATATTAATAGCAATGTTTCGTTAGCTTTAGGCACAATCCAATGAGGTGTTAGACAGGGCCGCCCGATCTCTCCAATTCGGTTTTTGCTTGTTGCTGAAATTCTAAATCTTTATATAGTTCATTGCTCCAGTATCAAAGGTATTCAGATTTCAGAGCACAATTATATAATAAGTCAATACGGCAATGTTTTTAAATAGGTCCCGGTTTAAATTAGGTCCCGGTAACCTTGGACACATTATTCTCACTTGCATCTAGGCCTGTCCGTCAGATAATGCAGTTAGTAAAAGTGTTTCGGTACTGATGAAAGTGTTTCGTGTCTTAAATAAGTAAAAAGCAAATCGTAAATTATGTAAATTTGTTTTCATTTTTCTATTTTGTTTTCTGAGTGGTTAATTTGTTTTGCACTTCTCCGCCACCGCAAAATACTCCTCTCTCATACTGCTCATTGGGAAGTATTGTGTATGAGTGTGAGCTACTCTTGTTTGATATTCTGGTTGTTCGACATTATTCTGATTCTCTGGTTTACTCTTTGCACTTTTGGTAATTTTGCTGATCTGATTGTTTGGCTATGTCTTGTCTCCCGCCTGTTTCCCTACTCTGACTCGGCCTTGCCCTTTTGTTATGGCTGCTTTGCTCTTAATACACATCCTCATGATTTTAGCTCAGCACTCGTAACAATCTGTTTGTCCATCAACACATTAATGCTCTTCTGGTTGTCCTTGAAGAAGGCTGACAAGGTGATATGTCCTCCACTGAGTGTCTCTACTGAGCATACTCATGTCATTAACTCAGGATAGTAACCCAGTCTTTGAATCGTTTTATTGTGCTTTAATGTTAATTCAGTTCAGACTCCGATTTAGACCACCAGCGCATCCTAATCATTCTTTTAAATACCGGTAACATTTATAAATAAGAACATACGCCTGCTTCAGATATTCACATTCCGCCTTAAATGGGGAAACAGGTGCATTCTGACCGGTGTTTTAACTATTATGACTTAAATGGCTATTTAAGGTGGAACCTGAAAATCCAGACAAGAATCTGCCAAATTAGACGCTCAACTGAGCCTCTAATTTGCTAGCAAGTCATCCAAACTACAGGGTTTATATATATGCAGCAACCAATAAATATGCACCACGGTAGGGCATTGTGAAAGAGCAGCAACAACAGATTGGCTGGCATTTAACAATATTAGCATTAGGACTTTTTAACAAATGAGTAATTCAGAGGATCCAGTGGTATATCGGAGAGAAATGCACACAGGACAAAACATACTGGGTTCAGAACATTTTCATTCACCACAGTATGCGATGATGGAATTTTTTCCGAAGCCCTATTCATTTTTGCCAAGGAAAATTGGAGCTTAGACCCAGAATTCCAAATATGGGCATATTGTAACTACTGAATGGCATATTACTATACTGGTCTATATCTTCATCTTCATCTACGGCATTTAGCTGATGCTCTTATCCAGAGTGACTTACAAGGTTAATCATATTACAGGGAGGCCAGTGTAGTGTTAGGAGTCCTGCCCAAGGACTCTTATTGGTGTAGCACAGCAGAGTCACCCAGAACAGGAATCGACCCCAGTCTCCCACATGGGACAGTAGCTTCCTGTTGAGTAGTGGTGTTATTCGTTGTGCCACACCAACCACTGTATTAGCCTATAGTAGCCATTTGTAGGCGGAGCAATGAAACAGCATCACATTACAACTGAGCTGGAGGTTCTGTGCATCATATGGAATGTTAATGGTGTTTATGTCACAATGCACTCTGCAGCTCTCAGATCAAACTGATATCATTCCAGATCCGTCAGTCGGATTCAGTCGTTGCTTTGCTAAGCTGGAAGCGTCCACCATGCTCGACCAAACTCTCTATATCGTCTTTCTCACCAGTTTGCTGTTTGTTGGAAGCTCAGGTTTGATCATTTTGGTGGTTCAGTAATGTGATACAAGTGTACAGAGGAATCTTACATGGACATGCGGAATTCTTGTGGCAGAAAGTCAGCACACGTCTGCTGAAGTGGCCTAATCACTGTGTTTTCCAGGCTGTGGAGAGAGACCGATGGTGGGTCCGCCTGGTGGCTCCCGTGTTGTAGGTGGCCATTTTGCCGTAGAAGGGGCCTGGCCTTGGCAGGTCAGCATACAGTGGATGTACAGGCATGTGTGTGGTGGTTCCATACTTGACAGCTACTGGATTGTCTCAGCAGCTCACTGCTTCAACAAGAGCAGGTGAACAGAGCACAGCTCACTGTGTTTGTTGTTATGAAAGAACACACCTGAAAATGATGACCTTGACAGAAAGGACGTCTGCAAACAGATGTTGTCCTCCTGTTGTCCTTTAGAGACTACTCCAGCCTGCAGGTGGTGGCAGGGCTTCACTCTCGGCTGAAGCGATGGGGAACGGTCCAGGTCCGTCCTGTGGAAAGAGTGATTAAACACGAAGACTATGACAAGACAAGTTTTGAGAATGATGTAGCCCTCCTGCGGCTCCACTACCCGCTGTTCCTCACTCCTCACGTGCAGCCTGTGTGCATGCTCAAAAACGAGATGGAGGAGAGGGACCTCAATTTCAGCTACTGTTTCATCAGCGGCTGGGGCAGCACCGTGTTTAAAGGTTCCCTTCTGCCAAAGTTTGAAATATGAGAATTAACTCCATAATCCATATAATTAATGTGCAGCTACTGCAATAATAATAATAAAAATTATTATTATTATTATTATTATTGTTGTTGTTGTTGTTATTATTATTATTATTATTATTATTATTTACTTTTTAAATTATTTATTTATTTATGGAGTACCTTTCTTAATGTTGGCAGCTTAAAGTGCTTTACAGACAGTTGGCATCTGTACTTTGTCAGTGTATGTCAGTATATCAGTAATGGTGTCTATGATTGATTCAGTAATTAATATGATTGTGCAGTATGTACTATGAATTACAAGAATTAACTAGCACCTACAACCAGTAACATTAATTAAATATAAAATATATTATTATATAACTATTAATATTATTAATATTATATATAATATAGATATACATTATATAATATTATATATTATAATAATACTATTAATTATTCAAGAATTTGTTCTAGTTATTAAGTAACTACTTTTAATTATCCAGTAACTACTATGAATTATTCAGTAATTATTCAATAACTACTCTGAATTATTCAGTAACTGTTATGAATTATTCAGTAATTATTCAGTAACTACTCTGAATTATTCAGTAACTGCTATGAATTATTCAGTAATTATTCAGTAACTACTTTTTTTTTTTTTTTTTTTTTTGCAAAATATTTTTATTGGAATGAATACAATACAATAGTTTAAATTACAAAAAATACAATTAGCCTATTCCACTTTTACATTTATATACACGGTCACATAACCACACATAAAATAATAATAATAATAATTATCATGATACACCATTCTGCTAAGGATGCAGAAAAAACTATTTAAATCACAGGTTACCGTGTAAGAACATTGAACACCCCCCACCCCCCCGCCCGTGCCCACTCAGCTCTCCATGCCCAACACACATATTACTGACTATTAATACAAATAGAAAAAATAAAAAAAAGGAAACCAAAAACAAGCACACATTCAGTTGGGTAGAACCTCTAAATTAGTGAAATAAGAAATAAAGGGCTGCCATTTATAAAAAAATTTGTCTGTACATCCTCTCAACGTGTATTTAATTTTTTCCAATTTTAAAAAAAACATGATGTCTTTAAGCCACCTGGAAATTGAAGGACATTTGGCGGACTTCCAGTGCAACAATAAAGAACGTCTTGCTAGTAGTGATGAGAAGGCTATAATGTCTTGTTGTGTAGATGTAAGTGCTAGTAAGGGATCTGAAATACCAAATATGGCGGTCAGAGGACAAGGTTGTAGATTTACCCCAAGAACAGTGGACATAGTAGTAAAATAACCTTCCCAGAAACTGTTCAGCTCGGGACAAAGAAAAAACATGTGGCTAAGGTGACAAGGGGAGCCATGGCACTTATCACATTTGTCTTCAACTTCCGGATACAGTATAGATAGTCTAGACTTAGAAAAATGAACTCTGTGTAAGACCTTAAACTGGATAAGTCCTAGACGGGCACAGGAGGTGGTAGATCGAATCCTTTCTATGGCCTGTTCCCAGGAGTCCTCATTTATTTGTATTCCCAATTCACCCTCCCATGCACACTTAAGTTTAGCATTAGAATGATTGCTAAACGCCAAGATGATGTCGTACAGCTTTGAAATAATTCCTCTGTGATGAGGAACAAATGAAAGCATGGTTTCCCACCTCTGTTCCGGAGGTAAAGAGGGGAAATCAGGGAAACACTTAGTGACAAAACTACGAGCTTGAAAATAGCGAAATAAATGAGTAACAGGGAGATCATAACGGGATGACAAATTGGTAAAATTATCAAATACACCATCTACATATAAATGTTTGAATTGAGTAATACCCTTGTCATACCACACTGAAAATGTTTGGTCTGAGAGTGACGGAGGAAATAAATGATTGTTATTCAAAGGACTCAAGGGAGAGGCAGCTACAAATTTAAAATGCCGTCTAAATTGGTACCAGATCTTAAGTGTGTTAAGAACCACTTGATTATCCGTATACAGAGATGGTCTTGTAGGTAAGGAGGAATAAAGTAGAGCAGATATAGAAGACCCCCTACAGGATGATAACTCCAATTTACACCAAGAGGATCCAGGAGATCTCAACCAATAGCAAAGTTTGTGGATGTGAGCAGCCCAATAGTAAATTCGAAAATTAGGTAATGCAAGTCCTCCATTAAATCTGCATCTTTGCAGTAAAGTTTTGCGAACCCTAGGTGGTTTCCCACCCCAAATAAAGGAACAAATGATCTTGTCTAGTGAATCAAAAAAATGCTTTGGCAAAAAAATAGGAACTGACTGGAATAAAAATAGAAATTTTGGTAAAATATTCATTTTAACCGCATTAATCTTGCCAATTAATGAAAGCGGAAGGTTACCCCATCTTCGAATATCAGATGTAATCTTTGAGATAAGGGGAGTGAAATTAGCGGCTGCAAGGCTGGACAAAGAGCGAGTCACGTTAATACCCAAATATTTAAACCCAGATGGACTAAACTGAAATGGTAAATCTGACTGCTGAAGATGACGTGCTGCAATATTGATGGGAAAAAACTCACTTTTCCCCAAATTTAATTTATAACCAGAAAAGGTGCTGAAGTTCTCCAGAATACCCAAAACAGCAGGGATAGTAAGTGTGGGATCCGTTATATATAATAACAAATCATCTGCATACAGTGATAATTTATATTCAATCCCATTACGAATGATTCCTTTGAATAAGGGGGAAGATTTTAATGTAATAGATAGAGGCTCAATAGCAATAGTAAAAAGCGAAGCTGACAACGGACAACCTTGGCGCGTTCCACGTCCAAGAGCAAAATAATCAGAGTAAACATCGTTAGTGTGGACACTGGCCATAGGGGACGAATAGAGGAGGCGAATCCAAGAAATAAATTTGTCACCAAATCCGAATTTCTTTAAGACCGCAAACAGGTACTCCCACTCTACTCTATCGAAGGCCTTTTCAGCATCCAAAGAGATGACAAGTTCAGGAAGTTTAGTCGAATCTTTTGAATAAATTATATTGAAAAGTGTACGGGTATTAAAAAACAATTGACGACCCTTTATGAAGCCATTTTGCTCTTCAGATATAATATGAGGAAGCACATTCTCTAGACGGGATGCAATTACCTTAGCCAACACCTTTACATCAGCATTGAGCAGAGATAATGGTCTGTAGGAAGCGCAGGAGGTTGGGTCTTTATCCCTTTTAAGAAGTAGAGCAATAGTGGCTTGCGTCAAGGATGGTGGCAAAGAGCCACGTTCTAAGGATTCATTGAATACGGATAAAAGTAGTGGAGCCAATTTACCAATAAATGTTTTGAAAAATTCAATCGGAAACCCGTCAGGGCCTGGGGCTTTGTTGGATTGCATAGCTTTAATTGCATTTGACACTTCTTCAAGAGAGAGTGGGGAGTCCAATTGCCTGGCAGTATTAGTATCGATGACAGGATTTGAAAGGTGCCGAAGAAATTCGTTCATTTTAGTTTTATTTGTAGGACATTCAGACTTATATAATGAAGAATAAAATGATTTAAAAGTAGCATTAATTTCCAAGGGATCTGTAGTAATAATGTCATGAGCGTTTTTAATACTAGGTATCAAACGGGAAGTGGCCTGTCGTCGTAGCTGATGTGCCAGTAAACGTCCCGCCTTGTCGCCATGTTCATAATATGAGCCACGACTGCATAATAGTAAGCGTTCTGCCTCTTTAGTAGAGATGAGATCAAATTCTGCTTGCAAATCAATACGCTGCTTAAGTAGTTCCGGAGAAGGATTCAGGGCATATCTTTGATCAATGTTACTAACCGCAGATTTAAGTTCATTAAGCCGAGTATTAATCTTTTTATTAGAATGAACAGTATAAGAAATAATTTGACCTCTCAGGTAGCATTTAAGTGTCTCCCACACCAATGAATATGAAGAGGAGTCATTTAAATTAAAAGACAAGAACTCAACAATGGAACGTGAAATGAATTCACAAAATTCTTTGTCTGCTAAAAGAAGAGAGTTGAATCTCCAACGTGGTGGGCTACGTTTATGAGTAGAAAGTTGAATATCTAATAATAAGGGTGAATGGTCAGAAATTACAATGCCTAAATAGTCAGAGGAATTTACACAAGAGTTAAGTGTACTGTCAATAAAAAAGTAGTCAATCCTAGAATAAGAATGGTGTACCTGGGAGAAGAAGGAAAATTTTTTGATAGAGGGGTTACGAGATCTCCATGGATCAACAAGACCATTTTGCTTCATAAAATCAGAAAAAGTATTTGACATAGCGGATTGAGTCAGATTGAGAGGGTTAGACCGATCCAAGACTGGGTCAAAAACACAATTCAGATCCCCTCCGAGAATCAGCAGGTGAGTATTTAAAAATGGGATATTACTCAGCAATCTGTTAGCAAATTCGACATCATCAAAATTTGGGGCGTATACATTAACAAACAAAACCTTTTTTTGCATTAGGGTACCAGCAACAATGAGGTATCTGCCATTACTATCAGCAATAACATTAGTGGATGAAAACTGAACTTTTTTGTTAATTAAAATGGCAACTCCTCTAGCTTTTGAATTAAAATTGGAGTGGAAGACTTGACCCACCCAAGGGCAATATAACCTGCGGTGATCTTTAGTGCGAAGGTGAGTCTCCTGCAAAAATACTATATCAGAGTTTAAACGTTTCAAGTGTGTAAAAACCTTAGATCTCTTAACAGGGTTACCCATACCTCTGATATTCCAACTAATAAATCTAAGAGGTGTGCCTGACCCAGCAATGCTGGGATTAATACTGCCATTAACCATTTAAATAAATAAATAAGAAAAAACAACAACAAATATGCAATTGGTCATAGAAAACCGAAGTGAGACACCCTCCCCCTACCTTACCCCCAAAAACGAATACACCCAAAGTCTCCATATAACCCCAAAACAACAGAGACAGCAGTGTTTCCCCTAACATAGCCAAAAGTTGTTCACAGTAAAGTTGAACAACACGGAGAGTACGCGAAGCAAAGTAAGAGAGAAAAAGAAAAGGAGAACACTCCTGCCGACCTCAACATCAATAAAGAGTATGCGCAAAGAAAACAAAACAAAAACAACAACAAAAACTCACTTTCTGAATACTGTTTCACTTGAAGGAGAACATTCTAACAAAACAATTGAGATGACTGCTTTAGTGACACAAATCAAATTTCCCATAGATCAGCTGGAGAAAGTAAGGTACGTGAAAATACAACTTAATAATAGCAGGCCTTAAGTCCTACATCAATAGATGCAAAAGACATAAAATAATGTAGCGCTAATCTGATCCAAAGTACAAAAATAAAAATATGGCATAATCTTGTTATATTTTAGTATCCAGTGAGACCAAGGGAAAAACAAGTGCCCGCTATAAGTAAACAGCAGTGACATTAACTTGTATAAAATCGAAAACCACTAAATACTGCTAATGTAAAGAATTCCAGTTAGTGCACACATTCTTAAGCAGTAACAGAACAGATCTGAAAAGCTATTACAGTTCACCTAGAAATCAAGCTTTTGACATAGTCGCTGGCTTCCTCCGCTGAGACGAAGTCCTTCTCGACACCGTTGTATGTGATGCGAAGTCGCGCTGGATGAATCAGACCGTATCGAGCACCGGCGATGCCACGAAGTTGGCGCCTGACCTCGTTGAACGCAGCCCGAGCCCGTGCAATCTTGACAGTGTAATCAGGGAAGACTGAAATAACCAAGTCTCTGACTTTAATCTGTCGTAGCTCTCTAGCGCGACGTAAAATGTCAACACAGTCACTGTGATAATGAAATCTGCACACAATGGTACGTGGACGGACATCAGGCTTGGACTTAGGTTGGAGGGTTCGGTGGGACCGGTCTAAAAGCGGCTCCTTTACCAGACCGAATGCCTCCTTAAGTAGGGCGGCCACAGCAGTAGTGGTACAGGTGTCCGGACCTTCTGGTACTCCTACTATCCTGATATTATTACGGCGTGACCTGGACTCCAAGTCTTCACATTTATTTTCCAGCATGGCTACGTTAGCTGTGAGGCTCTGGATAGTAGTTTTCATCGCGGCGATGTCATCGGAGCATTCAGTGAGTGCGCGCTCCATCTCTCCGATCGTATCTTTTAGCTTAGACACGGTAGCATCGGTAGCAGCTTTATCATTCGCTAGCTGCGTCCTCACCGCCTGCAGGTCGAGCTTGATAGTAGACAAAGCATCCCCGAGAGTATCCTGGAGTTCCTTTTTAAAAATATCAGCGATATCTTTTCTCAGCGAGGCCAGCACCTCGAGCTTAAGGGTTGCGATGTCAGGGTTAACATGCGTCGAGGCGGCCTCGGCTGGGTCTGACGGCTCACGCGATACTGTGGTCACGGTTTGTGGACCAGGCCGCAGTTGGGTCTGAACAGTATTGCGAGTTTTGGAGTTCTTTCCAGACATTTCGCGTAGTTCAGAGTTAGACTTCCAACAAAATAATTAGTGCGAAGTAAGTTAGGACTAAATATGTAGCCAAAAAGCGCAGATGAATTACAATTTTAATCGAACTCGGCAGGAGCTTCCAAACTCACGTCCTACTCCATTAATGCTCCCGAGCGCCCCCCATTCAGTAACTACTTTAAATTATTTAGTAATTATCCAGTAACTACTCTGAATTATTCAGTAATTATTCAGTAACTACTTTAAATTATTTAGTAATTATCCAGTAACTACTCTGAATTATTCAGTAATTATTCAGTAACTACTTTAAATTATTTAGTAATTATCCAGTAACTACCCTGAATTACTCAGTAATTATTCAGTAACTACTCTGAATTATTCAGTAACTGTTATGAATTATTTAGTAACTACTCTAAATTATTCAGTAATTATTCAGTAACTACTTTAAATTATGTAGTAATTATCCAGTAACTACCCTGAATTACTCAGTAATTATTCAATAACTACTCTGAATTATTCAGTAACTGCTATGAATTATTCAGTAATTATACAGTAACTGTTAAGAATTTTTCAGTAACCTATTTTGTCTGGGAGGCAGATGTTTTCACTTCACCTCAGTTCATCTTAAATGAGCTCAGGTCTAGAATTGGCAGCAGCGTAGATCTGTTTATATCTGGTTTCTGGTTAACTACTACAAATGAATGAGTAACTATTCAGAACTTACTATCAATCATTCAGTGGCCACTATTAAATTACAAATGCAGCCCATGACCTTTGACCTCTCAGGTTGCCCCACTTTAAAAAATCTAAGACTGATTATTTGAGACAATGTGTTTAATAAGTACCCTTCAATTAGAGCCAACATCCCAAACGATACGCAGCTCTACTAGACAGTTACCACTGAATGTTCTATTGCCTGAGAGGCTGGTGACAGATCTCCTCTGTGATGATGCATTTGGTGATTTTCTCCTGCAAAAGACCATCAGAAATACCTGCGAGACTAAAATATAGACATGTCAGCATCTGCTCCAGTTTCTGGAGATAATGGAGGCTAAAAATAGCCATTAAAGACACAAACTTCAGCCAGCTGGATGACAGGGCGTTTTATCTTTAGGGGAGTTGGTGGACACGCTGAGAGAGGCTGAGGTGGAGCTCATTGACACCGAGACGTGTAAACAGCGAGACTGGCTCAGCAGCTACGTTAGTGACAACATGGTCTGCGCTGGCTGGGAAATGGGAGGAGTTGACACGTGTCAGGTAATGTTTGCTCATTACCGAGCAATGACCCTCATGTCAAACGTCAAAAAAGTCGTTTAGCTGCAGATATGTGCAAGAAAGTGTTTAAATAAGACGATAATAATCTGTAAGTTTCAGGCACTTATAATAATATTCATACCTTAACAATGCACTCATCAAACAGGTATTCATAGTAACTGTCATGGTGAGAATACACTCTCACCCACAGCACAGTCACCAAGACCGGGATTCAAACCATAGTCTCCCACATGTGGTGTTATCCGCTCAGCTACACCAACCACGTACTAGTACTAGTGCACCAGCACTTCAGTACTTACTAAGTATTAAAATAACTACCGCATCCCATATATCTACATACTGCACGTCTCCATTACATCCTGCTATACCTTGTACCTTTGCACTTATATATTTTATTATATTTTATTTTTATTTTATCTATTTTTCAAGTCAAGTAGTTTTTATTTTTGCTTATTTATTATTATATTTTTTATTTAATTTATTATTATTTTTATTTATTATTATATATATTTTTTATATATAATTTATCATTTTTTTTATAATAATTTATTATATTATTTTTGTAGCTTCTATGTGTACCATGTGTTTCACCTGTATGTGAGTTGCTGTAACTCTCTAATTTCCTCTTGGGATCAATAATCTTATTATCAAGAGTTTATTTGACATTTACTATTTATTAGCCATTGAAATAACTTTATTTATTAAAAACTTCATTTTTTAATTTTTTTAAGTTACTATGACATCTGGTTCCAAATGTAAAGGTAACTGTTCTCTTTACCTAAGATGTAGTTGATCAGACATTTTTGGTGGCTAAGCTACGAGGCTAATGTAGAAAGAGAGCAATAGAAAATCCCACTCTTTGAAATCACCATAAAACTCTGGTTTAAAGATGTCTGTCTACTACTGTTTCATAACAGTGACATGACTGCTGATTAACATACACTATTTTTAATATTTTAATAATTAGCAGTATGACATACTGGTCAGACACCATACAATCAGCCATGCAGCCATACATGACCTTGCTTAATATGACACGTTTTCAATCTGAGATATTTTGCGACTACAGAGCTCCATCTAGCACTTGCACTCTTGGATTACGCAGCCATGCTGTTGCAGCACATGCAGAACGTCTAGCTGCTGTCCGTGCTGCATACAGCGCTTACTCCGGATATTAGCTCATATATATCATAATGTGATCCATAATAATGTGACTAGACTGTGTCTAAAGTAAACATCTTTGCATTATAGGGGGACAGTGGAGGACCCCTGTCGTGTTACAGTGAGGCTACAGGTAGATTCTACCTTTACGGCGTGACGAGTCACGGAATGGAATGTGGCCTGCCGAAGAAACCCGGCCTGTACACCCGCGCCAGCCGCTACTCAGCATGGCTGAGGAGGACCCAGGAGAGGTCAGCTTCCTCACCAACAGGAAAAAGGCCCACCATCCTACACATTTTAAGCCTAACCTTGCTCTGCTGGGTCTGGACACTCATTTGAGGCACCACTGGGCAGCGCCCAAGTCTTCCTGGCCACTGTGTTCTATTACAAGACACAACGATTAATAAATTAGCAAAGAAAGCATGTGGAAAATGCTCGTCATCCATTCCTTAATTTAATATGACTCAACCAAATACTAACACTATGTCAAATCTCTCAGATCTGTGTGTTCCCTGAATGTTTTATTAGGTGCTGTACTAGAAAACCCCTAGGAGGGCAGTTCTAGAAGTCTCTTCCTTGCCCCATTAACTCTATGCTATTGTGCATCTCCTTACTGCAACACTTCAGCATAACAATAACACCATGCATAGGTTAGTACGTATGAAAATGAACAATGAACAACAAACAGTGTCAATAAAGGTCTGTCAGATTCACTTTAGCAAAAATATGAAGAGACATTAGTGACAGAAGCTTAGGAGGATGGTTGCGCAGTGTGCTAGGTGAGGAACAAGGGATGAGTAAACGAGTGCAGGTCGCTATGACTGTGGATTAGAGTTTGAGGACCTGCCGTTAGTGAGTACGTGAAGTTTGGTGGGTCTCGGTCGAACTAAAGCATTACTGCTTGGTTTGGGTCAAAAAAGACTGGGACTCTCTGGGAGGAACGAGGGATGAATAAGCGACAGATAGAGGAGTGCGGGTCAGTATGGCTGTGGATTAGTGCTTGGGGACCTGCCCTTAGTGTGCATGTGAAGTCTGGTGGCTCTCGGGCAAAGGAAACAGGCAGCTTTAGGTGGGTCCAAAAATGACTGGGACTCTATGGGAGGAACGAGGGATGCGAAACAAAAAGGAGAAACGAAAGAGTGCGGGTCAATCAAACACTGTATTCCTGCTCGGGGCTGTGCCTTTTGTGCGATTTGGTGTCTCTAGGTCACTCTCTTGCTTCCTTACTTTTACAGTGACGGTATTTGGCAGACACTCTTATCCAGAGCACCTTAACAGTTACAGGTACACAGGCAGGTGAAGGTAACTGTTGGGAGTCTTGCCCAGGGACTCTTATTGGTATAGTGTATGGCGGTTGCCCAGGTGGGGAATCAAACCCCAGTCTACAGAATAGAGGGCAGCCATGTAACCCACCACACCACAGCAACCAATGTCCAGAGCTTCCTGTTCTAGACTGGTCAGGGTTTCCAGATTGCTTATATAGTTTCCAACCAAATAAGTTCAAAACATGTCAAAATACATGACAAACTATCCTAGAAAGAGTCTGTACACATTATCATAGTGCTATATGGTAATGTGTACATCTCCATATATATTAGTTTTTATTCATAACTGTAAATTAGTATAAACAGAGATTTTAGTGTTTAGTATTATATATATTTATTGTCTAATTTGTATGTTTGTATTTAAGTACTGTAAGGGACTACGTACCTAAGTTTTTCACTCACCTTCACACCTGTGAAAATGTGATGTGACAATAAAAGTGATTTGATTTGGATCCTTAAAGCATAGTATGAAATAATACAGTGTTTAAATGAGAAGTCAGGAATCAAGCTTCTGTTTACAGTAACTGCTGCTGTCTCGCTTTTGAACGTTAACAGATGGGTCTTGAGGTTGACTGGTGATGGTGTTATTGAATTAAACATATGAATTACTGATACGAGTAATCAGAAGCCCATCTCTGTCACACATGGCAAATAAACCATAAATATTTTACACAAAGCAAGTGAATTATTTGATTTGTATGTGTTACATTCGTTCCACGTCACGGAGATCACATAAACTCATCCATGTTTCCAGAGTAGTATCGTGTTTGATAAGATGATGCCATTGTAAGGGTGAAAAGGTGCGGTGCAGGAGCCAGACACGGGAAAAGGCACTGGTCCGGGGACTCTCTAAGGATACACGCCAAGGACACACTCCATGCGGGGTAGAAGTGGCGTTTATTGGCCCAAGTAACCACACATCTCACCATTACTGTCCGGAGTAACTTAGAAGCAGCTGCATCAGACGGGAGGCTAGGCTACGACTAGCCCCCTCGTCGCGCGCAGAGAGCTACAGCTCAGCGCGCATGCGCAATAGTCAAGCGCACGTAATCATTACACCATGCAGTCAGAAAGGCAAATGGATAGCAGTAATACTCCGAGTGGAGCTACACATTTAAAACCTCCTCACCTGTAAAGACTCTGCTGAACAGACTACATGCCCTTCCAAGTTCAAACGAAGGCTGAACTGTGTACAGTCAGTGAAGCCATGTGAGCATGCCCTCACTCCTGCTCCTCTTCCATTACAACCACAACCAAGGCTGTGAGCCAGGGGGACCTTCAGTGTGATGTAAACGGCCATCTCTTGGGCCAACTGTGCCACAAGCTCTGCAAATAACAAATGACAGTCCGAACTGGTAAACGTTTTTACAGTCGCGTCCTTGTTTATTCAGGCACTATTCAGGGTTTTAAAGGATCTATATTCTGTCCACATGAATTCCCCTTGCTAACATTTCCGGGTCTGAGCTTCGGAGACTCTGGCTGTATGGGAAATGGGCATTTTACATACTACTCACATACTAAATCTACCTAAAAGTACTATGTAGTATTCAGTATGTGACCAAACTGTAGATCTGTAGTGCACTAAAGATACCCAGATGGTGTTTTACTCCAGTCAGAGTTTCTAGTATACAGGTGGAGCTAGCTTTATGGAATACTGGACCCCATCATTAAGCACGGCCTCACCAGCTTTCAATCTGCTTCAGCCAGAGAAAATGGTGGCGGCTAACACTGGGGAGCAAAACACAGCCCACTCAGAGTATAAATGTGGGTGTAGTGATTGTAGTGGGGTGTGTTTTTATCAGAATAAGCCTCAGAAAGTTAAATATACAGGTCTGAAGAGTAATAAAAGATGAACTCGCTTTAGAGGATCAGTTTTAGAGTGAAATAGCCGAGGGGAGCTAACAGCTAGGCTAAACGTAGTTCAGGTGAACTGAGCAGCGTTAGCAGCAGCTAGCTCTAAACAGTGTAAACAGTAATAACAGCTCTGAGGTAAATGTAAGGTCACTGGTCATGTGACTATTACTATACTACACTGTAGGTCAAGTCTTGTTACTGTACTGTATACTAAACACAGGGTGCGTATACAGTGTGCAGTACATACTACTGCAGTGTGTAGTATGCAGTATAGTAGTGTGTCATTTTGAACACAGTCACTGTCTTTCCAGCATACTGCAATTCTGTTCTTGTTGTTTGAGCCAAAAAAAAAAGAACTCAGTTTTCGTTCTAGCGCTTCCCTTGTGTTAAGAAAGAGAGTCTGCAGTTGATAAGAGTAGTTACAGTTAACACTTAAATGAATGAAGAAAAACAAAGTTTGGTGCCACCAGGCTCTAATGATAGCTAGCTAATAAACCTAGCTAAGCTAGCTAACATTAGCACCTATTGGCAAAAGCCAAACAGGCTTTTGTGGATCTGAAGAATAAATACTGTGGGGTTTATAGGTTTCGTGCTATGAACTTACATCTTCACGTTCCTGACGTCAGCTGCTTTTATGTGCTGCTCAGCCCAAAAGGAACATAACTAGCAAGCCATAACTAGCTAGCTAGTTATCTTCAGCTAGCTTCATCAACTGACAAGGAATTCAAGGATTCAACCGACAGGAATTAAACTTGGTGGTTAGGTTTGACCTTGTAAGAAATGTAATATTTGACATGACGAGACAAGCGATGTCTTACCTTGGGCTGCACATGTGAAATAAGGAAGGACGGGCCTTATCCCTGTATCTGACTGACCCAAAAACCACAATTGTGGACAATCAATGAGGAGTGATGTCCTCCATGAGTCACCCTGTTCGCATGCACGACCCAGGACGAGATCCAGGCAGACTGTTACGATGACTGTACTTCACACCAACGTCAACGTCGCCAAAGGCTGAAATAGTGTTGTGTCAGACTGTCATGGAGCGACTCAGAATCGCAGCAGGTTATCTTCAGTGAGGAGTCCCACTTCTGTCTTTGTGGAGACGACCAATGAATCTGTATGTGAAGGCGCCGTGGTCAGGAAAGATAAATGCTTTGATGTCCGGAAGGCCTGGTGTCACTACACCTCGTCCCCTACACCGCACAATTTGCAAGAACTATGTGTGAATATTCAAGATGCATGGGATGGATTATCATCAGGAACACCATCAGGAACCAACACCATTCTGAGAGACACTATTTCTGTATGTGTAGCTCTATAAATATTGCCCATATTAGTCTACATTGATCATCATTTATTCTTCCTAGTAATCTTAATAGCACTGCAATCCCACACTTCCTTCTGGATGCAGCTACTCTTGTGTCTAATCTGTGATTGTTGGAAATGGATAGAGCACAAAGAGACAAATGTTTTTGAATTTGATAAAACAGCCCTTTTAGGACCAGTTTTTTAGATGTTGTTAGTCTAAACGTTCATGACTAACATTTTGGGGCCATTCAATTCTCCTTTGGGACCATGCACCCAAAGCCCCCCATCCCCCAGGTTAAGCTTATAACATAAGGAACTCTGAGGGTATTGGCAGAACTGGCATGAGCCTCAAGTAGATCAGTATTAGAAGAAACTTGCTGCTTTCGGTAGAATGACAGTCAGAGAGATTACGTTCATCCAAGTCCATTACATCTCACTGACTAACACAAACCAATTACTGTTGAACTAAAAGACTATGGCATAGGGTGTGCGTTTCCTGCCGGAGGAGATGAGATGCTGACCTCTGGTGGAGAAATAATGCAACATCTAATGCAACATCTGAACGCACTAGCTCACACTCTGTAGTGGTGATGAGGAAAGATGCACCAAAGCCACCTACTTGAACCTAAGCCTAGGACCTTTACACAAAGCCTAGCCTCTAAGACAAAGGACCATGATTTCCCACAATGCATTTGTGTTGTACTTACTGTTTTTGACGATGTTCTGCTGTGTACACTACTACACCAAAATCAGAGACCTACCTTCATTCATTTAATCCCCCTCAATAGCCCCTCAATATATGATTTTTGGAAGCGTCTACAAGTCTGATATTGTTCCACCCCTTCGAAGTTCAGTCTTACAAGCTGGTTTGCATTTTCTGTTCCTCACAATCCAGTTAATCCCAAACGTATCCAGTGTTTCTTGACAGCTGCTCATCCTTTCAGACCCATAGTGCTGCGGTGTCTTCAGATCTGACAAGAGTGGAGCTTGACCTTCTCCTCTCTCTTACAGCTAAAAGCTTTAGATGCTGTTTGTCTGACGGGGGCAGCTTTGGTGGTCTACCAGGTCTTGCACCGCTGTGAGGAATCCAATTTTCCCTGCATCTTTAAACCTCTTTTAACCGGAAGTCTTATTTATCTTCGCTTTCTTCCCCCTTTCTCATGGAAGTGGATTACCTGCTGCTTAAAAACAATTACAAATAAACACACACCTATTCTCCAAAAACATTAATGACTTGTACTTAATGGCTGCTCGAGCGGAAATTGAATAAATGACCTTTGCACAGTATAATGGCTGACTGTGTTGGCTTGTATGACTTGAGCCCAACTCTATATGTAGGAAGGAAGAAACTGCATGAGATTGTATAGTCTATTCAGTATGTTTAATTAAATCTATGTATTGGCATTCAGTTAGGCATTGTAATTAACATATTTGCCCCCTCCAAAAAAACAAACAAACAAAAACAAAAACAAACAAACAAACAAAACACTACACTTATTTATCTGGTCCGCCAGAACAGTCATATAAAGGGAACTAAGCTTTAATGTGAATCACTATCAAACTAATCCAGTTGGCCGTACCCCTTAACGGAGCGAAATGGAGAATTAGCAGCTGTAAAACCGTATAAATGTATCTGCAGACTGTTAATAATGGAAAAAGACTCAGGTTGGCCCCTCAGACCCAAACTAAAATTTCTGAAGACTAAAGCACATGAGGCCAGGGACATTAAAAAGACAGATAGTGCAAATTCTTAAACGTATGGTTTTATGTAAAACAGTTATAGTTTTCTTTTTATTTATTTATGATTCTTCTTATTAAGCCAGTGATGCAAGAACTGCCATCAAGTATTAGAGATCAGTCAAGTTTATGGGACCTGATGACGGGTCCTTCTGATTATACAGTAACACCAGTGAGACACTACAATAATCTACACGCGCACACAGCCTTCCTTACTTTCACCACTCCAAAGTCCCTTTGATATCAGTACAAAGTATAAGTACAGCAATAAAAATAAAATGATAAAACATATATATTTATAAAAGTAAAACTTCCACAGGTTTCATAAGGCATGGAGTTTATCTTGAAACTTTTCTTTGACCCCAAGTGTACATTAGATCAATGCATATCTCAAGATGCCGATCCAGTATCTTCAAATCAGTCTGTGCTTCCTGTGAGAACACCTTTAAAATCTTCTCCTCACATCGGTTACCCAACGCTGTGCATCATCAGTTAGAAAATCGTTTGACTTGTAAGCAAATGGATGTCTGCATGTAAACCTTTAAAACAACTAGTAGTTTTGAGTAAAAGACTTAAAAGAAGATATGAGCAAACCAATTTGCATGAGACCAAGTCTGTTAAACTTGCACAGCCTACTACGCTGGTGATACTGTTAATACTCAATCTTGTCCACGTGGGGGTTTTGTCCAGCACAGGAGAAATGGCACCTGTGAGCTTGATATGAGCACCAAGGAGGATCAGGTGTTTTTCAGTAGCCCTCCTAGAGGTGGCGCAATTGGCCTTTTTTGTGCCCTAATGTGAACGGTCCCAGTCTGCGCGGAAGCAGTGTGTGCAGCTGGTAGCTGGTGATGTTTTTCCTCTAAGCTCTGTAGCACTTTTTCTCCCCAGATGGACACAGACGGCACTGGACAGCTTTGAAAATTTGCGTTTGCACTTCCAGAATGAAAATATTAAGGACACTCCTCCCAAAAAAGGCTCAAAAGCTAGGGCTGAAGGAGGAGGGATAAAGTGCAAGAAGTTTCATGTGTTAGTCCGTCTGGTCTTCTGTCCAGTCTCAGATGAGCCCTCGAAAAGTCTTTAGGGCTGGTGGCATGGCTTGCCAGTTAATCTTTTGCTTAATGGAAGAGGCGATCGCAAGTAGGTCTTTGTCAACAGCTGTTCTTGTGCACAACAAAGGCAGCAAATGTCAATGAAGTTAAAAACATGGCGGCAGAAGTCGGTGTGGTTTAACCTGTTATTGCGGACAGGGTTTCTAGGAGAAGAGCACCAGCCTCCTGAAGTGAAAGCAGCCTGAAAGGAAAGGTCAGTTTTGCTGAAGTGTCCGCACCACAATGCTGACTGTCTGGTGCCGTGAGTATGATCACATTATTGAGAGAAATCCACACGGGGCAGGGATTCAGACAGAGAAGGAGCTGATAAAAATGACGTTGGTGATCATGCTCCCTGATCCTCAGATCCATAGCAGTTGGTAAAACCGCTGTGCTTGCCCTGTGTGCAGTTCTTTGGATGTTCCTTGGAGGAGCTCCAGTGTACAGCTCACATGTTGTAGGCCACGTAGATGGGATCCAGCTGGTCAGCCAGGAAGGAGTCTCGAAGGTGCATGCGCTGCTTCTCACCCCGAGAGTTGATGGGGATGACTCCGGGGTCTACGATGACCACCACTCCCACGATCAGGTGATGCTCCTCCAAAACTACGTTGGTCACCAGTGGCACCAGATCCAGAGCCTCCTGCTCCGAACCACTCAGCTCAGCCACAACCACCAGGAGATTGGTCCACGTGAAGACAGCACTGTTAGAGAGAATAAACAGAGTCCAATCACAGCCCATCACTGTTACTGCACAATTTATGAGGAGTAATATTCCAATATAAGCCAATCATACGTTCTGTAAGTCTCCAACAGTTATATATAAATGTTTAAGTACTTCTGGTTTAATTACTGGTTTCCTTACGTAAAAAAAAATAAAAAACATCCTTTATAAAGAACACACTTGTACACAATTAGGGGGAAAAAAAAAAGTGGGCTGTGCAAAAACGATTTTATAGTTTATAATTTTAACACATTTTATAGTTTACAACCCCCCAAATATATTAAACTCAAGATATACAGAGAGTAAAATTAGCATGAAATGCCCGTATTTAATTGTGTAATAATGCTTGTAAGATACAAAAGTTCAGTACTATAGAACACTTGAATAAAAAGTAAAATACATATGATGACCTATCTGTGACCTCAAACTGTGTGGGTGTTACCCATGAGCAGCTGTACTAACAGCTGTCTGTCCAATGCTATTTTCACTGTTTGTGTGTGGATGGACAAAAATCAGCTTTTTTGAAAATGCTGACGTGCCTGTGCTAATTTGTGCATAGTTGTTGATGCTTTCACTGAGGATGCATTACTCTGTATGAAATGCCGTGGAGACGTTTCTGTGCACTTAGCAATTTAAGGGCTGATAACATTTATAACTACATTTACATTTAGAGACTCATTACAGCGAGCTGCAGATGCATCAGAACCTTTTGTTAGTTCACGAGATTGGCTGCCAACTTAAACTCAAAGATCATAAATATCTTAATATTTCTGTGTGATTTCAGATCTTTAACAAATTAACAGATTTATTTAGTGTGCTTTCATTATACCATTTCAGAATTTGAAAATTAACAGCATTCACCACACGAGGCAATGTGTACAATACATACAGAAGCCTTCTGGGACAACACAAAAAAACCTGAAGATTATTTCTATTGTAAACCCTGAAACAGTAAAACAACAACGCTACTACTACTACTACTACTACAACAACTACAACTACAACTACAACAACAACAACAACAACAACAACAACAACAACAACAACAACATCTCTGCCTTATCAGAACCATCAGTAAACTTCAGTGGCTTAGTCTTGGTGACCCCAGACAATCATACGGCAGCAATCCATTTTTTTTTCCACCTTTAAAGTGTATGAAGGCAGTTGAAGTGTTATCACCCAGAATTCACCCCTACCTCAATTTCCAAAAAAATCTCCCTCTTTCTTTTTGACTTTAAAATACAGGTCGATACCAAATACTGGTACTAACTTGATCTAAACTAACTACCTATAAATTGTGATTTTATGTATTTACCTTTGCCATTTACATTTACCTATATTTTACTTTGGTAAAATGCTGTGTCATAAATAAAACCTTGGCTTTGTTGGAGTATATACTATATCACAGAGAGACACAATTAATTAGCTTGGTATGAGTAAAGTGTAAGCAAGCTTGTTAATTAATTAAATAACTACATTTCAAAGCCTGTTCATTCACATGCTTCACTCAGTCAAGAGCTGATGTAAAGGTACAGTGCACACACACATATGCAGGAGTGTTCTAAGCTCTTACCTCTCTGCAATGCTGCGATGTGCTCGCGATACTGAGGTTTCAATGTCAATCGGGTGATATCGCAGACCCCGTAACTCTAACGTTTCATCCAGGGAACCCACCACAAACAGTGCATCATGGCGATCTAGAGGAAGAGAGAGGGTGAGTTTTACTTTAGTGTCCCACATTTCTAAGCCAGACATACTACATCACCACTGTCATACAAAACAACCGCACCTATTACAGTCCAACTCTATTTTTATTAACACACAATAATGTTAACTACTTCAATGTGCAAAATACTGTAACAGTGTCATTTCTGTTAGGTAGGTAAATCGCCCATTTGTCTTACCTCCACTAGCATCAAGGAGCTCGGTCCTCCTGACGAAGCCCAGATAGCCAGTCCTGGCCCACAAGGTGTGTGGCTCTCCAAAGCTCAGCTTGGTGTTGAAGTGGTCAGCCTGCAAACTTTCCTCTCCATAAATCGTGTAGTAGCCGCTGGCATTGTGAGGGCTGTTCACCCAGATCTGAGTAAATAGCCAGAGCAAACATTTTAAGGAAATGGCCTACAACCTACACCACCACAACCATGATTACTAGTGTCATTATGAAAGTAATAACTTCTTAAAAGATAAATGAGAACATATGGAATAAGAAATCAGATACGGATGTTTAAATAGGTATCAAATTAAATGGGTTCTCTCTGTGCCATGATATATTAAATACAGTAATGTTATCTTTCTGGTCTTCATGTTACACTAAATACTAGTAACTCTTTTAAAATCAATTTAAAATCAGCTTGTGCATTGGAGCAAGAAAGGGAAATAGATTCAATTTTGTATGCTTCCATTTGCTGATAATCAAACCACTATTACATGTCAGCTGTTACACACACACACACACACACACACACACACACACACTCTATTCATGAGCCTTCACGTTTGTGTGTTCTTACCTCGCCTAAATGAGAGTCCCCAAGCGGCCCCTTTGTCTCTGGGTTCACAATAATTACTCGCACTCCAGGGAGAATCTAAGGACATACAATTTAACATCCCATTTAACATTTCCTACTATAACAATCGGCTATACACAGTATGTACTAATCCCACAACAAAACAACTTACATTTCCAGATTCCATAAGGGGGAGACTCTGAGGAGCACCTCTCTCCACCAGTCTCACCCTGCGACACAAAGACAATATGGTCAATGTTTTTGTATATGGCACTATTGGAATTTCAGATTTGCACCACTCAGTGTTGACGGTTAATTCTTACCTGTCATGTCGGAGGGATTTCATATCTACATAAACAGTGGAAGGGTCGGGACCGGTTGTTCCCTGTGGAAGACAACAGAGCAAAAAACAATCAGATACACAGACACTGTAAAAGTATGTTGTTAAACCATAAAATAATATTGATTACTAATATCACCAATATATTTTTATATAGAAACATGTACACACATGGTTCTTTGCTAATTGAAATGGTTCTACAGATTGATTGTGAATGTGTTGTATATGGTTCTATGTAGTAACAAAAGAGTTATGCTATGCTATACTATACTATGATTATAATGTCGGGCTTGTAGCATAACAAGAACTCTTTTTTTGGTCTGTACTAAATAACCCTTATGGCACAGTCTTTTGAATATATATCCACAAGTTAGCAAAAACGACAACAGAAATTTTGACAAAACAAACTACCCATAACAACTGGTTCAAAACAGCAGCATCAAAGACCAACAGACAAGACTGTAATATTTAAATTATACTCAAATAACCTAATTTTATTAATCATATTTCAGTCAGTAGCCATGTACATACAACTGTCTAGTGTGTGCCTGGTTTTTATGTGTGCGGTTTCTGACCTGCAGACAGATGGCCAGGTTGACTCTGGAGCCGAAGGCTGTGCTGACCGCCCGTGGGGACAGGCCAAGGTCTTTGAACAGTTTGGAGAAGGACTGAGTGAGCGCCAAACGAGGCCTCTCCTCCGCCACCACCACACAGCCCCGAACACACGACAGGTTCACACCCCTTGCCTAAGAACACAGAACAGAGCTCTCAGTGTCTGAGTCAGTGCACTACCATCCACTGAGACTCACAAGAGAGTCACACTGCCCACATGTGCATGCATTGTATTCTCACCTTCAGGGCCTCGGTCTGCGTGCCCAGACCCTTGGTGCAGAGCTCCATGACGGAGTAGGAGCAGAAGGTGTCTCTGATCTTGTACTGACTGAGTGTGCTCAGCCACAGAGGCAGAGAACTCTCCAGCTCCATAGGAGGAATCAGGATAGACTGGTGACCTGAGTAGACACTGCAAACATACATATAAATACATGTAAGCATATAGGAGACAAAAATTTTTTAAAAATAAATAAATAAATAAATAAATAAATAAATATATATATATATATATATATATATATATATATATATATATATATATATATATATATATATATATATATATATATATATATATACACATATATGGAAATGAAATGAATGATGGTTTCTGACATTTGCATGGTGCTCTGTGTTACTGGTTTAAATAGCTTTCATTTCTTCACTATATATATAGTATATATATAGTGAAGAAATGAAAGCTATTTAAACCAGTAACACAGAGCACCATGCAAATGTCAGAAACCATCATTCATTTCATTTCCAGACAAAACTCCCATGCTGATATTCTCCGAATGGGCCAGACCATAGTGTTGTTAAATAGGCTTGGCATTACTTGGATTGTACACAACAGAAAATGCAACCAACTTCTATGACTAAACTTACCTAACTAAAAATTTATCTGACTAAAATACCCCTGCTAATAAATTTATATACAAATCAAAAAGTATATAAATCAAACTATCCAATGAGCACTTTTAGGTACCTTGCTCCCACACTCGTTGTCCAGTTCAGCCTCAGTTACCTTTCACTTACTTATAGGTGCACTTCAGTTACAAATTCTCGTACATCTGTTTCTCTTTATCTTTTGGTAGTCCCCCTTTACCTTGTCAGGACCCCCACAGCACCACCACAGAGCAGGCATTATTTGGGTTATGATAAAATAGACAATGAGTGCAGATACAAGGTCCTTGTACCTAATAAAATCCTCAGAAAGTGTATTTTGTAGCCGTCAGACCAAAACTGATCTGATAATTGTTTTTGGCCTACGGTGACATTTTTTATTTAATCAACTTTGTTGAGTCAACATCTAAAAATAAAGGGATTAAATGGATGCCACCATTATTGTTTATTTATTACAATTTATTATTATTATACATTATAGATCAAACTCTCTTCCAAACACTCCTTTGTGGTTAATATCTATTTATAGTCTTATTCCTTATTACCTAGAGAGGCACCACAGCACAAAGCCCAGTCCACAGTAGGGGTCCAGGCAGATGGCCACCTGTCTGGAGGAGTACAGCTCGCACTGCAGCTTAATAGAGCGACACAGTGTGCTCACTGCTGCATGGGAAATCTGAAAGAGTGAATGCACCACATAGTTATTACTGTTCTGATAATTGTCACATTTAAAGAAGACACTTTAGCTTCCCTGTGATCTTAATTACATTTTTTTTTTCTTTTCACAAATATTTGTTTTACAACACTCAACGTCAGATGTGCAACTGATATATCACTCAGGGCCTTGTCAAGAATGATGGCTGCTTGCAATTAACACGGAGAGTGTATGGTGTTAAAGTAAGAGAAGAGGACAGTATGGAGTACCAAGGCCCCTCACCTTGACTCCTGTCAGCATCCCGGTAGTTGAGACACTGAAGTCCAGATAGGCCAACATCTCTGCTGTAGGAGGCTTATAGATATGTGGTGGCCGCTTTCTTGGAAGATCATCTACAAAAATAGAGGGACAGTTGAGGACACATGACAGGTCTGTCTAAAGAATCAAGGCTGCTCAGTTTAACCTTGGAAGGTACGATAATTTTAAAAAACAACTTATGAGCTATTACACTCTAATTCATTTGCTAAGTGTGCTATGCCGTCAATATCATGTTTGTGGGGTGCCTGTAGATGTAACGGGGAACTGTCGCACCTCAGCGAAGCTCGAACCGTGGTCAATAATCACAGGCCAGCACACTTCGAGGTGAGCTAACAGTTCCCGAGCAGAGCGGGCTCAATGTGCAACAGAAAAACTTACAAACGGGGAACAAATTTCCTCAAACGAAAAAGAAACCTCACAATGAAACCCTTGTAACACCCGACTCAGAATTTTTTTTTTTTTTTTTTTTTTACAATTTTTAAATATACTTTTTTTCTCTGTACTTGGGTGGGAGGTGGGAGAAGCAAACAGCCCCGAGAGGCTCGAATCCTTTGATCTGACCAGTCAGGAGAGACATGTGCATGTGACAATGTGAACTCAAGTTGCCCAGCCAAACCCAGACATGCTCACACTTAAGTAGCGTGAGCTGCAGGTATTAGCAATCTGCAGAAGCCCCAAACCTTACAATAGGGACCACGTTTACCCCTGGTACAACAAAACTAGCTTGAGTAGTGCTTGTGTGTGTTGGAACTGATGCCAGAACACAGTGAGAGTTTCAGTACGAGTCTGCTGGGTGCCTAAACCCTGTACCTGTGTCTATGATAGTGGGCCATGTCTTCACATTCACGCTGGCCGCAGCTTCTTTGGATCGTAAAGTCTTCATTAGAGCTTGGGTGGTGAGGATGCAGGCTGCTTTACTCACCTAAGGCACACATATACACACACATATGAAGAACAGGTTTTTTTTACTACTGATTACTCTGTGTTTATAAAAGGACCAACAATAAAAATTCTTACTCTGGGAAAAAACACCCAGAAAACACATTTTATCCAATGTATTATCAGATATTCAAGTGCAGTGTGAATGTGACTTACATCTATAATCATGCGCACTGTGGGCAGTGTGGCGGTCAAGTTCTGTGGGTGAGGGGGTCGCACCGTGACCGGTATACAGCCAGCATACAAGCAGCCATAGAAAGAGGCAATGAGATCAATGCCTGCAGAAAAAGGGGAGAGAGTGAGGACCTCCAACTCAAAGTATAGATTTAACATAGACATACCTGTTAACTGATTCTATTTACTAGCTATTCTGTGGAGGAAAGTAGGTTTTACCTGGAGGGTAGAGCAGCACCACATTGTCTCCAGTGTTAATGCCTCCTCTCTCCAGCAGGGCTGCTGTGATCTTTTCTGCTCGCTTATGCAGCTGTAGGCATGTGGCAGTGCTCACTGCTGCCCCCTGCAGAGAAAGATGGCAAATGACATTTGAGGTAACCTATACTGCTGCTTGCCATGTTCAAAATATTAATACCTAGTGACTGGATGAAAACAATGTAAAACAATTAGGTTATTACTAGAAGAGTGATCAAATAATCACTCTAGAACCCTAGACAGCTCTGCTGTGTATCCAGTAATGTCCCATCACAAATTCGCCCGAATGTAATCTGTCTTCACAGGAATATCCAGGGGTCACAATTTTGTCACATCAAATACTGCAGCAAGAGACTGAGACATTGCTGCAAAAGCTGCAAGGTTCTATTGGGACTTTAAGAATCTGGGCTGTAACACTTTATCAATATTGCTTACTTACCTTGGCATTGAGTAGAATATACAGGACGTGGTCTGGATCAGACTGTGCTCTCCACTGCAGTGCCTCAGACAGGAACTGATGCTGTAAGGCATAAGAGTTTCATTTATTCCATGAAGCAAGTCTGCTTTCTGCCACACAGCTCTATTTATCGCAACAACCAACACACACAGAGCTACACCACTTGAGCAAGAAGCATATCACACTTCAACAAAGGAGTTCTCCAGGAAGGATACAAGGATTAACAAACACAGAAAAGAACTTTCAGACAATAACATTGTTGGTCAATGACGAAAAGAGTATTTGTGGACTGTTCTGTGAGCGGCACACCTGACACACAGATTCTGAAGCAGGAAGAGGCTCATGCAGAGAGTGGACATACTCACTGCACCATGCAGACCACGGGGACTGGGAGCACATTGGTGTGTATGCTCTTTCTGATGACTGTGCTGCCAGTTTTAAAGGCTTATTTAAGACTTTGCAATGTTGCAATGATCCAGTCAGGGCCAACTAAAAATGAAATCTGTGGCAATTTCTCATATACAAAATCCTTCTTAGATTTTTTTACATTTAGATTTGGTTTTATTTAAAGGAATATGTCAACAGACATTTTTCTTAAGCCCACATATTCACTCATTAAGTATCTTAATTTTCAATTACTTAATTTTTCAAATTTCAATTTTTCTTTTTTAAAATAGTTTTTTTTTTAAAATTAAAATAGTAATTTTTTTTAAATTCAGTGTGTAACATGCGACGTGTTACACCAAAGATTAAATATCGGCAGCCTGAGTTAACACGGGCTGGTTTTAAACAGATGTCGTTGCATTAGATAAAAAGCACTCTGGTCATTTTTTTGTTATTTGTTGTTTATACAGTATCTGCTTTCTTTGTCTACATTGGGCTAGATCTATATATATTTAGAACATCCCAGATAGGATTGCGTCTGGCAAATTCTAGGTGCCAATTTCAAATTATTTGCTGGGTTTAACATGTTGGGAAAGATTAAATACAAAACATGCTATACCGCTTGCAAAGACAGCATTTTCAACATCATATTTCCCCTCCAATATGTTAATGTCAGCAAGTAAACATAAAAAAAATTATTAAAATGTGCGTGCCCTGTAGAGGACGTGTGCATACTACGTTTACATAACATGCAACCTGACTGTATATACAAGGATACATACATACATAAGTAGAAGTAAAATCTAATGGGCTGTAAACACATTATTTATAATACTTTACATAACTACATGAAGTAATACATTAACAATGTTATAATGCTTATATGTTAAGTAAACATGTAACACCTACATTTTTACATGTTAAGTAAACATGTATCAGTTGTTAAATGTTTACTTAACAGTACTTAATCACTGTTAATCTATTACTTCATGCTAACTAATGCATTAAGTCCAGTTAGTTAATGCTTAACAAAGTGTTACCAACATTTTTAATGTCCTGGAATTATGTTTCCATTATGTTAATGCTCAGTTTTGGGTATTTAATTTGAGGTACAAATGTAAGACTAATAATTAGAATGCTTCTTGACAAGCCTTTAGTCTGCTCTTCTAGCCAAGTGTGAGTCTCCCAATGTGAGCAGATTACTGAAGCAGCAGTAAAGAAGAAAGTACATGATCATAATTGTCAGAAATATTATTTATTTGTGTTTATATTTTGTGTTATGGAGATTTCCCTTGCTTCCTCTTCATGATAGGTTTATAATTAGATATTGCGGCGCATTAAGCTACAGAGGAAAAGGCGGCTGTCTCTGGGGTATAGATGAGAAATGTTTGTTGCGACTGTGTAGCTGCTGGAGAGTCAGAGCTCAGGTCATACTGCGCGCGTACACACTGTTGCTGCTTACATAGCTGTGCACGCACACACAGGCATAAACAGACAAAAGCAGTAGTGTAGGGCTGCTAGCAGTTGGGCTTACCATAGTCATGGGCCACATAGAGAGCTAGAGGCCCACGCCACCAGAGAGTGGAAGACAAACAGAGATGAACAAACTCTTAAAGCCTCCTCCACACCACTAAACACTCACAGTAGATTTACAGTTACTATTAGACGGTATTTGATACTGTTAATATCACTACTTTTACCTGGTATGGATTGAAAGGCAACTTAAAGGATATTTAAAGGCAAATTCATCTTTTTTAAAAATAATTCTGCATAACTTCATCATTCTACATAACTGTTAAGATGTAAAGTCAGAGTGGTTTGACATGAAATGCTGTGTTTCAGTGAAACTTAAATCAGAACTGTTCCCAGCGTTAGTGAGCCAGTAGCCTGACATCTCAAATGAGCTCTCTCACAAAATGTTATTATTACGTGACATAGTTACATTAATGCTTTCTATAAAATACTTACAAAACTGTTTTGGTCTAAAACTTTTATTTTATAAACTGTCATCAGGTATGTCTGATAGTCATCTTCAAACAAGCCTGAAGCTTCCCAACTTTTAGCTTTTTCCATCACACCTTACATTCTGGCACCTGTACAAGCTGTAGAATGCAACAGTGGTAGTGGAAATGTACAAAAGGAGCTTTAACAGGATCCTGTACAACTTCAACTCCGAGTCATTTGTTTGTGCTACACATTTCACTCAGGACAGTTTCTTAAGACATTTAGTAGAGGAGCAGCTCGAGCTTTTAATAGAGGAATATAATATCAAGGCCAATATCAAGGCTCAAGTAATTAACATCATGCTAGATAACTAGAATGAGAACCAAGCTGTTTAACCGAACATGTTTCTACTGTGTTTAAAAAAAAGGAAAACGGCAAAACCGGTTTCTCCCTCGGTACAAATCACGAGATAAGTGTGAGAACTAATGTGCGCATATTCCACCATGACCAAAGTCACATACCTTCTATAAACACTATAGAGAACAATGGCACCTGTAAACAACTCTGAATGACTGTTTACATCTCAACTGTTCTGAAATATGCAGAATTACAAAAAAAAAAAAAAAAAGGTGAAACTCCACTTTAAAAGTAACCAGCTTGGGATGGAGCAGTAAAGCCAGAATTTGCCATTTGAGTGTCATAGCCATGCCAAAGAACACTTCAAACTGCACTTAAGTGTACAATACTGCAGTGTGTATGTCTGCTTGGATATTCAGTATGTTTTAAGCCTCCCAGCTCTGATATCCAGCATGCTAGTGCAATTTTTATAAAACACAAAAAAAGGTCAAACCCAATGCTTGGTACAGTACACACCTTCCTGGACAGGTCCTGATCCTCAATGAGGCCCAGCTCCCTGCCTGCAGCCTGGGCAATCCTCTTCCCTGCCACCAAGTTCCCCACCATGATGGAGGCTGGACCTACTCCCACTGTTAGATCAGTAATGTATTAATCTCAAGAGAAACTGTGCCATTGTGTCAGCAGACCACACATGTCAAACTCACATGGACACACTGATAATAAATAGGTAGGTAAATATTAAATATTAATATAGGTAGGTGTTAATATTAAAAACCAAACTGAATATGTCTGACATCCTAGAAATGTAACAGACAAATGGTGGATGCCTTGTAAAAATTCTCAATCATTAAAAAAGTATGAAAAGGTGATGAGTCCATTTTTCATATATTCACAACACTCAGATCTTAAATACCATCAAATAAGTATAAATGAATAGTACAATAGTAAATATAGGACTTGTAACTTAAACAATCCTTTGGACCTTTTTTAGGGTAACCTTCTAAAATACATAGAGCACTTATTTTAAGGAAATTACCATAAATCTTTTCACAATTATTGCAGTTTGGTGAACTGAAAGACTTTAACAAGTACCTGGTTGTTTTTGGCGGGGTTTGGGCAGGTTGGTCACACACGTGTGAGGGCACATGAGGATGTTGCAGGGGTGGAGAGAGCCCTCCAGAAAGCGCTGCTTAGTTTCACACATATGGATACCACCCAGGGGGGTCTTGGGTAAGGTGTTGGCTGGCACTAGTGCTAAACAGTACAGCCCCACCTGATGGATACTGTCTATGGCCTAAGAAAGTGGGGGAGAAATATCTTAACACCAAGAGACTTGACAGAAACAGTATTCAAAAATGAAGCCACATATCAGAGCAGCAGAACAGCAGGAGGCACTGGAAAACAAGCTTGATCATCTTAATGTTGCTAGTGAGGATAGGCCTAAAACTGGGCTGTGTGTTTAGCTGAGTTAGGTGGAGTTCTGTGGTGTTAAAATACTTTTTAAATGAATCAAACTCAGTTGTTTACACTGCACAAATCAATTGAACCACAAAACAAACTACTAAAGAAACCAAACAGAGATCAAAGCAACAGGCCATTTTGAGGGGTCAGAGTTCATCTGAGTTGTTCACAGATGCAAAGAAAACCATAACTCAGTGGTCTGAGTCTACGTCAGAAGCTGGTCTGGTCAAAGTGTGAAACACAGTTGGATCAAAGCCTTACTCGCATGTTTGCTGCCTCACTCCTTCACAATTATTAAACTGATCGAACTGGTTTTAATGCTTCATAAAAGGTGGTTTGCATTAGGGATTCTTTTTTTTTGGCAGGAATTAAATGACATTTGACTATTCAAATAAATGAATCAAGTGACTTTTTAATAGCTGATAAATGTTAAAGCCTAGGTGTTATCTGAGAAATTCTCCATGGGTTAAGGAAAGAACATGCTTTGGGAGACCTGTAGGACTCGGCTCATCCATTGGAAGCTGTCCTCCTCACTGGCATCAGGCCTCTGCTCCGCCACCATCACGATACGCTCATCATAGAACACCATGACAGAGAACACCGCAATCCTACAACCCACACACACACACACAGAGGGTATACTGTCAGAACCCACTTACGCTGCTGCACTCCCCCATACAATGCTAGTCTGTATTTAGCAGACTGTGGTACAGTATCAGTGTGCTCACCTCCCTCTGTAGACCGTTTTGATCGGCTCCACAGCCAGCGCCGTAGCTACCAGATCATCTGCATTATGCCTTCGTCCGCTGACCGACAGCAGCCCTTCGGTCTTTCCCACCACAAACACAAGACTGCCCTGAGAGGAGACACAAACACAGTTGTGAGAAAGGGAGATGAGGCTGAAGACACATCCTTCAGTGACAGAACATGTTTAAGCTTTGACAAAACAAATAAGTGGTCTATTCTTTACTTGTTTAGCTTAATAATGACTCACTTTGTTCTGTCATGTCAAGCTACTGAAAAGGAATCTTAAAGTATGTGGACAAAAAGCAGAGCTTAAGGGTTTAAAATGGGATAACGTTCTTACCGGCCCCACAAAGCCCAATAGGCCAGTCCGGGTGAATGGGATCTCTCCTATAGGGGTTCCACCAGAGTTCACAGGAATCACCTACAGGTAGACAAGAGTCATGTAGATCAGCAGGTTTTAAAGATCAGGGAAATGTCTGTATTCTATTATGCACTGTAATTTAACCAACACTCTATTAATTTTGACACATGACTGTACAAACTGCAAAGACAGTGTAAAGCAGGCTAATGACAATAAAGTTCACTAATATGCTTGAAGGTACACATTTACCGGTCATATTTCAAAATGGTATGCACAACAGTTTTTGTGACAGACCTCAAAAGTGTTTTTGGTGACTCCTGGCAAGCCGTAGTACATGGTGCCCCCAGCCCGAGAGTTCAGCACAATCTCCCCGATCTCATCCGTTTTACACAACATGGGCGGCCCATCTGGTTTGACTATACACATAAGAGCTGCAATACACAGAGGAAACTCAGTGCAGCTGCCATGGTTTAAGTTTGGGAAATCAGCAAAATGGAAAATACACAGATTAACTTGTCCAAGATGGCTGCACTGCAATCAATTAAAGGAAGGAAAAACTACGTTTATACGTTTCATCCTCATTCTAATGTAACCGATTGGCCAGTTCTGCACTAGCGCTGGAAGGTTCATGTAGTCAACATGTAACAGGAAATGATATCCCACCAACCATTACCACAATTACTTCAAAACAAAGCAAGTTCATCTTTAATACACTTTCTGATGTGGTTTCTGAAGCACAAATATACACTGCATAGATAACAGCAGCCATCCTAAATGGTGGATTTTGTTCGTGTCTGACTGACTATATTTGGTTTCAAAACAAAACTATTAAAACAATTCTAACATTACGAAAATATGGGAACAATTTTCATCTATACAGTGAGCTCTAACCTCCGGGCATGACATGGCCGACATCCTGCACGGTCAGAGCAGAGTTTTTGTCCTCAGTGTTGACTCGGATCACTCCATGACTCAGTCCTCCCATGGACAGGATGGCTCGGGCAGGGAGTGGAGCACCACTGGCACCCGGCCTACAGCAACACAACACAGGCAGGGAAACACACACATTAACACACAGTTTAGAGAATTTGTGCTTGACGTCTAATGTGGGAAAATTTCATAAAACAATAAAAACAATAAGAAGAAAACAAAGATTTTTAAAATATCATTAAAACCTATTGGAGACATATTTGATTAAATGCATATGTCACTCTGTTCCTCTGGCTGGTATCAGAAGCAATGGCTTCAAACGTGAATAGCCTTTACTCGGGTACAGTAGCAAGCAATTTGCGGCATTTACTTTAGATAGCAAGGGAGAAATAGTTTAGTCGATCGGCCTAAAGGCGGAGCTTAAAAAAAAAAACACGGTCAGGTCTGTAACAGCACATTTACAAAGGGTGTGTCCACATTTTTATTATAATGGAAACTGAAGACAGTGTTAAAAAAAGTGAATGGTGGGGGCAGGAAAAGTTATCCATCCTCTGCATTTACAACAGACGTTGTCACAAAGCAGCTTTAGAGAAAATCCGCGTCCCCAATGAGACACGAAAAAAAGGGAACTCATCCTCCTCAGTGCGACCCTAGATACCAAATTATTTTAAGACTTATTCTCATTTCAAAGTAAATGAAAACATTAAAAGTACTGCAAATTATTTTGGTCAAATCTCTTAAATCTAATCTGTATGCGGTCCACACCACGTCAAAATGGCAAATATTATATTTACCTGCGTATAGCTACAGTCATGGCCTCGGGAGAGGAGGCACAAGGGCAAATGACCTCAGGCTTTAGCCCATGGGACTGGAACACATTCAAGAAGGCATCACATGATGACACAGACCCTGAAAGGTACGCAGACACATAGGAGCTTTAGATACAAAGCACAAGAAGCAGGCTGAGGAGCAACAATATAAGACAGCTGAATGTGGTGTGATGGTTAGTTTTCTTACAGGGATTGGCACCATCAGCTACGATGAGCATACGCAAAGAGGACAGGTTGATGTCCTTCTGGTCCCGATGAGCCATCATAGCCCAGTGTAGGTCCCGGCACTTCACCAGGGCTACACGTGCTGTGGACACAACAACTGAGTTAGTATATATTTAATGCAAAATTGAAAAGGGGATTCCTTTTCCAAGAAAATTGGGGAACTGATATCCAACATTATTCATGAACACAAAGTGGGGACCAAAGATCTGAAAGCACCAGTACAAATGCTTCTATTTCCAAAGACTGGACTGGCATGATCATTAACCGTGACAAAAGTAACAGACTAAATTAAATTAACCTGAAATACATGAACATTAGTATTAGAAATAAGACAGAAAAAAACCTGACCTTATGGTATAAGGGCATTAACATGGTCAGTGACACAAATGAGCTTAAATCTGTGTTGTATATGTATTACTTCTGTGAAAAATTCAGTGCCATGTAAAGGACGTTTATCATGTGCCTCTCCTCTACTATCTCCTAAAACTTCCATGATGCAAACAAGCTGTATTTCTGCCTCATCTCTGGCGAATCAGTGGTTATTAGCCAGGACAGAACAACAACAAACTGCCCATAGTTAATTAATAGTAAGATTGCACAGACATAGCAGTTTCCAAAGCTAGAACAAAAAAGAAAATCTAAACAGTCTGTGGCATGCAGGAAACTTATGATGGAAACACATCAAACATGTGATCGCATTTTTCGAAACTCGAAATTAATTAATTTACAAAAACCACTTTTACTGTTAGTCTTGAACTCTAATAAAACACATGCTAACAGCTAAACAAGTAACATGTTTAATATGACAAAACATGCATTATGGCTGATTATGCCCAGCAGGTGTTATGAACAGTTCATCTTTATGGGTAGAGAAGCTGCTCCAACCTTTGCTGACGTGAACTCTCTGCACCCAGGAGAGAGGGCAGGCTTTCATGACTGAGTAAGGAACACTGATGGTGTGGATTCTGTTCATCACACTCTGGAAAAATAAAAACAAGCCCAGGTTTAGGAGCGACCTAGACAACACTGCAACCATCTGCAGTTCTGTATGAGCATGTAATACAGGGCAAAAGGCAAACCCACCGTTAGTACCCCATGCCACAAGCCTGTGTCTTTCTTAAAGTCCAGAACATTGACCAGCGTCTCTCCTAAAACACAAACACACTCTTTGTGAAGCTTGTGATACTCTTCTCACTCCCCACACTATGCGGGTAAACCTATATTTGTTTTCTGTACAGTTAACAAGCCAGTCTTATGGAACCCATCCTATAGTAGCTCTGTTATTGTAGGTTTGAATCGGCGCAGGCGGCATGAAATATTCACCAGACACAGAACACAGAGCTTTCTGCAAGTCTACAGGAATTACGAGCTCTCTCAATTATTTAACGTTTCCTGGTTTTGCTGTTTTGTTGACTGCAGGCATGGTTTCCAGAGACTCTTCCACAAATATCCTGTTTACACACACACACGTACCTCCATAAACACATCCCCACACACCCTGAAACAATATGCATCTTGATTATTACATAAACTGTTATGATTTGGCATGCCCATTAACTGACGCTGTCGCATCTTCTGCTGTGTGAGTCAGTCTCTCTCCATAGCAGAGACAACCAACACACCTCCATATGAAACCTACCTGATTATGAAACCTTTACTGTAATAACAAACCACGACTAACAGCTAACCTAAATAGGATAC
Organism: Prochilodus magdalenae; assembly: GCA_024036415.1. NCBI lineage: Eukaryota > Metazoa > Chordata > Actinopteri > Characiformes > Prochilodontidae > Prochilodus > Prochilodus magdalenae. The sequence goes on from JAMWET010001162.1 coordinate 196,605, forward strand.
AACAGAATAGAATGCTAAATTTAATAAAATCAGATACAGTTATTCATTATTTAGTGGCAGGGGAAAAAAATAACACATAACATATATAATAAAAACATCAGATAGAAGCCTTAATAAATAATTTTATTAAATCTCACTAGTAGTTTTCCCCCAAAATAACAACGACATTTGTGTTTTTATGTACCTAACACTTACACAGATCGTTTTTACATGATCATTTATATACACAACAGCATGCACCAGGTTGGGCACGCCATTTCACTGTTGAAATCTCCAGCCCAAATTTTAGCACCCCCTATAACTTCAATGTGGGCAGGAGGGCTGCTGTAAACTGCTGTAGGCTGAATAAGAGGACATGGGTAAATGCACTTGCTTTTGCGCCACCACAAACACAATTAACTGAAAACAGGATATCATGGCAGCTGAGTGAGGTGTGAATTGGGGTGTCTTGGAAGATGAACACCGTCTACCTTTTATACCAAAAGAAAAATGGTGTCCAACAATGCGGACACTTTAATATCTGTGTAATGCGTGAGACTGCAGTAACAGACAGAGTGCCTAAATTCTGGGTAGCAAGGAAATGCTTTTTCTAACGTTGGAGTCAGTGATGATCGAGTTATTATAGCGTGACTCACCTTCAGAGTAATTACACGCTTGAGTGAGAGCCTGGCAGTGCGTCAGCAAGGAGATTTTAGACACAGCCACCCCCATCACCGTGCCTTCCTTACTGGCCTTATACTGAAAACATGCATCACACCATCAGTGAGGTGCAAAAAGCAGGGCTGAAAAAACATTTCCACACACACCAACCCCAACGCACATGTACACAAATACGCACACAGCAGCTCACCTCGATATATGCCGTGTCAGTGTTTGCAGTGGGTATGTGTGGCTGCCAGTCCTTAGAAGGCTTTGTAAGATACTTGGTGTCTGTGACCACCCATCTAAGCCGAGGCCATCCTGTGTGAACGAACACACACACACGCCGCATCAAAGTACTTGAAATTTATCAAGAGCGCAAACAAAAAAAGTGGGAGTAGACGGGTTAGGCAGATGGCCACGCTGTTGAGCACAAACCTTTGAACTGGAGTATTTCTCCATTGGGCGTCTTTGGTAGTCCTTTAAGACACACTTCACTGGTGAGAGCCAGACTGATCCCACAGCTACCCAGCAAAAAGCCGATCTGCTGATTTCCTGCATCCTGTCACCGTCAGGGAACAAAAGGTCGATATGAAGGAGAGATTAATCATCACATTGGTCAAGTCATTATTTTAATGTCATTATCTACAGTAGAAGCATTCCAACACATTTTTTCTCCAAACTTTCTTCATAACTCAATTGTTAGGATGTAAACAAAGGCATTCTGAGCTGTTTGCAGAGTAAGCTGCTAGTGGTGATAACCAGACGTCTCAAGCATTTACCACGTTCAAACATGACATGGCTATGAATTGTTTTGCATTATAAGGCAAAACAGTCACAACAAACCACTCTAAATTATTTTGTTTCAACAACTGAATTATTCAGAGATTTTAAAAATGGTGTAGTATTGCTAAAGATCAGATGTTGGCCAGTTCTGATGAGAGATGAGGGAAAACATAAGCAAAAAGTTTTTATTTTCTTAGTTAACTAGTACGTTTGTGAAAAAAGGAGCATGTTAACTGAGGAGCAGTTTCTTAATTTAGTCCCCCGCCCTTTCTCCCTTCAGAAAGACAACACCACAGCTTGACCACCAAAGCTTGTTTTCTATCGGCTCATGGGTTAATGGTTCTGTGGGGTTGACCTAGATGAAATCAGCGCAAAGTGAAATTAGCTGTTACTGGATGCGAATTCCTTTTTCGCATTCCATTGTCCTTTCGCACTGAAGTGGATTTGTTTTTTTCTCCAGGCCATTTTCACTTGCATTCACTCTTATTGAAGATTTTGGTAGCCAAGAACATTGGTTAAAACTATTTATCTGGGCAGCAGATTTCCAGTAAACCTCCAAACAACACAAGCACAAAAACAAATAAATCAAGTAGAACATAACGTGTTTTTTCCTCTGGAAAGGACAAAAAGGCTGTGAAGACTGTAGAAGTTTAAAGAACATCCACACAAGATAAAGTTTCTATAATGATTTAAACATATTTACATCGAATGGAGGTTCTAATGGAGGAATTTAAATTTAATGGAGGGTTGATTCAACAATTTATTCATGCAAGAAATAAACATTATTTCATTATTAAATTATTAAAATCCTACTTAATCCTAATTATTAACCCTACTATAACTAAGAGTGTTAAACAGCACAGCCTGATTTTGGCAGCCCAGCTAAGGTTTTGGCTGACTGAAGTTTAATCTGATTAATACATGATCCAGACTTTGACAGGCTATTCAAGATTCTGAGGCGTAAAAATGTTAAATCTCACTCAGGCCATACATGTCAAGTAGATATCATGGGATATTTAGATGGATTAGCGTTTTTTTAATCTTGGCTGATATCAGAATTCATGTGTAAACTTGCATCTTTAAGGCATGCTTGAAGTTGTATGCATGTGTTTAACTTTGGACAACAGAAACGCCATTTCATGCAAATCTATGCAAAGGTTCGGTCCAGGTTCTTAACTAAGAACAGTCAGGTTAACGAATGTAAACATAATTAATAAGGTTGACTCTTTTAAACGGGTGCTTCTGTACCTTTTGAGACAGTGGCACCTCTATTGGCACAGGAATAACTTCAGCAAGCAGGCAGCCGTAGAAAGCCACCCAGAACATTCCAGGGTCACTGTTGGGGTAAACCAGCGCCACCTAGAGGACATACACACAAGCAGGAAAGGAGATGACTACTGCAAGCCTTGGCTTCATTTTTACTGCTCTCAGGTAAACATGAGTATCAAGTCCGCAGAGTATATGCATCACTTATTCTTACCCGGTCTCCAGGTTTGAGCACTGGCTCATTCTTGGTGCCCAACTTGTTTAGGAGAGTGTATGCCAGCTTAAGACTGCGGCTCCATAGTTTTCCTGCAGATGACAAGACAGGGATTAGAGACAACAAAGAGGTAATTTTTGCACCTTTTTTGTTTAAGTTACTCTTGTACTCACCGTAGGTGAGGGTGTAAAGGGGTTTGCCAGTGATATCCAGGGCAGTAAGTGCAGGGCTTTTGGCCTGGGTGGCCCCCCAGCGGGCCAAGGCCGCTTGCAGAGCGGGTGGCCAGTTACTGACCACACCCAGGGGCTCACCCTTCACTGGGATGATTTGTCGACCCTCTGGTCGCGGCGTGTTAGGATCAGGCCGTGGCACTGCAGAGTACATGATTGACAATTGAATATACTAACACTATAATAAACAAGGAAACATCACATACAGCAGACCTTTTTTATTTCCAGTCAAAACAGCCATTTGGCACAAGTTCGAAGTAAATACTTCATGATAAGTACAACTACAACTACACCACCCTAGAAAAATGTCTAATTTGTATTTAATGGCTGTTGCAACCAGCATTTGCAATGCAAAGAAGAAGATCTGAAAACATGTTACTCGTATGTTATCTTTCCAATGATATCCATTAGTAAATGATCTCATTCATTAATCTTCCATTCATATGCTAGTGCAATAGGCCAGAGTCTAAAGAGACCATCAAGCTTAGTACAGCCAGAGACAAAGAGTCAGTGCTGCACAATCTATAAGGCACATAAGCATGGCCAAAATCCAAGATACATTTAGATATCAATCCAAAAAGACCTAAGATGAAAGTTTATGTACCTTCCACAATCTGCTCAGCATCATCCACGAAGAACTCATTTAGCGGAGGCCGCTTGGGTCTCTTTAGCGTGTTAAGAAGCTGCTGGATCTTGGTGGAGACTCTGCTGTTCACTGGCACACCTAATAAAATTCATAGACACATACAGTCAATGCTTTCCGATGTCTTGAAAAGACTAGACTAGCTAGAAAAGAACTAGCGCATGCACAGGAAAGGGGGGAGAGACCATCAATATCACGTTTTCTAGAAAACAGAAATCTAATACAGCAACAAACAGATTTTTCACAAACCTAGTCTAGTCAAACAAACACCTTTATTCAATAACACAAACACATTTAGGGTAAGAAGGCAAAAAAACACAAGGGCCGTTGCACTAAACAGCGGTTGTCTCTCCTGCTACAATACCTTTTCCTATAGCCAGATAAGCAACACCATGACGGACAAAAAGAGAGCAAAACATGAATTAAAACTTTAGCTGTGGTACACAAACATTAGTCTCTTTGTCTCATAGGCAAAGAACAGAATAAAATATAAACAACAGGATAGTAAAAGGTGAGTGCTGTGAACAGCAGATTGCAAAACTACAAATTTAGCAGCTGCGTAAACAGCAGTGTAAATAATTCTGTTGTAAACCGCAGGACAAATAATAGTTAACTGAGGTAACTACAGCAATCCAATGAATTATGCACAGCTCACAAACTACTGTATCCTTAAAGCTGCACTATAAGACATGAATATAGCAATCCTGAACAAAAACTGGCTAAAGACATGAGATACGAGATAAGGTTATATGAGATACAAGACAGGACATAACTGTAGATAATTCACTTGCGTCTTTAGAAGACACGCCCTGTACATTGTTTTCTTTGAATATTTCTCTTTAAAAATATTTATTTATCACATCATTGCCAGAGGGATCAAAAAAATTCATCTACAAAATGTTCACATTTCTTATTTCCACCAATCACCCCAGCTGGCACAACATAACTTCAAATACTGGACTAAAAATACAAAAATTAAATGTGAAGTTTCTTATTTCAGAGCTATTGTAATGCTACTGGCACAACAAATATGCAACACCCATGGAGCATTTTTAAAAAACTAAATATATATTCATTTGTATTTAAGGCCTACATAAAAATTATCAACTCATTTGTTTTTTGGCATCATAAATTTAGCTTTTATCTTCAATGGTCATTATATTTCTTTCAAAACAAAAAGCCAGTACTTGCTGCATATCCAGTCAGAGAACATTATTCCGATTACAATTCATTGCTTCATCATGATCGCCAACAGCTTGGACACTTGGACTGATTGTAAATGTGAATGCTACTGTGCCTGTATAGGTTAGTTATTTAGGTGACTAAATGTCTACTAACAGTAAAGTACGCATTTAATCCAACCAGCTGTCTTTCCTATTCATACAACAACAACAACAATTTACATAGAGAAGATGAAGTCGGTTCTAAACACGCATAAAGAAGGTCAAGCCAGAACACCTAACCTCACAGGAAACACCTTCAATCATCTAAACAAGTATAAACAGCTGTGCAGATTGCAATGTAAACATGTAACCGCTTACCGTCTGCAGTTTCCATCATGCTGGAGCGGCTCTGGCCGCGGCTCATGCCCCGAACTACAGGACTGGGGGTCAGTTCCACACGAGAGTTTCTTTCCTGAGGCACTGTGGATGTTACATCAGGAGGCACACTGCTGCTCTCTGTAAGAGGAGAAAATGACAAACTACCGTTTAAGGGAAATCCCATCAACGTTTCGTAATTTCTGCTTAAAGGGTTACGATGTAAACAAAGCCATCCAGAGTGATTTGATCTTAAACGCTCCATTCTAGAGAACCTTACATACTCTCTAATGAAACGCTTCCTGTTGTCCAAGACATTGCTTTACGATGGTTTAAGATAAGGTTCTGGCCTACAACCCTGTCCATTCCATTCATAGTCGGGGAAGCACATGCAGGGTAGTGTAAGGCGGTCATCGGAAACTATTACCACTATTTTACCATTATTAACATTCTACCTAAACTGACAATATCAGATCACTTACATCATCACTCACTGAAACCTGATACTTTGTTAATTTTTTTTTTTTTTTTAAAAGCAAGTTGTTAAAAATTGTTGTCATCTAGTGCCAAGCTCAAGTTCAGTACAGTTTGGTGGTAATTCAGTTTAGTAGTTTGCGTACTCTCCATGACTGCAAGCAGACACAATGCTGGTTTGTAACAGGAGTTCTTGGATAGCGTACCTGTTTCCCTACCTATGCGGGTGTGCGCTAATACGTCTGCCAGGGCATTGCTCTGGTTCTGGGAGTGGACGTGATTGAGGCTCTTGCCACTGTCTCCGTGTGAGAGGGTGGAGGAGGCTGAGGAGGAGGTCGAGGAGCCCTGGATTGAGCGGTTGATCCAAAACTCTGAATTCTGCAGAGTCTGAGCCAGCGCTGCAGTCACTGCCGCTTGACGCCTACGCAAGGAGCCCTCGTCCTCCGAGGCTGACGACGTGTCTACTCACACATACAATTACATATTATAAGATTATCACATGCATAATATGATATTTGGATATTAGTACATGTAAAGCCACTGGACTCTAAATTTTCAAATTTATAAAAAAAAACAACAAAAAAACAAAAAAGTAAAAGGGAGAAAAATGTGGTCACCAAATAATTGTATGTGCATTGAAAGCAGCTCTGCTTCTACTTTTGATTTTGTACATGATCAAAAATTGTGTTCTATTGTGGATAGTACTGAGGGCACTGCTTTTAAATGCCGGTGCCCAAAGAAAATGGGCATTTTCTAATAATCTAACAACAAAATATTATTATTTTGATTCTTATGACTTATTAACCAGCACATATTTCAGCAATGAGTAGTAAGCAGTAAGCAGTAAGTACACTTCGCCTGAGTAGAGAATAGCTCTGGCTGTGCTGTGGACAGAAGGGGCAGCAGAAGGCCAGTAGGCACAGGAGCAGGACTTACCAGGAGGAGTGCAGTTATCCATGGGGGACTGGACGAAGGCCGAGCGACGCTTAGTGGGCATGGGCAGTGGCAACTTTTCCTCTTTATGTTTGGCCAGAGCCGCCTGCACTGCCTCTGTGTGAATATCTAAGAGAGAGAAAGATGAAACGAGAGCCTACATGTTACACTATGAGCAGGTTACGGAGGTGCTCACTGTTTAACATGCTTCTCTGTTTGTCTAGTGTTTCTAACTGGCTTGCAATGACTAGTTAAAAATCTTTCAACAGCAACGTCAATTACAGCACTGTGCAAAAGACAGAAACTCCCTTCCCCCAGTCACGACGCACGTTAAATACAAGGTATTCATTCTTCAAGACATATTTCTGAAAATACTGGATAATTTTTTAAATAATATTATATTAGTATTAGATAACTTGCAAAAGTAGGGAATTGAAAGGCAATGAATTAATGGTTAATGGCATAATGAACAAGATGGTTTAAAAAGTAATAAAATATATATTTAAAGATGAAAAGTATTAGACTCTTAAAAATCATACAAGACCTGGTACACCACTAAAACCATTTATCAGCAGATTAACAGTACTTTTCTTTTTAAGAGAGAGGAGAAAAACCAAGCTCTGCTCTTGCTTCAGATCTCCATCCTTTCAGTGTGAAAAGAAGACAGAACACTGTGGATCTGAAAGTATGTGTATATGCCAAGAAGCACCAAAAAGGGAAAAACTAAAACTAAAGTCTCCTAAAAGAACAGAGCGTGGTAATAAAAGATAAAGACATATATTATATATGAGGAACAAGCATTTATTTAATTGTTCTATCAACTTTACTGCTAAAATATCTGTTTTAAAATATCTTATGCAGCAAAATGACTAAGGTGTATTTAACTTCACAGTAGTCTCTGACTTGCTTCTTATGCAATCGGTCATACAGACAGAATGCAATACAGGAAAAGCCACTTTGTAAAAAAGGAAGCTGTTTGTTCTACAGATAGATGTTTAATGAAAATAGTTTCTAGGCTAAATGATTAGTGATGGGTGCAGTCACATCATCAGACGTGTTCATGTCACTCGGTCTGTAAAGACACTTCAGCCTTTAAGGTTGACTGCAGCAGCACTGTCAAAGTGAGGGATGGATTCGGGGTTAAGGAGATAAAGGTGATGGTGAATGTGAGGTGTCGTGGTGTCACCTGATCTGTAGCGTTCATCTCGGGCTCCCCCGCTGCGGTGAGAGCGGTGCTGCCGTGTAGAGGCAGAGGGGCCGGCATCTGGGCTGGGAGAGGAGTCCGCTCCAGGACCTGGAGCTAACTGGATACTCTGTAGGCCCGGGTCCACATCTAAACATCAGAGCATACGGTCACAGACTGAGTACAAACACTAAAACCCTCCACAGCACGAAGGAACCTCTGTTTGGACTGTCAGCTTATCACTAACTTAATACCTCAATTACAGACACGAACAGACGCACCCCCACGAACTCGCACCAAAGCACACACGGATCCCCTCAGAGAGATTATGATAGGAAGACACAGCGAGTGGTGGACTTTCAGCTTCAAAGCTCTGAAATGGCAGCTTTGAAGGATGTGACGGAGGTGACATTAAAGGGTTTCTGCTGTGGGGCAACGTGAACACACAGCGTGACTTTCAGAACCATATTAAAGAATCAGAAGAACCAATTCAGATTCATTTCTAGCAAAAGACGAGCAGAGTGCAAATGCGCTAATGGCACCTGTAGCACTTCCTGCGTGAGTGAGTCAGCGTTGCTGTGAGAACCAGAAATGACTCAGTGGTACAAAACTGACCCAAACAGACCGAGTTCAGCTCTCTCACTTCCTCCACTGCTTCTGCTTCCTGCTATGACACGAGAGTTCTGGTTCTGCTCAGCTTCAAAGACGTATAGGACAAAATGTGCTGAAGGTTTCGTTTAATGCATTACACAAAGGTTTCAACAGGAAAAAAAAAAAAAAAGAATATTATATTATATTACATTACATGACGTTATAAGCAGCTGCTATTTACATTGTGTAAAAATCTCATGCTGAATGGACCAACAGAAATGGGCCAAAATCACTTGGAATAAAGTACAGGTCCATTGATTTACATTCAAATTCAATAAGGTTTATGGCCTCTTCTGTAAAGGTGTCATTTTGTTTTTCTTTGGACAGTGATGACACTGTATAATACTGTATAATACTCTTATAAATTTTTTAAATAAAGACTCATTTGAACATATAAAAAAAGTAAACAAACATGGGAAGAAGACAAATGAATAAAAAAATCAAAAAAGATAAAAAATACTGAAATAATCAAAATGTTTTGATCAAAAATGAAAATAAACACTGAAATAAATGCTCACGTTTGTACTTCTTGAAGCATTATTTAAGCATGTAAATCATTCACATAAACAAAAAGATTAAAACTAAGTTTGTTTTCAATTACGCTTTTATTCATTTCTAGTAATATTTCTGTGTTTTACTAATTACTAACTTGGTTTTCATAACATCGAGTTTCTTTCTCTGAAACAGGCCAACCAGCACATTTATAATACTTTAAATAGCGAGAGTCAGAAAGATGCCAGATAGAAGTCTTATCTGGGCATGACCAGCAGGTCTCATTACCCAACACTAGAGGGCAGGAGGGAGCTGTATATCTTCAGGGACAGATTGCACCAGAGACAGCAATAAACTCTCTTGCCAACATCAGTTATAGCCTGAAGAATTAAGGAGGAACCTGTATCATTTTAACAGACACATTTGCAAGTGTACACACACACGTCTGGGTCTGTTCCCGACCTAAAGCAATTCTACGTCTGAGAGCTGATAACAGAGAGTGAACGAGACCTGAGTCACAAACGGTCACAAAAATCGATTCCCAGACAAGGAACATAAATGCATTCAGTGTTATGTGGCAATGTAAAAATTATGAACAAGATGTTTCTTACACAACTTCCTGAACAGGGCCAAAATGAATTTGCTGACTGCAGTGACTGGAGTATAACATTGTAGCCACCACTCCACAGGCCTAATGCATGACTCACTGAGTGGCCAATGTGCAGCAAGGAGAGAACGAACAGAGAGAGGGAAAGAGAGATAATGGGTTCTTACTTTGGGTCTGTGGTATGTATGCAGCAAGCAGCTTGGCTCTTTTCTTCTCATAACCCTTTTGTGTAATATCACCTATGAAGAAAGATAACAACAGCGTTAGTGGAAAAAGACACAACATACAAGCATGCACACATTAAAGGGGCACATGATGTATAGCCATATGTCTGGGCACCCCTGGTCAAATTTGTGTCCTCTACAGAGAACATATTTTTACACAATTACTGTGCACCTAATTAATGTAACGTTTCAGGAAAAATAATTAAAACAAAATGTAAAAAGTTACATAAATTCTACTGCCCCCTTGGCATTCTGGCATTTCTGTGTTTAGATGCTTCCAGTCTAAGGCAATCGTCTTTAACTCAAAGTTCTTATGTGCACATACTAACGGGCAAATTCACAAAGTAGATCAACATCACTCTACCCAAGGTCTGTAAAGAGAACACATAAGCGTTCATTACATGTTCAATGTAGTTATAAAATTTTCTTTTCATGGTGGAGATACTAAGGAACGTCTGAGAGTGTATTATAAGAGTTGAAACCCCACACACACACACACACACACACACACACACACACACAGCACATGATAATGATCATTAATATACAGTTAAAGGTTTATAAGTATTATAAATGATTTATATCTTTAAGAATGCACTTATAATGCATGATAAATAGCAGATTCACAGATAATGATCCCAGAATTAGACACTAAACTCTGTATACCACTGTATAAGCAGATTATAGATAGGCAGGCAGATGAGAGGTAAATAGATAAATAGACAGAACATGTATTCACAACAGCTTCAACTTATCTTAAGCTCACTGCTGATGTTTCACACATCCATTAGTCTGTAGACTATACCTGCTTATTCTGAATTTCCACCGAAGTCAAGTGTACTAACTGTTTAAACCCCTCGTCTGCTGCAGTAACACCCTGTACATTTTTGGAGGAGGTTTTATACTAGAACTTGGAAAACTGTTGGGAGGATTTGGTCACATTCTGCTATAGGAGCATTAGAGAGTTAGAAATAAGTTCTGGCAATCCACTTCACCCCAAAGTATAAAATGAAGCTCCATCACCCCAGAGAACGCTGCTCAACCGGGCTTTAAACACCCCTGGCTGATGCTCTGTACTAGGCATGCTAACTTCAACTCAACTCCAGCAAAGGGGGCACTAGCATTACAGCCTAAACCAAACATCTACTGTCCTGTGTTGTTATTCAGCATTACATGCCTCAGCCTGGTTAATTTGACAGAACCCACAGTTTTGACATTCTCTCAGTATTATACTTAAAGTGCACTATGTAAATACATCACACAACCACTGGGAATCTCAGTGGCGTCAACCAACCCCGGCAGTTAGCCTTGCCACTAATCTACAGGCTAATAAATTAAACCAAGCCAGGATTAGTGTAACCAAAACCTTAGTGGTCAAACAAAATGATACAGTAAACAGTGACTATCTTTATTCAGGACACCGGAGGCAATGCTCTAGCCATAAGCCATCTAGATAACCATAGCTTGTTATCCTTCTCAACTGATGAGTCATTTTCTTCCCACTCCCAAAAATCCACTCGTCTACAAACCAGGGAATCTCACTCCAAAGACAAATGCGGCACTGCTGTTTGATGAAAGTAAGGGTGTTGTGATGGTCAGTCATTTTTTAGAGTATCCCACTAAGGTAGCTGAAAAAATCCAGGTTTTTTTTTTATAACTCAATTGAATTAATCGCTTTTAAGTACAAGGATGTACACCAAGGCCTTGATTACTGGATATAGGCCCTCGGGTATCTGTATGACTGTATAAGGGCTGTACCAGCAAACATGACAAGACAGGCGACAAAAATAAGGGCTTCGTCATTCTTGAGAAAGCTTGTGTTGTTTATAGAAGACGTTCCCTGCTATCAACATGCCATCATGCTCTAGTATTGCGAAGGAAAAGTACTGCGGATTTATATATATGCGCTGTTTTCCCCACAGAAGGAGCTTGGGGGGAATTACTACCTTCACTTCAACACAATCTTGTGGCTACACGCAGACCCTGAAATACTTCAGCTGAAGCTAATTACAGGTTAAGCGGAAGCTTGCTGTGTTCGCTACTGGCTCTGGAAGATGAGGCTGTATTAAAGACTAAAGCAATCAGACAGTAAGGCAAACAAACACAAAAGCAGAAGCCTGCCATGTGAATCACCATCACATGTAGACCCCTCCTCCACTCTTCTCTCAACTCCCAGCAGCTTTTGGCCTTGACCAGCTCTCTAAACCTTACCATTGCCACTCAGGCTAAAGTCCACTATTAGAGTTCCCCCGAAGCATGTAACCTCAAACACAGAGCATTTCTCCTCCCAACCTAATCTCCATCTGCCACACTGAACAGTTATCACAGACAATAACTGTTTACTTAGCATAAGAACAAGAGCAAAATACATGTGGACTCATAACTCACTTACAATAGAAGCTAAAAGGCTGATGCTCACTCATTCAGGGTTAAGCTTGTAAACTAAAGCCCCTATAATAGGCAGGGATGCATCAAAATGTCAAAAAGTGTCCTGGGCTACAGAACGAGCCATGAAAACGAATTATTTGACATCCAAAATTATTTTGAAGCCATACTTTGGTCTTTTGTTAACCGAGGCTATAGACGGCGGTAAAACACGGCTATAGACACAAACTATAGATGACGGGAATAACTACAGCTGTAGACGACTGTTATAGCCGAGGCTATAGATGATGTCAATGACTAAGGCTATAAGAGATATCATGCAGAAGTAGTTCCTGAGCATTAGTCCCACTTTTTGACATGAACAGTGATACAGTCTAAAGTCTCTAGCATGAAACAGTTGTACATGGCCATCATTTTTAATGTGTGGGCTATTTTCACGGTCAGGTTTTTTTTCCCTATCTGTGATTTCACCACAGAAAATAGCTAGCTTGCTAGTCCAGCCTTTGATGCTCAGCCCACAAAACTACACAGATTGTCTGACATATGTTGTAAGCTAGGGAGGAGGCCCACATTGTATCATCAGTGTGGAAAAACAGTGTTAGGTCATTTTTCTATTGTTGGAGATGTGTGCTGTGTCATGTTTTGTGTACTGGAGTCTCTTTTTTGCACCGAGAGTTGAAGAAAGTTAATCTCAAAATGGTCAAGCACCATAAGCATTTACTTTAGTGCCGAACAAAATGATTTCACAGACAAAAACCATGACATAAGCAAAATGCAATTTAGCTTGTTTTTGCTAGCAGGACCACAATTGCTAGTTAGCACTAGGAGGCAGGCCAGTGCCAGTAATTATTAAATATGTTGACTTTGTCATTATTTAGTGCATACCACAGCAAAACCACGGTATTCCTTACATGAACATGACTGAAGGTTATCCTAGCACACTGATATCACACTTATTAAATACTTCACATAGATGAAATGGTTTTGCTTTTGCTAATTAAAGCTAAATGCTAGCTAACCACACTTTGTATTGTCAAGTTAATGGCTAGGCCTATTCCGCACAGTGCATGAGTAAAAGTACACCCTAGAGTAGCACACAAGCCAAGTGTTCATAAGCCTTTGCTGCTAATACCAGACTAAAGAACAGAACAGCATTGTGTTACTGTAAATCCCTCAATCATCATCAGTCATCTGAGCAAATGCAACTAACAACTTCATGCTCAGTTCTGCTATTACTTCTTCCTATATAATATACCGACCATATTTAGTTGTTGTTTACAACCTCATTCCTGGTGGACATGAAACTCAGTAACATGCTGTCTGACTGGCTTTTTTAGAGGACACAAAAAAAAGACAATTCTGGACAATACCAAGTAACCACAACACCAAACAAGATTGTTTGGAAGCTACTAGTTTGGAAAGAGGGCAAGTCTGGGGCTGAGCACAATCAGAGTCAAACCCCACAGCTGGAAACCTGCTCAGTTTCATGATTGTGCTGTCCACCCGGTTGTCTTTTCCACACAGGAGAGGCTCAGCAGCCCCAGGTGATAAGATTAACCCACACAGCCATGTTTGTTTTAGGCCTTCCTCCCTGAAAAAGATCAACATGCACCTCGACATGAACTCCCAAAACAAAAGAGGCCCAAAACAGAGGGAGCCTCAGAGAAGCCAAGAGAGCCTGTTGAGCTGAGAGAGATTTACTCAGAGAGAAAACCAGAAAGAAAAGGAGAATGAAAGGAGGGGCGGGGAGGAAAGAGGGTGAAAGCGAGAGAGAGGCAACGAAAGAGAAAAGGCCTCCCTTTTTCTCTTTCTGTTGAGAAAGACGTGCGGCATTGAATCTGGAGTTCACGCCTGGTTACCCTCCATGCCTGAGAATGTGGCCTAGAAATACAGCAGCTCCTGCCTGCCATCACACACACACACACACACACACAGAGCACTGGACATAATCTAGACTTCATTTACTTCAGCCAATAAAACCTCAATGGCATGAGCATAAACAGGAGCCCAGCCTAAGCTGCAAATAACACAGCAGTGTTAATAAGCTAACTGCTGCCACTGCTAACACCACTGCGCTGTTATGAGTGAAACAGACACACCCTCTTCCTGGACTGTCCTCCTCTTCCCAAGGCCCTGAGTGACTGGATCAGACGCATTATAGTAAAGGGGCAGGAGCAGCTTTCGTGGATCCAGCACAGTAGCTCTCCAGGGGGAGTTGGACTAGAGGATGACCAACACAAACTGAACAGACGAGCTACTACCTCAGACTGCACATCTACAAGGTGGGCCAATAAAGTATTTGGGTCTAATAAAGAGGACCATGAACGGTAACACTGCTGTGTCTGATCAAAGTCATTATGGCAAAGCCTGTTTACTTAGCGGCCATCTTGGCAAAGCCCCCATTGGCAATTATTTGTCATACAGAAACAAAGGTTCCCATCTCTCTGATGTTAAAGAGAGCAAAATCACACAGAAACATGACTTTCCTGCTTGTTCTAGTCGTTGAGCATTAGTAGTTTTCAAATTCATATTTTAACCAGTGACTGGTGTCGTCCCTTATAACATCACCACAAAGCACAGCACACACCAACACCCCACCACCACATCAATCAGTGTCAATGCAGTGCTCACAATGGAGCACCAGCCAAATACTACCTGCTCTTTGGTGGTCCTATGGATGCCCTGACGATGGAGTAGCTGGAGGGCAAGGGGGCTAACAAAGTAAAGTGGAGTTGATAAAGTAGACAATGAGTGCAGATAGAAGGAGGTAAACATAATGAGGTGGCTGGGCTGTGTGTCTGTCTGTAAGATGTCAGGTTTTTATCACCACCCCTGTGAACAACTGTGACTCAGTGCAAGTTTGTCTAGAAGATGCTAAGAGAGTCTAAAGCTGTTGTCTCCCCACACACAGTGCTGGGCATATGGAGCAGATGAGAGGAACGTGTGTGTGTGTCTGTCTGTCTCTCAGTGTAAAGGGTGCATGTTGATGGGGCTGATGTAATGTGGAGCACTCAGCATCACACACACAAACACACACAGAGCAGGGTTTGTGCTATCACACAATGACAACAGCAGCAGCCTACCGCGCACACACTGGCACTGCCCACCAGCACTGAGGCAGCTTTGTGTCCTCTCTCTCTCTCTCTCTCTCTCTCTCTAACGTGCTTGCAGTCTATTCTGTCTTCCTCTCCCCCTCAGTCTCTATCTATCTCTGTCCCCCTCTTGGTTTCTCTTTCTTTTCAGTCTCAGTCTCTCCGTCTCACTCTCGCACCTAAACACACAGTCTGCCACTACAGAGCTTCGAACACTTCCAGCCAGTAGACCCCAAACCACCTGTCTGACACCCTGCTGGAGGGGAACGGGTGTGACGAGGGGAACGTAGTGTAATTTGGTTTATCTAAAGTCAAGCAATGCTGTTAGGACAAAACCATGACGTGAGTGTGTGTGTGAGGGTCAGTGGACAGGATATGAACGTTCCCCCACCCTGCCGAGCCTGCCAAAAATGGCCCCAGTGTATTCATGAAGAGGAATGTGCTGATTGGATGACGGCCTGGGCCAACTGGCCTGCACACATGCAGCATTAGCCAAATGTGAAATCTGGCCTGCTCCAACAAATCAAACACTCACACATACAATACAGCACACAGAGCCAAGAGCAACACAACACACCACTTTCATAGACGGGCTTTTTTTAATTACTTTGTTAAAGTGTTCTGATCCAGGTGTGTGTCTGAGGCTGGGAGTCCCTGTTAACATCATCTGCTGGACCAGTTACTCCTGTCTCTCCATAGTGTTCAGCAGTTTCACTCAAATGCCAGATTATACACTACAGTTTCTTACCCATACATGTAAACTAAGACCACTGCCTCTACCTCAACACCACAGTTTGTAAAAATATTTTTTTAAAATAACGTGTAAACTTAATTTTTCCATTTACAGTTTGTTTACTGCTTGTAAATTGTACACTGTGTAGAGTGCATATTGTACAGTGTTGTATTGTGTATGTGGAGTCATTGTGTATATTACGTACTTACATTTATTATGCGTATGTGTACCAAAAATTGGTATGTACCAAATTCCTAGCGTATGTCACCATACTTGGCCAATAAACCTTATACAGAAAATCCAGCTTGATGTTAAAATGCTAAATCAACAATATATTGATGAAGATATGAAAATAGTAGACAACTCACATCCTCACCAACATCAACCGAGTTCTCTTTGAATTCTCTTTAACACACTTACAATCAAACGATTTAGCCACTCGGGGTAGCTTTTCACAGTACAGCATCCATTGCATGCCGTGTGTAATTGCACCTTTTCACCAGAGAGGTCTCCACACCCGTAAAACATACATAGCATAGCTTCAACATAAATGACACAGCATGACATGACCTAACATGACACAGCAGATCAGTTGGCTGAAGCTCTTGCCCGTTACTATTTATCGGTTTGCTGACAGGTTCACTTTCAGAATGCCATCGTTGTCACTGCTTCATAAAACCCGTTTGACGAATGTGCCCACTATGTTGCATATGCGCACCTCTGTAAGGCTGTCCATCACACACACACTCGTTCAGCCCCGGCAGGGTCAGTAGCAGAGGAAATGATAAGCCTGTGAAGCTTCCTGCCCCATCTGGCCTCCGGGTAACTGGAAAAACCCAAGAGCATGAAGAGGAAGTGTGCGCGTACACGCACACACACACACGCGTACACGCACACACACACGCGTACACGCACACACACACGCGTACACGCACACACAAGAATAAAAGAAAGAAAACAAAAAAACAGATGCTACTCGAGGGGGTGTAGAACTTGAACACAGGAGAGCTGTGTGCTGTCTATCAATGGCAGGCTCATTCATTAAATGAGCCTGCTAATGGCCTACCTTCCTAAATCATTACAGATTTGAGTCAAACCATACAGAATTGTAATGTAACCTCAAATATTCATCAGATGATACGTTCGATATCGAAGTTCAATAAGTTGACCACAACTGCTAGGATTGTTGTCAGCTGAATTCTGATTGAATATGCATCAAGTATAAACAATCATAATCAGTCAAGAGAATTTTTATATGCAAATGGTCTATATAAACCACAGGCAGACACCACCAAGAAAAAAATAACATAACATGACAATAATTACTCAAGACTCCAACTAACTTGAATGTTAGATCAAAAGCTATAGCCCATTTTTGCTCAAGTAAAAAAAACGTTTTTCCCCCCGATTTCATAGTGTAACCTTTAAATCAACAAAACCTGCAAAAAACCAATAATAATAATAATAATCATGAAAAAATACAAAAAATGAAATGGGCTCCTTTTGTGCTACTTTGGTTTTATGGACTAATTTGTGAATAAAGTGACTACAAATATTTAGTGAATGACTGAGGTTGTGCTGAATCTGGCGATATACAACTCTCGATTCTTTCCAAAATGCTTTTCCAAAACTTCCCTTCAGGCTTCCAATCCGTCGAGATTCCTGTCTCATCTCTGCTTCCCTGGTTTTCAGCTACTAAACTACTGTAGCTATCAAGTACTGGAAGCTAATGGCCTACATTCCTAAATTATTATTATCGAGTGTGATCATTTAATGTAACGTCAAATGATCGTAAGGTGCTACACCCGTGCGTGTACATTCAATATCTATAGCTCTTTAAGCTAATAGCATCACAACTGATAGGATTGTTGTCCTTTGACTGGCTGTGTTGAAGAGAATATTATATATGGAAGCGAACGCTAAAGTTTTTTGCCACTTTGTAATTTGTTAACTGCCGCTTTTGTGTGTTACTACTGGGTTTTATGGGTTAATTTGTGAACACAATGAGCACAAATATTTATGAAATGACATGTTTTATTAGCTGATGTTAACTATTAACAGGCAGTCCAAGCTGAAGCTTATCTTAACGGCTAAGAACAATTAGCCAAGTTACTCAAGTTAGTGTTTCTTAAACACACTCTGTAAAGATAAACATTTCTGGGTTTATACACATGCCATAATTTCTACTTGACAAGTCATCCACGGCAGTGCAGATGATCAGGGGCACTCCAGTGCTAGTTTTATCATTAACTCCTCTGAATGGGCTTTAGCTCAAACCTCCACCTGAGTAGACATTGAAAGCTAACATCAAGTGACTGAAAAACTAGCCTGGTTCGATTAATGTACAAATGCAGTATACTTTAAACTGGCTTACATTCAGATAGTCAGATCTCAAATATAAGTGTTCTGCATGCCTATCCTTTCTATAGCTGCTTGAGGTTGTACTAAAACTGGCGATATATAACACTTTGATTCTGTCCAATAACAAATATCCAAAAGTGCAAAATGTAAAAGCATGCCAGTGTGTTGGTGTATGTCTTCAAGTTACTAACATGCCTCAGAACTTAACTTTACAGAACTTTAACAGAAAGTGCTGAAAACCTGCTGTTTCGTGTTTTAATTGCACACCATTTGAGCTTCAGGTTAACAAAAGCTCATCCACCCTAACCCTTCTTTGCTTAGAGCTGCTTGGATGGACAGGATGGCATGCAAAACAAAACAGTATGTTAAATCGCTAATTACTTCCATGATGTGACAGAAATGTGAGAACAAATAAAGATGTAAGTTATATCCATTGCTTGAATGCTGGAATTCTTTTGTGCCGATGTTTGGGAACTGATCCGCCAAGAAACCTGACCCTGCGTGAGAGGAATGCTCAAGTCAGAGGATCCTATTTATAGCCCCGACAAATTACTCACACTAATAAAAGCACTTTATTTCAAGCTTATCATTTAGTTTACACTGTCAGGTGCAGGCCAAACCCCTAAAGCAACAGCGTTACGCTGCAGAATGAAGAAATTTGTTCATTCAAGGTGTCCTGGATTTTAAAGTCAACTGTATTATAAATAAATGCAGTTTAAGCCTGTAACAGACATGCGAGAAACACTTCTTTTCTTCTGTACATCTCTGTTTTTCAAGTAACTCCATTATTACAGTCGAGTTGTACTATGTAGTGTTAGTCTGTTATGCAATTAGCTTACCTGCTAAGTCTACTCTAGAGAGGGCATAATATATATTATAATAGATATCCAGATACAGAAGACGAAAGTGAAGGACAGTTAAAGACACTTTGTTAGCAGTAGACAGTTATGTTTATCTACCAGTTTGTCATACAGTTGGATTATTAAAGGCACATAGAACAATCCCAAAAATCAGCGTTTTCTGATACAAACATTTCTTGAGTTTTTGGTGAATTTTAATGGTTACTTCAAATATACGTTCCAAACAGTAATTTGACCTACAGTTTCAAGTGGTTTGGTCTCTTCGCATTCAGACAGACAGGAGTATAAATGCATCTTCCATTGACTGCCTATAAATGGAACCTAGAAAAAAAATGTCTGACCAGAAAGGTCTGATGGGCAAACCATCACTTTAATAGAAAAGTAAATGTAATTTGCAAATGACATCAAATAATATATCCCTAAATCTTATATTTAATCTGCTACTTTGTTCTGATCAGTCTGTAGATTGCAGCCATGTGAGAGTATGTGTGGTATGTATGAGGAGAGTATGTATGTGGAGAAAGTAAATAAGTCAGAGATGAAGCAGGAGATCATCTATCTGGGGCCACTCTAAAGGATTGCTTGTCTTGCACTGAAAGTCTGTTTCTGTGCTCTCCCTGATAACTTCCTCCATTAAAAGCACAGACGGACGCGACAATAAAACACTGCTCTGACTCTGTGTATACAGGTTCTCTGCATTCAGTCAAATGTGAATTGATTCCAGCATCTCACTGTCTCCACACTGCTATCACTAAGCAGCATGACAGACATTGGCATGTGGGATTCTGGACAGAAACGGCCAAGCCGAATTTAGAAACCTGAAGGCCCAAAACATGTTGAGCGGAGTGTGGGTCTCAGTGCCCACACACAGCCACAGGCCTGCTGGAGCCGCTGAGGAGAAGCAGTCCAAGCTGAAGCTTATCTGAGTAACTGCTAATATCAATCAACCAAGACATTTCAGTTAGCTTTCTGTAAACACGCTCTGTGTAAAGATGCCATCATTTCTACTATCTCCCTTTAGCTTAAACCTCCTCCTGGCTGAAAGATTAGCCTGGTTCGATTAATGTAAATATGCAGTATCTTTTTTTTTATTTGGCCTACATTCATAAAGTGAAATCTCAAATGTAAGTGTCCCTCAAAACTATATGTAGCTAATAAAGGCAGGCAGGACATGTCTATTTGCAACGTCAAACCTACTGACCAAGTTTCATTCCTGACGGCTGATCCCTTCTGGCTGCAACTACTCGTGCACCTATTCTTTTGATGATGAGTGTATTAGGTAGGTAACTTATCTGTGAGCAACATTAGCCTTGCAGATCCAGGGCAAAACTAAAGAAGCAGAATTTGGACCATAAACATGTCTAAGCTGATTGACTGTATCTGGGCTAAGTGGAACACTGTATAATTTTGTTAGAGACACATGCACAAACAAAACAGACAAACTGTTAATCAAAAACATTCAGAGTTCAGAAAGTTCAGACCTAACTGCTGCTGATCAATCGATTTCTAGTTACAGCCCTATTGCCAAGACTCATTCAAACACACACGCACATTCATGGATTGAAACCCACCCTCAAGCCTGAATATTAAATTGTTAAATTGGGCCGGGTGGCAGATGTCCCTGTCACTTGAGTGTTTAATTAAATCTGAAATGAAGTGATTAGCAACGTTGGCTGATGATAACAGCACCAGACCCCACAAAGGGTCCTAACACAGACCTGTTATAAACTGGGCCTGGGGTGAAAACAGTCAGCACAGACAAGGAGATCCTATTAGCTTCCTGTGACTCTGTTTCATTACAGCTCTTCTTACTGTGGTTCACTCGTCAAATTTTCATTTGCAGCCCCTTTCAAACACTCTAAAGCAGAGACTACCAGGGAAGTATAATAAGGTCACAGTGGTACTACAAAGTAGCACAGTGTACAGTTTCTATTACAAATCACACGACAAACTGCGCGCACACACATGCAAACACGTAACTCATAAACCCCTTTTAACACTTGGGGTGTGTGTAGCAAACAACAATGTTCCTCAGCATAGTCATGTGAGCCGTAATTCCTGTTGGAGTGTTTAAGGCGTCCATCTGGTAGTCCATTCCGTAGTTTGAACTAAGGATGTCAACAGTTAGTAGAGATACAATCATTATTTGGGAATCTGTTACTTTACATCAATTATTAAATTATTAAACAAAAACTACTCATGCTTCACCAAGACTGAAAAATGTGACAGATTTGCAAGTACTGGTGCACATGTTCATGGTAGACGGATGACGATAAACTAGCCATCCCAGTGTTTTCAATATAGCCGCAACAGAAAGTTCTGCCACAGTAAACACCAGTCTTCTGCAGACCGCAGCATTAAGCTGAACACTCCATCAAGAATTCAATTATCCCAACTTTTGCCATCGGCTGTTATTTGTGGAGGGAGACATGGGATGCCAAACGTCTCATTGCTGAATTCCAGACACACCCAGTATTATACATATACTGTATAAACGAGTGGAGAGCTCCACCTGCCTTTCTCCACCTTAAAAACACCTTCACCAACACTGATAAAGCTCTCATCTGATAATTACCCAAGATATCCTGCCACCAGGCTGCTGTTGTACCGTTTTTCAATACAAACACATAAACACAGCAGAAGCACTCTATGCTTTGCTACTACAGATCACTAAAAACACTACTGTAACGTGAGCGTGTTGCCAAGGATGTGATGTTAAGGACGTGGCTCAGGAAGTAGAAACGGTGAGACAGCACAGCAACAGCTGGCAGTCAGTAGTTGGTAACTTATCCAACAGTTCTCCAACATAAAACCCTGATTCCCCCTACCTATCACTGTAGATGTTTCTAAACCTTTAGTGATCTAGTGTATAGCGTATAAAGCATGCACCAAGCTGTCCAGTTCAGGGTTGCTATAAAGCACAGGTGAAGCCAGCTATGATTTTGCTGTTTGCTGACTCACCAAATAAGATAAGACAGCCTTTTATTATCATTTGGATTATTTCAGCAGAACAGATACAGAACAACAAGGTAGACTAAAGTGCAAATTACAAAATAAGAAATTACACAAATTAAACAAAATCTCTATTGTTAGGTAAAACCATAATAACCTATACAAATTTACATGTTATTGCAGATATATATGCACGGTTATTGAGAGATATTGCAGATATTTTGAAGATATCGCAGTTATGATCTCTTATACCAGGCACACAAAGACTGATCATCTTGACAGTCACCCTAAATACTGATGGTATAGGGAGTCAGAGTGCATGGGTTAAGTGATGTTGGCAGTCAGTACAGGATGTATACAGGTGATTTGGTGCAGCAGCAAATACTGCACAATAATTTATTTAATGCCAATATTCAGAGGCACCACCATCTGTCCTTACTGTGTTAATCTACAACTCATGTGTGTATTATGTTACATAATATTAATCCTTATATTTAGGTAATAAACTGATGATTTACTCCAACCGTACAGAACATTCTGTCTGTCAAATTCTGCTGTCTGTATATTGTCAGGAATCTAAGCAATTGTGGAGAAAATCAATTTTATGAAATTAACACTAAAAATGTTAAATACTTAAGATCACTAAAAAATTCAGTTTTTCTAGCACCAGTGCTACCAGCTCAGAAAATGTATGTACAGCCTGGAATATTCAAATAGTTTAGAGACTAATTTACATGAATGCAGAAGGGAGCGTCTCTGTTAAAGTGATTAGAAAAGATTTATGAAGGAGCACAACAGTAAAGTATTTAGTTGTACCACACAAAACTGCCGCAATCAAATGTGCCATATGCACAAATTCCATGTATAAGAATTTGCTAATAAATCTATTCTGATTGTCTGCATGAAGGCCCACAGAGTCTGTACAGCAGCCCTGCTGATATCACATCCTGTCTACACTTTATAAAAACACGCCCCACAGCCTTAACCACAACACCCTATCCCTTCCTAACACACACACACACACACACACACACACATACACACATACACACATACACACATACACACATACACACACACAAATAGTGAGTATGGAAAATATTTAATCCCGAAAGCATTTCAGGGGCAAAAAATGGCTGCTGGGCTAATGGCTCTGTGCTCCTCACGAACACACTCACACAAGTACGACTAACCCAAACAGGGGAACTTTGCTAGGAGGCTGTCTTCACTGAGTGCGCATGAATGTGGTTAAAGTGTTAGAGGTTAGTAATTATAGTCGACCTGGTTCCACTCAACAGAGCAGCGCTACAGCTGACTATTAGCTCGTAGCACAGCAACCCTTAAACCCCCTCTGCACGCGCAGTATCATAATCCCACCCTCTGTAATCCCTGATTAAACAGCATCAGAGTGAAGGGTAAATAAAAGCTGCCTGGCAGGACGGGGCATTCCCTGCTCTCTTCTAGGTTTCAGGCAGGTTGAAGTTGATTGAAACTTCAAATTGAACCAACGTTTCTTCTTCTAGAACATCAAGAACAGGAGATAAACACAGAGAACAATACAGAGAAAGAGCAAGAAGAGAAAGGAGCAGGAGGATAGAAGACAAAGGAAGAAGGAGAGAGAATAATTATAAAACACACATGAGAAAAACAAAAAAAGACAAGTAACGAAACAAGAGCAAGTAAAAGGGAGAAGAACAAAAAGAGATAAAAAAATTAAGGAAAGAAACGAGCAAAAATAGTGAGAGAAAGGAATGAGTAAGCAAAGCATGAAAGAGGAAAAAAGGAGTAAGAGCGAGAAAAGAGAGACAGAAAAAAGAGGAAGAGGAAAAGAAAAAGTAATGGAAAGAAGGATGAGCAAGAGAGAATGGCAAAAAAAAGAGTCAAAAAATGCAGGAAAGCAAGAACAAAAGAATGAACAGAAGATGGAAAAAAAAAAAACAAGAATGACAGAACACCGGGGGAAAGAACGAAACACAGTTAAAGAAAAAAGAGGAGCAAATGAGGGAAAAAAACAAGAAAGAACGACAGAACACCAGGAGAAAGTAAAAAACATGGTTAAAGAGAAAAAGAGGAGCAAGTGAGGGGAAAAAAAAACAAGCAACAACAAGAAAATTAGGAAACAATGAAGAAAGCGAAAGAAGGAAAAATAGCAAGAAGGAATGAAGGAATGATAAAAAATGAAAGAGAAATAAAGAAAGAGGAAAAAGAGAGAGATAAAGAAAGATATATATAGAGAGAGAGATAAAGAGAGGTGGGGTAGAGGGAGATAGAGAGATACATAGAGACAGAGCGTGAGAGAGAGAGAGAGAGAGAGAGCGCGAGAGAGAGACAAGTAGAAGTGGGTCTCAGACTCTTGGGTGGTATTTTTAGCCTCTGGACTGGACCGCTACCTCACAAAGACTCAGCAGAGGAAACTGAAAGACTTGTTTATCAGAAGTCTGATGAAGCCTCTGCGAGTGTGACAGCAGATCTGCGGCCAGCACTTCTGTATCCTGTTCTGACCGTTCTGAAACTGCTCTGGGTTTAAAGCTCTCTGCAGAAGCACCTTTATATCAGCTCACACTGCTTTAATTGTCACGAGTCTCAAACCTGCAGAGAAAAGAAGCGGCTGGTGCCACTGCAATACCAAGGCTGATGTAAGAAGGAGGAAATCTGAAGTCACCTGTGTTTGTCTCCTCAGACCACATTCTGCAAACTGTAATTTACTGAGCAAATTCACTGGAAGTGACTGGAACAGTCTGCTCAGTTTCTGTTTATGGTTTGTAGCGGTTCGTTGGAATGCTGTGCAGAGGCGGAAGGTTCGGATGATCAGCAGATATGGACAATGAGACATGATCTTACTGAATGGGACTAAATTAAGTCACTACAAAGCAGATTTCTGGATATTCTAGTGTGGGTTCCATCAGAATGCTGACAAACTGGATGTTTGAGCATTCTTAGTCCTGCTTTATTGGATTTAGCACGTTAATACAGACTTCTGTTCGTGTGTGCGCTTATATGCGTGTCCCATCAAGTGTTCTGATGGCTCAAACAATCAGATTTCAGACCCAAAACCATCTGTTTAATAACGAAAACAAATATGATGGGTTGTGGGCTTGACTTGAGGCTTAGGCAGTGATGTGACGATGAATGACATCTGGAGATCCATCACAAGAATCTGCTTGTACTTTTCTGTGAAAGCTGCTTAGAAAGAATTGGCCAGGCTTGCGGCCTTCAGATGCATCTTTGTGGCATCAAACTTCTAAGGACACAGGCTGGCACCACAGACCAAATGGTTAGGAGTCAAGCACTGGCTATTTAAAGATGGGGTTCTAGCCAGAACAGCATCAGGAGCTCCACACACCAATCAGAAAGACCAAAAGACAGACAGACAGACAGACAAACAGGCGGTCAATCTGCTTTAGCACACAGAGACTAGGCTAATCCTTTGCAGGTGAGCAGGAGGACAAAGAGAACACTAAATAAGGGCTGGTATGGCTGGATAATATGGCAGCACTTCATTTTATGGTGATAATTCATCAATCAATATACTTTTCTGAGGGCACTGTTAGTACCTACAACTACTTTCCCACTGCTTGTTCAAACAGGGTATTTGTTTTAACCTGTGGCACTACTACCATTTGGCCATGATGCCCAGCTCTACAATGGGCCTGGCCATTAAGAGAATAAACTAATAACTCATAACTCATTTAATAACTCATTTACGGCATTTAGTTGACGCTCTTATCCAGAGCGACTTACAAGGTTAATCACATTACAGGTGGGCCAGTGTAGTGTTAGGAGTCTTGCCCAAGGACTCTTATTGGTGTAGCACAGCATCACCCAGACCAGGATTCGAACCCCAGTCTCCCACGTGTGGTGGTGGCTACTTGGCGGGTAGTGGTGTTATCCGCTGGGCTACACAAACTAAGGCCCCATCCCATTTCTTATTTTTACCCCTACCCCTTTTTTCAGAGTGTAAACCTCCCCTTGAAACTGAGTTACAAAGGGCAGTGGTTGAAATCTTCCCCCGATGAAATAGGACAACCCTTCATGAGCCAGATATGTCATCAGTTGTCTTCAGCTGCTTTTATCAGATGATGAAAAGCATGTGCGCTCACGATTAATTCACTTTATTCAATTCAGTTCATTCAGTTTTACACATCAAACAATGTAACGAGTCACTCAATAAAAACAGGAGCACAAACAAAAAACTACACTTCATTACCAGGCTACTAGCGGGGCTCTGTAGGCGACCCTGCCAGTCTGCAGTGACAGCAGAGAAGGCGCAAGTTCAGCTCCTCACTGCTTAAATAAATTTAAAGCATCATATGCCTTTAAAGAGGGGGGTGACAATGATTTATGATCACCACAGAGAATTCTTATGGGGAAATAAAGCTTATTAATCGGCAGGTTCATGATCCAATTTCCCTGTTCCACCTTTTAAGGTGGAACCAGAAATTTCGCTAGGTAGTGACAGAGATATCAGCAGATCACCGGTGATTTTTACGTGTGTTATGAAGAAAAGGACCATGAAGCCTTATTACAATATTTAACTTACAATACAGCAGCTTTTTAACAGAGAAAATATTATATTTATGGGTCTCTTTTGGCGCTTGTGCAGCCATCTTGCCGATGATTGCATAACACTCCGTTTTGAGTGTGCCTCTGAAAAATCTCTGTTTGAAGGGCCATGTAGCCTTAACACTTCACCCTACCCCTAAATCTCAACAACGATCGGAACAACCCTACCCCTAAATGTGAACGTGCAAAACAGAGGGGTGGGGCTAAGTGTTAGGGTCAAGGGATGAAATGGGATTGGGCCTAAACCTCCAATGTCACCAAAGTCATGCTGGGAGTTTAAAGAACTATTCCAACAGAATGTCTTTTCCATGTGGAGGTGGGATCTGGTAACGTGTTTGACCAGTTCACTCCAGATAAGAAATCTGGGTATAAATGACAGAAATGGGAGTGGCTACTGGATTTAATGAGTAGAAAACACATTACAACATTTAACTCAACTGTTATGCTTCTGACGCTAACTAGCTGCCTCACCATTAGCTTGGGCATGTACATGTGAGGCAGGGAAGAACATACTGGCTTGATTTTAGCTACAGAGAACACAAGTAAATGAGCGAATTGCTTCCAATCCTTCCACAGAATCACTATAGCATGTTGATTCACACTGCATTACTGGAACCTTACTTAAACAGAAGCAGGCAGTCTGTCAACATGACTGACATTCAGACCGGACTAAAAGCACCAAGAAACACAGGTAGAAACGATATGACCCCACCTCCTCAAGCAAAACTCATCCTGTCCGAATAGTGCTCAAGACAGCATAAATAGCCTCGCTCTCTCCGAGTAGGCAGGATGGAGGGCCTTTACTTAGAGTGAAAGCGGCCGACGTGGGCATTTGTGAGCTTACAGAATTGGCAGTTAGTGTTCTAATCCAAATGCACCCAGCCGTCGAATATTGTATAGCAGCAGTTTGAAAAGATGTGGTGCTTACACACAGCCTTCTTCCTCCCAGCTTGGCCCTTAGCTGAAACTGCCCACGACTAAACTGGGGAAATGATTTTTTTTACACAAAACTACTTACAAATTCCCAGTTTTGTAATAAGCAGAAAATGGAACCAATTTCTGAGACTATGCTGTGGGAGTTGTGAAGGAACATTCAAACTGCTTCTGAACATCCTGTAAAACTACACGTTTCTGGAACAGAATGAAAGCTGTAATAAAGGCAAATGATGTACATGCCAACCTCAAGGCTTGTGCAACATGGCAAGATCCTAAGTGACAGATTACAGTATGTCATTTAATACCAATGTCAATATAATACTTTATGATTTCCTGAATGTTTTGTAGATAGTCACTACTTATAAAAGAACAACTGCAAAATTAAATGTGTTCAACTGTTGTTAGAGCAACACAGTAGATAACTATATAGAACAAAAAATGACTGGCCAGTTTATGATGGTGCATTTTTTAATGTAGCACTATTGGTTTTGTTTTCTCTGTTGTAGATGTCTGAAAAAAATAAAATATTGTGACATATGACGTATAAAAAAAGTCTTACGAATTATTCTTGATCCTGAAAATAAAAAAATAAAAAAAAACTATAAAAAGAATTTGATGGTCATTTTAGCCTAACCTAATAAATGAAAAGTGGATTCTTGCATGTTTATAACATGCAACGTCTAGTTGACACTAATGCAGACACTAATGCTTTATGAAGGAACAGGCCTTTAAACCTTGCTGAGTGCGAATGGATTTGACAAGGTGTTTAAACTCGTGAAAATGTCTCACAGCCAGTAAACATGTTAATCTGTGGTCCCTGGTAAATGTAACAACCCCCGCCTCGGACTGTAGCAGGTGGCCATTTATACCATTTAAAGGAGCTAGGAGTTTACTTGAGGCTATTTATACTAACCTCGTCCCTTCCACAGTGCACAGGTGTGCTCTGGGCTAATTCTAAATGTTTACATTTGGTCGCACCGCACCAGAAGTTTCCACAGATTACTGTAAGAAGCCTCCGTAACCACAGTAAGGGAAAAAGTTCACAGGCCAGTGCTGGATCCTCAGGAATCCCAACTATTTGAGCAACGGGTGAATTAAGTCCCTAAAGCTTTAATCAACAAAAGTTTTCTCAGCAGTAGAAAAACAAAACAATGCAATTCAATTGTACCAACGCTTATAAGATTACCTTAAAAGATTAGCTTTAAGGTAGGCTAAGTACAGTCAGTGGACTCTGAGATAAGAGAGCTGAACCAGGAGCAGGGCACGGGCCAGTACAGTGTGAAGCACATGACTTATTTCATGCACACAGTCAGGAGACAGAACTGGACAGTGGAGACACAGTAGGTGTAGTGCAGTAATAAAGTGCATGGCTACTGTGTAGGAGGGTAAAGTAGGTTTCATTCTGCAGTGTGACGGGTGCCTGCTTTATTACTGAGGCCATCCCTCTGGGCTCCAGCCTCATTTAACCTGGCAAATAGGGACACAGTGATTCAGTAAGCTCTCACAATGTGACACTAATTAGTAATGTGTGCTGTAAGGGTGTGGCTGTGTGTGGGTGTGGAGGAATAAAAAAAATAAATAAATAAAACCCAACAAGAGGATGACAACCAGACTCAAGGGTGGGGGTGTAGAGAGAGAGAGAGAGAGAGAGAGAGAGAGAGAGAGAGAGAGAGAGAGAGAGAGAGAGAGAGAGAGAGAGAGAGAGAGAGAGAGAGAGAAAGAGAGAGAGACACAGAGAGAGAGAGAGAGAGAGAGAGAGAGAGAGAGAGAGAGAGAGAGAGAGAGAGAGAGAGAGAGAGAGAGAGAGAGAGAGAGAGAGAGACACACACACAGAGAGAGAGAGACAGAGAGAGAGAGACACAGAGACACAGAGACAGAGAGAGAGAGACAGAGACAGAGACAGAGACACAGAGAGAGAGACAGAGAGAGAGACACAGAGACACAGAGACAGAGACACAGAGAGACACACAGAGAGAGAGAGAGAGAGAGAGAGAGAGAGAGAGAGAGAGAGAGAGAGAGAGAGAGAGAGAGAGAGAGAGAGAGAGAGAGAGAGAGACGGTAGTATGTGGGTGGGGGATCATTCTCAGCACTGCAGTGACACTGATGTGGTGGTGGTGTGTTAGTGTGTGTGGTGCTGGCGTGAGTGGATCAGACACAGCAGTGCTGCTGGAGTGTTTAGACACTGTGTCCACTCTATTAGACACTCCTACCTTGCTGGTCCACCTTGTAGATGTACAGTCATAGATGATGGCTCATCTGCTGCTGCTGCACAGTTTGTATTGGTCATCCTGTTGGCTGGATAGTTTTGTTTGGTAGGCCATTCTTAGTCCAGGGCTTTGTCTGATCCACTAGCACCGGCACCACACATGCCGCCAACACCAGCACCACTACCACACCAGTGTCTCTGCAGTACTGAGATTTCTTGCAAACAACCATTTCATATCAAAGCTTCCTGAATGACCTAAAAAAGGTGTGGAATTTCTCCCTTTAGCCTAAACGTACTACAAACATGCCAATACACGAGAAAAGAGAATCGAAAGTTTTGGAAAAAAACAAGTATGTTCATAACAAGTAAGCTTCATTGAAAACGACAGATTTGAGTTGAGCAAGAGAGAAACTGCACTGAACTTTGTGTGGGTGTGTGACTTTCTGCTGTAGATGACTGCAGACTCTGGGGGGTTGCTGAGAGCTGGGGGTGTGGGAGATCTGGAGCCACACTGACCAGAGTTACTCGCAAGCCCCCCACGCCCCCACCCCTTCCCACTCAGGGCCTTTACAGCATTCCTTGCTTGCATACACTTCAGCACTGAGCTGAACCTCATTCTCAACTTCCTCAAACCCACCTCGCTGGCGCACACAGAGTGAACACATGTATGACTACCTCAATTACAGCAGGCCAGTTGTCAGAAGAGGGTCAGATGAATTTTCTGAAATACGTTCCTAATATAGAAGTTTGATGTCATATGTAAACACAGTCCGAGTTTCAAAACATGCTTTTAACCCCACAAGTTCATACACACAACCTAAGCTGTCTTGGTTGGGTTTTTTTAATAATTTTTTACTTTTCATTCTGATGCCATAAAAATAAATAAATAACAGGCTCGTCAATTAACGTTCAACATATTCAGAAGTTC
>JAMWET010001162.1:232500-463661 GCA_024036415.1 Prochilodus magdalenae
TTTACCAATCTGGATACATTTAACAGATTCCTACAAATTCGTTGAACAGTACTAATAGTGATAATAAAATAATTAATTTGTACACACACCTTTAGCCAACTCTTTTCATATTACTGAAAAATGTAAACAAATATTTGTTTATCCCTTTAAACAAACTTGTTTATCACTTTAAAGTCCCTTTTTCCTTGATAGAATCACAAAGATACTTTTGTGACAAGGTTTAAAATGAACTAGTTAAGACCATTTTTATTTTTCAGTAGCACTGACGAGATAACAATATCCCATTGGCTCCAATTTTTAAGATATGTAGTTTAAAACATTCAAAATGAACTAAAATTGGTACCAGAATATAAAGAAACAACAGTTCTGATGGTATGTCAGAGACCTCTATGCTTCATGTGGCAAAGATAGCTACTGAAGTTAGCATGCTGAAGTGCTTGCCCTGGCCCGTAATCCCCATGATACCACTTTCGACCTTAAGAGCTGATACTGAGTCACTGTAGCGTCGAGCTGAATCAGTCCAATGTGAGAGAATGAAGAAACAGTGCCGCTGCCTCAGTGACTTATTATATCCTCTCATTAATCATGTTGAAGGTTCTACCTCCGGTTAGATCATTTAAGGACAGGTAGTCAACAACAGAAAACCACAGAAATAAAGGAGGACGTTTGATGCTGAACTTGTAACGTTTGGTCTACACTGGTAAGGATAATATAATTTATTTGTGAAACAGAAGATGCTTTTCACCTAAACTGAGTGGTATGGTTTAAATATCAGGATTTATAGGTATTGAAGGTGCAAAATACAGGCAGTCCAGGGTGATCTGGGGCCCTGTCATTAATATGTCTCAAAATTAAAGTTCTGGTCCCTGAAAATAAACTCACTCTAGTGTTACACTGTCTGTTAGGGAATAAGAAATGGTTAAACACCATTTTAAGAAAAGGTCATTGTTTAGCTGCTACCCCCACAAAACAGTGAGCTTCTGTCTTTGGTACTTTTAACCAACGAGTGATGCAGCACTGGTCTCCTTCAGGGTGGCGCTAAAGCAAACCAGTTTGCCCCATTGGTCGTTCATATATCCTAACTAACTGAAACTCTGCCCGGGATACCTTTGAAAAACTTAACAACATGCTACAGCACATTTGTACATCTGAAAACTTGCCCAATTTCCCAAGAGAATGATGGGAGGCATAACTCATTAATCATTCCACAAGAGAAGACAAGAGTAGATAAAAGTAAGATCTCAAGTTATACCTGACATAGAGCATTATCAAACTAGAAAGAAGAACTTTCAGCAGAACAACTGTTAAACCAATCAGTGCTGCTATGGTGAGGGAGTTAGCAGCCTGCCAATGCTGGAGAAGGCAGCCAACATGGCACCTCCCAAATATGTGTGGGGTATTTTTTACACCCTGTAGGCACCAACCAATTAGTTAGGTTTGCTGGAGTTAGGACTGGTATCAGTACCACTTATGAGCAGTTAGAGCAGAAGTACTAGTAACGAAAGAATTGATAATATGGTTCCATTTCTACTGTTTTCCCTTTAATAAAAAAAAGATTAGTTACTAAATTAAAACCCAAACGATGGGCATTTTGATTGTGTAACTATCATACTGTGTAACCAGTATGTCGTGCAGGAAGCATTTCTGTTTCTCTGTGCATAAAATTCACTTTATGACAAATTCTAACAGTCACAGCACTAGACAGGAAAAAAATATTGTATGTGCAACAGCATTGGGGTTTTTTTTTTATTGAGTGAGGCCACATTCATTCGTTGCTCAGTGGTACCCCACCCTCCGCGAAACCACTCAAACAAACAGAAACAGACACAAAGCAGAATCTTGAGTTACTCTCAGACCAAAATATTTCTGAGCTTAACACACACCCTAATTCATCCCAACAAAATAGCTCCTTTTAACTCCACGCACAGGCTCTTGGGAGACACTGGACTATTTAGTTGGAAACTGTTGACATCATGACGTTGATACAAAAATAGCAGAACAAATGCGGATAAGAAGGGAAAGCCCAACGGTCTAAACGTGTTTACTCAGAGAATAAACGTCGGCACAATCTAGACTGAAATGCCAAGTTTGTCTTGATGATTAACACGTTTTCAGTCAAAAAAGTGACACAAGATCGGATCAAACAATGACGCAGCCCATCCGTTTCCATGCGCTCGTACTGTGAAACAAGTCCAGGCGTGACACGGGTGTGTCAGAGAGGGTCTGGAGCAGTGGGAGAATGGGAGAGATAGCTTGCGAAAGAGTAGAACTGTAGCTCTCGTATCTCACTCTGCGTGACGTCACACATTTATGACTCCTGTGTTCCTCCAGGCAGCACCCA
Source organism: Prochilodus magdalenae (assembly GCA_024036415.1). Lineage (NCBI taxonomy): Eukaryota > Metazoa > Chordata > Actinopteri > Characiformes > Prochilodontidae > Prochilodus > Prochilodus magdalenae. The sequence continues at coordinate 234,842 of JAMWET010001162.1, forward strand.
TACTTAGTGACTCATGCGCAGCCTTCAGACAAAAGGCACAAGACTTACTTCTACAACTTCCAACACATGAAGAGATGACTGTACAGGAAGTGACAAAGAGAGACATTGAAAGGTGCACACTGAACGATCCCGCCTTTATACATTTAATTAACTAAAATGAATTGAACTGTTCAGAACACTCCTCCTCCCCACTTTGTGTGGTGTTCCTACCTCAGACCCATTCCCCACCCACACAACAGCAAGCGCTGTCCTTTGAGTTTTTAAACATTTGTCCCAAAATTATATATTTTAAAAACCTGGCCTAGAAAAGGTATCATTTCGACAGTGCAGCGATTTCATATACAGATAGACAATTCTTACACACCATCACAAATATTGTAAGTGAGGAAATTTATCTTCAAAAGAGGAATTGCTTTCATATCAAACTGTAAAATCACAATTTGAAAGGATTTGGAAAAGTTTGAAGGAGCTGCAAATTTCATAATCAGCCCCATTATCATTGATATTACTGCGACAAATCTGAAGAAGGAAAATTTAAGAGTGTGTTAACAGGCTACATATGTAGTTCCGTACATTAAAATAGTAATTATAATAATAATAATAATAATAATAATAATATCGTAAATTGTGATTTACATTTACAGCATTTAGCTGACGCTCTTATCCAGAGCGACTTACAAGGTTAATCATATTATAGGTAGACCAATGTAGTGTTAGGAGTCTTGCCCCAGGACTCTTATTGTTGTAGCACAGCATAGTCACCCAGACCGGGATTCGAACCCCAGTCTCCCACATGCGGTGGTGGCTCCCTGGTGGGCAGCGGTGTTATCCGCTGAGCTACACCAACCACGTTGTATTGTGATCTCAATACAATGACATCTTTCAGCCCTTGAGTAAATATGTAAAAGCACGGATATCACGAAAGTACTAAACTCGAAATAAGCTCCTGTTCAGTGTGGATAATTTACAAAGGCTAGACAACTTGTCAGTCTAGTCACTCATCACATGATTGAGCCTAACAACATTGCTGCTTCAGAAAAGCCAACCGATGGGGAGCCTGGTGATATCGGGGGCCACCTCTGAGGTTTCCTGAAAGCTAGTAAAGTGACCTAGGGAAGATGGTTAATCTTATTCTCAAATGAAGTTCCTCAGAACTCCATCGCGACTGAGCTGCACTATAGCCACCGAGCACTAGTTAGATCCGTATCTTGTGTTCCCTGAAGGCTAGCAATGCAATCAAGAGCATCTTGGAAAGAGAGAGCGAGGCAGATTTGTAAAGACAGGTTTTTAAAGCTCACTGAATATACGGTTTCCCATGATATGAGCCTTTTGACTATTTGACGATACCAATCCAATACTTAGTCTTTTAAATGAGCTACTTTTGAATTAAGAACCTGACTTGGTGAGTAAACATAGACCATCAGACTTAAACTATTTACTACAGAAGAAAACCCCATACGAACAGCATCATCTCACAATCTTAGCGTGCACCATTTCTACAGAATAACATACATTCCTTCTGATCTGTTCCTCATATATCAATGCAGGGTACTGAATCTGGACCATCCCTGTTTACAACATTACCCACTCATTGTTCTAGGTCTTCTAATTAAACGGTAGAAAATCCTTAACACACCACATCCTAAATCTTTAGTTTCCTCACAGTGAGAGGAGATTAACGTGGTGGTTCTGGCCCTTTTGTAAGCCTAAATGTCAAGCAGTGACTTTAAAATTAGCAAGTGACCAGACGCTGTAAAAATGCCTAATGCCTTCCACACCCTCTCTCAACAATCGCCTTGTTAATAATCTGATCCAGAAAGGGCCACAATATGAGAGAGAGAGAGCACACAGCACAGGGGAAGCGGGACAGCAGAGAGGAAGGACTGAGAGAAAAGATAAACGGGGGAAAGTTACACCGTCATGGAGGGGGAATGACCGTCTTATCAATGGGTTTTGTTATCTTGGGCTTTGACTAGCCTGAGGAAGACCACTTACATTCAAATGGTTGTTTTGAAGACTTCTGAATAGATTTTTAGTGCTGTTACCAAACTGAAAGACAAAGTGGTGGAAGAAACAGTTTACAGATTACAGTGAATGACCATCATTCATCCGTTTAATTCCTTACTCGTAATTCCCTGCAAATAAGAATCAACTGACTGGGCTTGCAATACAGGGCCACACAAATAATAAGCAGCGCTTGGAGGTCTTCCATCCAAAGGCATTAGATACACATAGATGATCTGTTTAACGGCACCGCGATTGAAGACACCGTGTTCGGGTCACGTAGTCGCAGCTGTGGTTCTTTTTCAATGGTTTCTGAGAAATTTAAGTGAAGCAATCAAGTACATTGAAACAACCACATTTGCCTAATTGCTGCTCAGCTCGGCACTCCAGTCATGTCAGTAAGGTTGGCTCAGCTCACTTCCAGGCAGGCAGGTTGAATTTGCATCTCAGAGCTAAGCTAATCTGGTGACAACAGGAAATCCGCACTGTAGCACTGACATGCATGAATATGAGTAACACGATCCATACAGATGTGATTCCCAGTTACTGCTGGCCAGCTTTCACTCATTGGCATGAAGCTCAGCATGTGGTAACAGGGGATGAATGTATTTCCTGAAAGAGTCTGTTACATAATGAGGAATTACTGCTCAATGGGTGTCAGTTTTACAGGTACTGTGTGAATCTGCCAGCCTGTAACAAAACCACGCCAAAGTCCAATAGGAACAGAACTACAACCAGCGGAAGAATAACAAGTACAGCAGCCTGACTACAGTCATAACAAAAATACTGGGGCTAATACTGTGGCCTTTCAACAGCTCTCTGAGCAAAATGAAGATGTAGCATCAATCTATCACAGCCTACACTTGTACATAAACCCTATATTGTCCACCTGGAATAGCATTACAGAGACAGAACTTATCTACCAAACGTCTCTGTTCAAAGAACAACAACAACAACAACAACAACATGTATCCCCAACTTCACAGAAGGGGGCAAAAACAGTATTACCGCTTCTAACGTATACTAATGTAAAGATGTTTTATCTCCAGTGTTTCTGAAGCCTTTCTATTGGCGCATTCACAATTAAACTTTTACACAACATAAAGAACATCAACTGTGTCCAAACGAAGCAGCAACAAACTGAGATAAAATATAGTCACCCAACACCCAGCTCCTTCATAGTTCAATAAATGCATTATCAAATATCGTATTGGTCACAGTATTGGTCAATAGCCTCAGACACAGTATTGCTTTATAGTACTGATCAACAGCGGCATCTGAAGATACAGAAAATTAAGGTAGCACTGTGCATTCCTAATAATTAGAGATGGCATTCGGGTGACTGGTCATGCACAGCACTGCAATGATACCGCCGTGGTGGAGGTGGCATGTTAAGAGTGTGATGTGCCGATGTGAGTAGATCACTGCTCTGTGGTGATCATGTAGGGGTCCTCACCATTAAAGGGGCCTATGGGTCATTACAGTCTGTAATTACAGAACGACAATACATATAGGGTAAGTAGAGCTGACAAAATGGACAAAGAATATAAATCCAAGGAGGTGGTGTAAATATTGAAATGAATACAAATATGTTTATTTACACTGCATAAAAAAACAATATCAGAGTGTCTGTTTTACTGTGAGATATATATATAATATATAATAACCAGTATCAGTAGTAGGCTGGTTTCAGTATTGCAGAATTACCTGCAGCTCTACATAACCTAAAGCTTAAAGTAGGTCATGTTATAAAAGCAGCCACATACAGGGCAATAAATGAGAATCATGGACATGAGCAGTTAGTAGCCAACTAACTATAATCACAGAACTGCACTGGGATGGTAAATTTCCATTTAGAGCTTCACAAACTCATCTCTCATAAAAAGTTAATCAAATACAACAAAAAAATAATCAGTGCTTCCATCAATTACACTTTGGGCCAATTCCCAAAGACAACATTAAGCGTTTAAACCAGCAGGTGCGAGACAAGGGTCCTGCTCACTAGCGTGGGGGGATGCAAACGTTCATTAGTTTGGTAGAGTTTTTTCCTTTCCTTTTTTCCTTCTTATTTTTTTAAACACTCCCCTCTGTGAGCTGTATGTGGCTGTAGGCAGTTCAGAGCTCCAAAGTGAAGCAGGGTAGTGTCCTATTTAATGAGACGTGTCCCATTTTGCCAACCAAACCCCTGGGAACGACAGGAACGTTGATGATTTTCGACTTTTACAAATCCAGACAAAACCTAAGGTGTTTGTGCTTTTCAGCGCTTCTTTATTTTGAACTTCTCCATCCAGTTTTCATGTGCATTTATAAAATTCCTATAAACATGGACAGACAACTTTTATGCAAGTGATAATTCGGTGGGGTTCCTTGTTGTGCGAGGGTCCCAGCCTCACTATGAACACCGGAAGAGAAAATGGTATCACTAGAAATAACAGCAGCATAAATAAGCCCAAGCCATCAACACAAATTAGGATCTTGCGGTTTTACTTGACGACGGTGAGAGTATCTGTGGTATCGCTGAGGGAAGGTGTCAGCACTTGTTATCCTGACCACCCCAGCTTCAGGCTCTATGGAAGTGCTGAAGTTGAGCAACGCTAGTTGAGCACCCCGTATACAGGCCTCCAAGTGAAACTTCAGGTTATTCCGGTAGCCAGTGAAGTGCAGTGGTTTTAGAAAAAGGGTCCACCTTTACTAAGTCCCATCCCTCATTACAGAGTACACAAAAGTACTGAGGCAGGTCCCACTGGAGTGCACACAAAGCAGGCAAATAGAAGAAGACAAACGCAGAGAAAACTGGTTCTCTCAGTTTGTGTGCACGTGTGAAGCTTCTCCCTGGAGGGAAGACCAGGCTTGAAGTAACACAGAAAGAGAAGCGTCTCAGCCGACCGAAGAAAAGCCCGTAGACGAGGCTGCATGAGAATCTGTTGCACTTGCCTCTCTACAGGTAAAATCCGCAAGTTCACAAGTTCAGACAGGTAATCTACGTTCACACCTACAACCTGAGACAGAGACTCCTAAAAACCATGGAAACCAAAAGAGATCATTCAGATCGTTGGTGGAATTTGATCGCTGAGCTGTAAACATTTGTTGATGTCAAATAGTGCAGTATATATTAAAAAAATAAATAAATAAATAAATAAATAAAAAAAACCACACGCCTTTACAGCAGTGGTGACAGGAAACAGATTTGACACAAATTTGTATTAACCCTTTAATAACACAGACATCTTAAAATAACTGGTCGAATTACACTTCCAACCAGGACAGAGATGACAAATCCACTTCTCCTTTTCCAATACAGATACTGAAACCTTCACTTAAGACACGCACCTAAAAGTAGACTCACTCTTTTACCCCACAGGAAAAAACACACAGCTAACATCAACACATTATGTACCAGGAGTGAGTGCTATTCCCAATAGCCCTGTAACAGGACTCCAACACATTGTTCTATCTAATGAAGCACATTCTGCTGATATCCAGCAGTTACCTGGTATGGGATCTCTAAAACAGTGACGAGTCACTCAAAATCCCCCAAGTCTGAACGACTGATGGCATAATCACTGGCCATATGCACCGTAGATCACAACAATGCTCACTGGAAATGATGCAACTCCTCAGACTTGTTCACCCTTCAAGTACCATGAGTTTTTACTGAACTGGGAAACTCTGCTTTAAGCTACAGTACACCAGCGAGCTGGAATTTACTACAGGACTCGATGGTGCCACTCTTGGTCTCCAACCACCTCCTTTTAGCCTGCCACGGTTGTATTTTGTATGATTTGGTATGTTCTAGCTTCTTTTTACCTCTCATTTAATGTTTACTATTCTTGTCTGCTCTTATTATTTTTAGTTATTTGTGTCATACGCTCATCATCAAAAGAACAGCTGCACCCAGCTGGGGACTGCAGGGCTAGTGAGAAGAAAGATAAAGATTACCAGGAACAATAAATGATGATAAATATAGACTAATATGGGTCATATTTATTGAGCTACGCATACAGAAGTAGTGTCTTAGTATGGTCAACGGCCTTCAGATGTCTCAGAAATTAGCTGTAGAGGTTCGTAATGATGTCCTGTGATAATCCGCCCCTGCAGATTGATTATTCTCACACATTTCCTGCAGATTGTGCTTCATCAGAGGATGAGTGACACCAGGCCTTCTGGAGATGTGACACATGACAACAAACCGTTCACCTTGGCGCTAACCACGGTGCCCTTCTCATTGTCTATATTTTATGTATCAGTTCGGCTGCACTGTAAATGAGGGATCTCCAAATTATATAAATAAAATTAAATACTGGAAGAAAACAGGAATAAGAATCACCAAATTCTCCATGATATGAGTGTCTCAATACTAAAGTAATTATTATTTTATTGACAGTATAACAATAACAAATTGTGTTATATTGTGATCTATTACCTTTTACAACAGCAAAATTACTTCTCCCCAAAGACACCTAGGCTGTTGTGGACACAGTGTTATAAAAAGCTGTAATCTAATGAAACCAGTTTCACCAAGAAGTCAGAGACAGATCAGCCCTGCTTGTGTTTTGAAACATGCTCATGAATACCATCATGCATGGAGGAGGTAGGGCTAGGCTGTTGTGGTACACTGACTCTAACTTTCACTTACAGAGCAGGTCTCTACACCCCAGCACACAGGGGGGTCCCAAGGAATAAAGGCAGAGGCCCGCTCCTGCTGCGTTTAATGAAACTGTGTTAATAATTCAGCCTCACCACCCAGCAGGGGCTCGCAGGAGAGAGGGAGAGAGCCAGCATTAACTATTCACAGCCCAAAGGCAGCCCAGATATGGCCGTTACATAAACCCCAGTAGAGGGAGAAGGCCCAATGGGCCTATAACCAAGACAGAAGCCTCAAGATCTTTTGTCAGACAGAAAGGGAGAAGCTCGGACATCTGATCACGCTCCATCTGTCTGAATATACCACGTGGATCGTGGGGCATATAGAAGCGAGAATCCCCACCGGATCTGAAAGAGTGGTATACGTCTAGTCATGGTCTGTCACCAAGTTTCAGTGGTCTCAGCACTTGGGTGGGTGGTCAGTTATGATAACAGATTGCTATTTTCATGATAAATTACATCACAGAACTCTTTTTGAAGATAACAGGTATTCTAGAAGTAGCACCGGCACTTCTATGAACTGTCTCTGTCAGACGGCTTAGATGACATATGACTAGGAGAGAGATAAATGACAATAGACTTTGCCCAAGTATCACGGTAAGACTGAAAGTTATGGGCAAAATATCTAATTGCGATTTCTCTGACCAGTGTTACAAGTGCAACATAAACTGATCCGGCCCTTTTTAGTCTGGAGAGACTAAACTGTCCACCGTTATTGGGCTTGAGGCTTGACACAGCCAGTTACCCCACCAGACAGACTGCCTGTTAATGAGGGTCGTATACATGTACACAGCACATGGGTTATTTTTATGAGTCTAAATCATCTATAGTTGGTTTACAAGCACCCTGCTATTACTTTCCTCTTTTGAGAAGAGGAGCAACTCTTTCAGTGTAAAAACGATTTATCTTTCAGCCCTATATCGTGGGAATCACCAGTACCTTTAGAACACTATCATCCAAAACAGACACATTCATGTCAAATTAAGGGGACCTATTAACAAATATGTCTAGTGTTTGGTAACTGCTTAACTGCCTAACGCTAAGAGAGACTAGCGTGCCTGGTGGACAGCGTGAGGCTAGACTGCAAATGCGGCAGTGCTTTGCGAGGAAAGCAGTTGGCCTGGAGATCCAGATTTTACAGAACGTTAAGTCATGAATGTGCTTTAGCACGGGCATCAGACATGGACTTTCTGAACAATCTTTTTAACTTACTGAGAGATTGAAGCTTCCAATACTTGCTGCTGATTACTCCTGAAGCTACAGAGCCCAAAAACTGGTATTTGGGATGGCCCTAATGTTTTATATGTAGTTCGTACTTCATGGTGCATTCTGTTCATTTCAAATTGGTTAAGGTTAAATATTATGATACATAAAATTTTCAAATCTGATGTTCTATTTTTGGCTGAATCATCCACCCTCACACACTAGATTAAGTGTTAACAGCTATAACAATGTCAGTGTTCAGTATCCATATAGTAGGGTCTTGAGGATGCTTTAGAGTTTCAGCAAGGCCCATGTGAGCGTTTACTTGTTGTTTGCATGGTGCCTTGAGGCTGAAGCAAAACCTTTGCCCCATTAAAACGTCCAACAAAACAAAACAGCTTTTATCTAAAAAAAAAAAAGGGGAACTGTGAAAGGATGGTCATGTGATCAGAATACCTCTGCATGCAAATTGTTCCAGACAACACACCCCTGCCTACAGAAGGCCAACCATATTTAGAACACAGCTTCCCCAATCTTACCCTAGATGTGGCCTGTTGGCTAGAGGCAAGCAACCACTTCCTATTACAGTAGGCTGCATAAATAAATCGACCAAAGTTTACGCACTTTTGTATGGACTTGTATGGACTTCCTGTGTCATGGTGGCTTATATGACTAAGTTTATGACTAGGAGTGTAATAAAATGTGTGGGGGTTTGCTTCATGAATATATCACACGCATTCAGAACAGGGACACCTATCATAGCAAATACAGATTTAGACCAACTATAGCACGCCTATAAAGAGAAATAACTCTTGTAGAGTAACTCCATTAACATTATAAAAGGTATTTCAGGTCCTAAAATCTGATTGGTGGACCCAGGTTCAAATCGGTTCCTCACTACACAACATGGATACACCTGACTGCCTCACAAGTAAACACTGTATTACCCTCGTGCTGCTAATGGTATAACCGTTCACTCTAAAGCTGCTTGCATGGACTATCTAGTGCACTGATGTAGTAAGAACATGGGTTTGTTTAAACTGACAGGCTAACAACTTTCTCCACTCGCCTACATAGAGCTATGCTGGTCAGCTAGCTTACAGGCCTAAAGACTGTGACAACAACAAACCATTAGTCTTGGTGCTGACCACAGTGCCTCCGTACATGAATTTGTTGGTCGCAGGACTCAAGAGTTACTCCACTACAGTCTGTCACAACACCATGCAGTCCATCTGAAAATCGTGCTGGCAATAACAGGATGACTCACGTAGGGCATCACTGCTCGGTGAATGCCCGCAATCGTGACTGTTGGGTACAGGTACAGCGCTAAGGCTGACAGTCTATGTTGGCCGCCGTGTTATAAGAAGAATAAGGAACTAGAGGCCTTGTGTTCCTACGTTCTTATTACAGAACAGGAGGTTCTGTGGGGTAATGCGAAGCTGAGAAACGGTTAATTGAACCTCTGCTTATTATAACAACAACTTATTTGATTAGTTTAACAGTGTTTTTCCCTGTTACTTCCAAAGCACACTATTTTTTGCCAACGTGTTACTCATTAATACTGTGGCTGGTGCATTCTGTCCTTTTCTGGAATATCTTACCTTAAGACTTGCATGCATCTAAACATAAAGAGAGAAATGGAGAGAGAAAGAAAGAGACATAATTCAAAAGCTTAAAGCATAATGAGCATCTCTCAGACTGGACCGGGATGCCCTAGATAAGCAGCTGACCGCAATCTACCTCTCAGTCAGCAGCAAAAGTGGAAAGGAGCATCTCCACAACCACAATCAATACCCATACATTACACACATCAGCTCTATATCACACTAACCACTCAAGAAGTCACTTTCAGCACTGGACTCCATCAGTCGAAAGCCCTTCAGAAACACAGAACAGACGCCTCCTACATTTATATGTCTCTATACAAAGCAATATCCAATGACTAATGTAATTTAGGCAACCAGATACCGGCACATTCGTTCCTTCTACTGAGAAAATTATGAACTACTAACGAGGAGCTTAGAGAGTAAGTGATCTTCCGACTAATGTCAGAGAGTGCCTGGTTCGAATTAGGCCTCATCATTCAGGACTGTGATTAATCATTAAAAAAAAAAAACTGTGATAAATCTGGCAACCAAGGTTGGCAATGAGATCACACTTCAGCATGAGGCCAATAAGCCATTCCTTACCGGGGATATACAAATCTGGAAACATCACACCGGAGATCCCTCTTCAGAATCTGGCTGAAATCCAGCATCAGGGTAAACAGCATCACAGACAGTCTCACTTCAAAGATGAACATGTGGCTCTTCATTTGACTGTGGCTAATGACGTTCATTTCAGTGATATTGTAGAAAACTTCCTCATGGGTTTCCGTTCATGTGATGAGCAACAGTGACCTCTCTCACATATGCTCCACTCTTGTTTTTATACAGTGTTAGGACATGAGATCATCTGTATATGTTCAGTGTCTAAAGTGCTTCCATCTTGCATTCTTCGCACAATCAGCAAAGCAATCTGAGTGAAAAGCTGGATCTTTGAAACCTGAACATGATTTCCAGGATTTCTTATTATTTATCACCACTGCCTGTGCCTTAATGACAGAGTGCGCTTGGGCTGGCATGGAGTTTATGCAAAAGTTGCTGATGAGGAGACCAAATCCACCCAAGACTCGGCCAAGATCCGAAGCTACAATGGAAAAACACTTTTGTACAACAGTTTTGCTGGGTCAGTAACTATTTAAATTTGCTTAAATATCAATAGTAGTGACCTAGAAATACAGCACAATCTTAAATATTCCCTTTTCCTAAATAACTGTTCTTAATTTCCAGTTTTAAATAAAAAAGGATATCCTGATTTTCAATGTGAGCTCAGGGTTTTGGACCACGTATACATATATCCGCACTCTTATTTTAGGACATCCCTTCACTTTGTATAGGAAGAGTATTTAACAACCAAACTTAACTAACTTATTTTGATTGTGTTAAATAGAAAAAGAAGAACTGAACAATATATAGACACAGTTAGGAGTCAACAGGGGATCATTGTTAATTGAAACCGCAGCTTGAAAGAGTAAAAAGTTAAAAAGGAAGAAAAGTCATTTTAATTGTATCTGTCATTATTAAATCGTGTCTGGGGAATCTTTACCTTATAATGCAGAGCTTGTGAACAGGCAGCCTGGCACGCCTTAAGTCTGAAACAACCCACTGAGTGCTTGTGGTCTTGGTGAAAAAGACAACTGAGCTTAACGTCAAGATAAATAAATTGCATATAAACTGCAATTTTGGCTGGAAGAACATGCAAATACACATTCAGGTAACCCTGGATGAATCTATCAATAACCCTTTTCATCTTATTCGATGGCAAAATCTCCTGCTAAATGTTGTTTTATGTCCAATCTCTTGTTTAATTTGACTTATTCATGTGTCCATGCTAGCCAGGCTTACAGCTATGACTGCAAAGACACAGATAAAACTTGTTGTTCATGTCAACACAGTAGCAGTTAACAAGCAGCGCTCAATAAGAACTAGGCCTCTAGATCATGATGGTATCTGATGCAGTCGACAGAGGAACCAGAAGTGTGGCAAGCATTCTGGTGTGCAAGCTAGGCACAAGGCTAACCCCAAGAGGCCAGTCGTTCCTTTCATATAATGAACTGAAACATGTCCTCAAAATGTGATCTCAAAACATGACTGAAAGAGCCTAATTCAGCTATTAGCTAAATGATTTTTGCTGAGTTTGTGTTGCATAATCTGTGCATCTAGCGTACTGTACAACTAGTATCCTGGATGAACTGGAATAGAGATATGCATTATATAATCTATATACATATATTACAAACATACTGTTGCTGTCCACAGAAAACAACGCTCTGTGTCTTGAGTTCGGCAGTTGTCCTTTATATTATAAGCAAACTTCATGATATATGGACCAATAGAAATGGAATAAAACCTCTTTAAATTAATGCAGATTAAAAGTTAGGAATGTTTTCACCCTCTCCTGTAAAGAGCAAGGTGAATAACGGAGATGTGCCTTCCTCTGAACAGCGACGATAAGCATTACGCATGCAAGTATAACGCAAAAGTAAAACACAGGTATATGTGTGGTATGTTTATGTATTGCATACAAGTAAGTACGTATGGCGAAGCCTAACTTTAAACCCTGTCTGTGCTTTACACTGTTGGCGCAGACATTGCAGATTAGCTGAGTTTCTCAGATTCTCCTAGTCAGGATATCTGGGGCTGAAAATGTACAAAAACAAGTGCACACATACTATGGCTGCAACCCGCATGCTCAGAGAAGCTCGTTTCAGTACACAAAGCTTTCAGTCGAATGGCCTAAATGCCAGCGCAGCTCCTAGCCACCATGGTCCTCATCAGCTCAATGGTCCCCATTGTGTCCCAATGATCACTGGTGGCCTGCAGAAACGGCCCGTTTTTCAAGCAGCAATTTGGCCAGCCTTTCTTTTCCTCCGAGCAACCCAAACCGAGGGCCTTAATGCGGGGCATTTCCGTCCTCCGCGTCCGAAGCAAGGCCATTGCGGCCTTCAGTGGAACAAAATCTCAGACGGGTCAAGAATGCTGAGATGGACAACAGACTTGGCAAAATCAAACGGTGACCACAGCTCAGTTTGGGCCAACTTAACACTGGGTATTTGTTTCATAATGGGATGCTGAAGCCTAGTCGTCTGGCTACATGGACAGACAATAAGGAGCAACTGCAGCTATACACAAACGCTAACACCTCCTTTGGTGTCAGCTGGGGCTGCACAATTAACCGCTTGTTCGTTGTTATGATATTCTGACTTAAAAATGCAAATGAGCTGAAATTCAATCACTGAATGGTTTACTGTGTGCTTTGAACGTCCAAACCACAGAAGCTCGGACGAATCAAGGGATTCACATGACCCAACAAACGCAACACAAGTAAAACAAGTATTAAACTTGTTTTCCTTTTTTTAAGGAACTTCTCAGTCATGTTTACTTACGTCACATCAACACACCAACAACAAGGTTGGCAAGTGCGCCACTGGATCAACCACCAGATTTTACACCCACCCTAATACGTAAACATTACCACCCGCAAGAATTTCATATGGATCCCCTCAGACTTTCTTGATGCAAGATCCCATACAGAGACTTAGCATACAAAGATTACAATAAGTAGTGATACAGTATGCTATCTAGTCTGTATCATGCTGCCTATGTGCACAGTTGTTCTATATGTGGGACTGATTCTGGACACACGCAGACTGAAAAACACAACGTGACAGCCTAGCCCAGTAACATAGGGGGGCAAAATGTGCTGGGGCTAAAGCAAGGCACACAGGGATTGGTCAGTTAACAATGTGAGTCATATGAGTCATCTCAGCTGGAGCGAGTCAGCCCAGGTGCCGAGAGCTGTAGTACATAGGGTGGGCGTGATGACAAATGCCCAAATACACAGTGCACTTCAGCACATTCAGGATATTTAAACTTAACTTACTTAAAAAAAATAAGAATGCTGTGCACAGTTCCTCTAAATCCAATATAACAGGACCAATTATACTCTATACTACCAATATAGCACATAGCTGGTCAGTAACTGGTTGCGGATGGGCAGGCATACACACACACGCACACTCACCCTTGTAATGTAAATCCCAGTCACAATATTGGTCTGACAAATCATTCAGGGTCATGTATTGTGGTGTAATGCTGTGTTTCTCAACCCTGGTACTGGAGACACCCTGCCCTACACATATTAGTGCTTTCCCTGCTACCAACACACCCAATTCAATCTATCAGCTCCTTAACACGCCCTTTCAGAATTGCAGGGGGTGTGTTAAAGCAAGGAACCCACTAAAACATGCAGGCCAGGGTGCCTTTAGGAGCAGGGTTGAGAAACACTGATGTAATAATGTACTGACTAACTCTAATATGGTCCTCATTTTATTATGAATAAACACTTCCATACATCACATACATCATAACACAATCACTACCCAACACAATTCAACCCAAAAACAAATCAGTGCTGATGTAATATATTTTAGTCCAGCGGAAATGATTTACACATTCAAATCAGTCAGTCAGTTCGGTCCAGGGCTTTTTGCAGCACCGGCCCATGGGATCTCTACTGCAGCGGTCAGCACCTGTCCCACAGGGAGGAGGAGGAAGATCAAAGCCGCTCGCTGCGGCCTTTCCAAACAACCACAAACATGGCCTCGTTCACCTGCCCCCAGGCTCTAAAAACACCCCCTACACACACACACCCTCTTTCACGGTTTCGCCCCCTCCGGCAACCCATTCAGGACAGCAGCGTGTGGATTATTCAGCCCTGTATCATCATTAGCAGCTTCTCACAGTCGGCGAGCCCTGATAAGGTAGTGGAATTAATCAACTTCACGTGAATCACTGAGAGCCACTGAACATCACTGATTGCAATATGTCCTTGCTCAAGCATAAGGCTCCGTGTTTACTGTTTTTATCATCACGGCTTCTCTGATTACTGTTGCTATGCCCATTTCTTCTTTGATAAGCATAACAACAACACATTGCTTCAGACTGTAACCCACACACTGAGTGGTCCCAGTTGTGTAACAGTATTACTCAGCTGAGTTCACACACGGTCCCTCCACGACACACAAGCAGCTTATTTCTATTCTACTTGTAATAAGGGACTGAGCTGGCAAGCCCAGCCTTCCAAAAGCACATTAACATCCAGCCAACAACAAAGGCTATTGTGCTTTGAGGCTGGATTCCTGGTTACGCTGGTGCTTTGGTTTAGGCAGACAGCAAAAGCAGCGACTGCTCGCTAGGATACAGCTACTAGCTGGCTAATTTCACACTAATTTTACTAGGAGTGAGCAATGCGACTGTATGAATCATTCTTGTGATGAATGATGTCACACTATGAGGTATAATGAATAACAGTCACTGTAGCTTTTTGGGCTTAACAAACCTCAGAAAAACTACATCTGGTAACAAGTACTGTCAAAACAATGATAGATGTTCAATGCAATGTGTCCCACCATTTGATATGTTGCCAGGGTTTACGACTTGCAAGCTAGTTGGTCAGGACGCTACAGTTTCAGTACACCACCTACAAAAACCGAATAGTGAAGTACAAATAGGATTGAGAACCGGACTGTAAAACCGCACTGCCATTTTGCCTACTGCTCTTTTTTGACAGCCATAGGCGGTGTGCAGAAAGCAGGCAATTCGGATTTGTTTCTCAAATCAGATCTTGAGACGACCGGCTACACTGTTATTTGCAAGTGATACGATCGAATTTGTGTGTCCAGACATCACCAACTTATCTGCTTGGGCAGCTGTGGTAACAAAACTGTGGTGAGGAAATATACTGGTGAGGGGTTTTGGCTGTCTTCACTGAAAATGGCACACAATACCTTGTTCAGACTGCCAGTGCAAATTTGATTTTTGCCATATCTAGATTGTATCCAGACATAAGAAATAGCTTAATAAAAATGTAAAAAAAAAAACATGCAAGAAATCATATCCAATACACATTTGGAGGTTTTTTTTTTTGGCAATTGGGATTTAAAGGTCTGAAATGTGATTCTAATCAAATGTTTAGTCTGGCATCTCAGTCTGGACACTCTGTGCTCTCAAATCGGATTTCAAAGTGACTTTTGTGTCACTCTCAACCACTCGATCTCACATTAGCGTCCTTTGCTGCATTGCGAGTGCCACAAAAGACACTATGAAATCTGGATCAAGCATCCAGACTGGTAAGGATCTGGAAAAACCTACTCGGAAAAGGCTATAAAACAAACCTCCGAATGTGGCTCGGATCTGATTTGAAAAATCTGATATCATGGGACTTACTTTTCTGTCTAGACTTGCCTAGATACATCTGTCTAAATGTGACTGGACCCTGGAATCGCATTTCAATCCACCTCCAAATGTAAATCAGATTTGAGGTCTTTTCAGTCTTGGGTGTCCAGTCTTTGTTTCGTTTTTGTGCTATCCAGACCATCACAAATAAATCTGGACACAATCCTGATATGCCATAAGCCAGAGTTGGGCTGGCAGTCTTTAACAAATCATTACGGGACATTGATCCCATAGGGAAACCGGTGTCAATGACTAGTGTCCATGTAAAGTAGGCACTGGGATTTATCCTATTATAGCCCAGAAGGTTTATATATGTGTACATATCATTTATGACCAGTCTTTTGTTGTAAGCCTTGCTGTAGTTTATAGTCCGAGCTATTCAGAATGAAGACACAGACATAAACGACCATGAAATGACCCTAAGCCCATGTATACTGTTACACCCCTACCTGCAAAGGCTTCACAAAGGAGACACCAGCCATGAAAACACCTTTGGCTAAGCTAGCTAGCCAGCCAGTCAGCTAAGTCAGGCCAATATACTAGCTAACACGTTACTGGTCACACCGAAGGTGGTATCGTGTGCCCTTGAATGGTTTGGACTGAAAGTGAAGAGCAAATTTTCAACAGTGTTTCAACAACATAAACCTGAGGAGGAAATGAAGGTGTCTATGGTCCCGCTTTGTGTCTATGGTCTCAGTTAAGTTGCCCATCACTCAAAGCACAGCTGAGGCCACCTCAGGGTTTCGAGCTGCACGAGACCACGAACAGACTCTTTTAGATGGATATAGCTTTGTGAGTTAGCTAGCTAGCTAATGAGTTAGCCAGACAGTTTTAATAGCCTTTTAAAAAAAGAACACGGAGACAAGAAAGCTTATCATCGACCTCATTCACACCCATTATATCACAGCCAACTGACAAGTCAGCTTCTCTTTCGAATTTGTCCGTTCCACCTTAAATGGGGCAGCAGTTACATTCTGGCGCCCGAGGCGCCAGAATGTAACTGCTGCCCCACTTAAGGTGGAACGGACAAATGTGAAAGAGAAGCTGGCGAACAAGAAGCTAACTTCAAACTCTTTGTTTACTCTGACCATCGTTCCGTCACACAAAGTCTCGGGATTAAGCCTTAATTTAGGACTACATTTAAACCTAAATGTTAGGAGAGGTGAACCCACCTTCCGACAGCTCCAGCTCCAACTCCGCCAACTGCTCCTTCACCTCCTTCGGTAAAGCCGCCAAATCCACCCCGCGCTCTGCCATCGCTGTGGAAGGGCTCAAAAACTTCTCTTCGACCTGATAAACGATGCCGTGCCGATCAAAATCCACCGCTCACGACGCGAAGCGCATAGTAAAACACAGACAAACCAATCCGAACAGCTGCTCCCTCCGCCATGGCGAACTGTGGGAACTCGCACCAACGGTAGCTTGAGACGTGCCGACTCTCCCGCGACTCGACTCTTTTGGATCAGTGAGGCGCTCGATTCAAATCAGTTTGCTTCCGCCTTACTGGTTGATGATTTGTTGTAGTTTGATTTATATAGATATATCGTCCATAATCATTAAAGAGGTGAAAGTGAAGTAGGCTAATCGACGATGACAACGACGAACTTAAAGCAGGGCAGTTCGAAAGAATCGGTTACATGGAACTGAATCAAACTTCATATCGCCCAACCGACGGCAAGGCGCGGTCACGTGATCGAGTATGCCCATGCAGCGTGCGTGCGCTTCCGCAGACAAGCAGCTGCGCCCTCTAGCGGAGAGATCAACACCTCGAATAAACTTGGATGGCCTTTCAGTCAGAATTCAGAGGCTTCTCAGATGGGCTACCTCGGTTCAAGCAAGTGGTGGGAACGTCTTGCAAGATGATAGAGGTTCAGTTTAGTCAGCCTTTAAGTTCAGTGACCTGGATAGCGGAAAACATGCACAGTGTTCAAGCACAGCTTACAGCTCCAGCTTTTCACCTTTATCCTGAATATCCTGAAGTCCAGGATAAAAGTCTATGGACCCTTTAGGAAGTGTGGGATTGCAATGCTATGTGGAAAAAAGATACAGGTTACCAGGAACAATAATTTTGGTAAATTTAAACTGATATGAACAATATTTATTGAGTTACACATACAGAAATAGTGTCTCTCAGTATGGTCTTGAGCCGCCATGTTTGCTAATGCAACATGCCAGACGTCTCAGTATGGAGTTGTTGAGGCTCCTAATGGTGTCCTGGGATAATTCATCCCATGCAACTTGAATATTCTCACACAGTTCCTGTGGAGGCACCTGTGGAGGCACTACGGTCAATGCCAAGATGAACGGTTTGTTGTCACAACGTCACATGTCCAGAAGGCCTGGTGTCACTCCATCTCCACCAGACCTTCTGGACATGTGACGTCATGACAACAAACTGTTCATCTTGGTGTTGGTCATGGTGCCTCCACAAACTGATTTGTTGGTTGTCTCCACCAAGACACGACACCATTGCAGTCTTTGGTGACGTTGACGTGGTGTGAAGGACAGTCTTAGCGCTCTGCCTGCATGTAGTCCTGCGTCATGCAGCCTCCTGCCAATGGAGCTGACACTAACATGACCAAGGAGGGTGTCACTGCAACCTGAATGTCCGCAATCGTGGCTTTGGGTCACCCCACGCAATGCATCGGTTCACCCCCTCTGTGGTTTGTGTAGGTCTCCCAGATCCTTCATGTCGCTGGGGTGTGCCTTCTTCTGACCATGCTCGCCCACAGTGTGCTATGGAGGTATCTACATGACTGGAATGGCCCGCAATACCTTGACAACCCCATCCCACTTCCACGGCCCTAAGATGCGACTCCTCTTCCAATAGATTAAATTGCTTTTAAACTCAGTCAGTTACAGCGATAAGGCATCTTTGTTGAGGGTACATGCACCGCAGAGTATGAAACTTAATCATTTGCATGTCTCACAATGTAAAACCTATCTACCAAGATTCATTCCTGCTAGTTGGTTCCCTCTGTGTGTTCCTCTATGTTTGACGAGGAGTGTTTTACACTTGCTAATAAATTTCTTAAGGACAATATAACACATCTGAGAGTATGTTAACCTTTGCTTTCCCTATGTTATATGTCCCTCTTGTCCACCAACGAATACACTTATATATTCCAGTAACTGTTGAGTTTACAGAACAGCTTTAGCTCGTGGATGGTGGTGGGTTTCCTCACTGCTCACTTCATGTTCACAACATCTCTATGGGATTAAGATCAGGACGTCTTGACTAGGTCATATCTTTATAGAGGAATATGATCCAATATGTCATATCCGTGAGTGGAAAAAGGCACAAACCTCTCCAATTAGCAGGTAACTCCAAGGTGAAACTGGGATCAAAGGTGGAATGGTGATCCATCAAAGCCAGATCTTGTTCAGTGTGACCAGATGTTTGTGGGCACCAACAAAGGACATTAATAAAAACGAGTTGTTGAAGCACATGAGGCTGGAAAGGGTTACCAAACCATCTCTAACAAGTTTGGACTTCCCCATTTAATATTCAGACTGTGTGTAAATAAAAGGAACCTCAAGACCATCATTACCCCCTACAGAATGAACAACAAAGACCACTCTAAGAGCAAGCTTCTAAGCATCTACAGGCCTCTGTTACAGTGGCTACTGTTAATGTCCAACATCTTCAAAAAACATACTCGATTTTCTACAGATCGCTACAGAACATAACCACAATAGTCTGCTTGGTTTGGAGAAATGACGAGAACGAACCCCAGCTCATCTGTGAAACATGGCGGTGGTAGTATCATGATTGGCTTGCCGCCAAAAATGAATATTGAATTACACCAGCAAATGTTAAAGGAGAGTGTTTGGGCGTCAGCCTTTGAACTGAGTCTCAAGAACGGGTAAAGTTCTAATTTCGGAACGGCTAAGTCCAGACCCTATTCCTAGAGAAACGTTATGGACCTGAAGTGAGCAGTTCATCTGAGGGAACCCATCGACAGCTCAGAGCTGCTGTAGCCGACGTGCAGGACTGATCAACAGTTCCCTTTGTGATGAGAATGCAGGAAAGGTTTTCTCCTGATAAGGGTCACACTTGTGCAGCAGAATAGAGCACCACCACTCCAGCGTCGGCTAAATCTTCCTGAAGGTCTTTTGCAGGAAAATGGGGATTTTGATTTGCCTTTCTACCAACCCTACAAGCAGT
Source organism: Prochilodus magdalenae (assembly GCA_024036415.1). Lineage (NCBI taxonomy): Eukaryota > Metazoa > Chordata > Actinopteri > Characiformes > Prochilodontidae > Prochilodus > Prochilodus magdalenae. The sequence continues at coordinate 254,699 of JAMWET010001162.1, forward strand.
TCTCCCGGAAGGGTTTCTCGATCTTCCAGACCTCAAATTGACCTCCTTCAGCCACGTTAATTGCAACTTCCTAATTTTATTACAAACCGAGGAAACACTTTGCAATCTCACAATGCCGTCTCCTGCATTGTGGACATTGATTATCTTAATGTTCAGAGTGCTGGTGAACCATTTAGAACCTATGAAATGGTCCTAGGCATTAAGCGTCGAGGTCATGTTGTCTTCATCTGGTGTCGACCACAGAAGGATGGGTTCCTCCTTTGAGTCTGGTTTACTCTCAAGGTTTTTTCTTACTTCAAGGGAGCTTTTCTTTGCTATGGTTGCCTTTGGCTAGCTCAGGGGGTGGGGGGTGTTGGAGGAGGATTCCCCTTCTTTACTCCGCTCCACGGTTTCCACGTTTCACGAAGCCCATGGGTGCTGAGGGGTGGGACAAGCTTTGAGTATCTCACCTGGCCTAACAAGCTCGCTAGGGTCCAAGATCTTGGTAAAAATCTTTTCTTTTTTTTTTTTGTATGGGGTTTTCTATCTATCTATCTATCTATCTATCTATCTATCTATCTCCATACACACACACACATACACACACATACATACAGTCATACATACACACACACACACACATATACATATATATATATATACACACATATATATATACACACATATATATATATATATATATATATATATACACATATATATATATATATATATAATACTACATATAAACTACAAAAAGATAATTCACTGGTTTGCCTTAAAATGTTAAGAAAGGTCAGTTCATTGCCATACTTGCTAAACTTCTCAACACAAGACATTGATTTACAAAAGGGGTACCCAAACTGTTGCATGCCACTGCCCTCAACGATTCGCTAGCAGCTCCAGTAACAAAAAAGGCAGTTATAATAATATTTAACATACATAGGATCAATAAAATGCTGTTTAATTGCTTTTTCTTTAATCAAAACTGCAGCACGGCAAGTGTTCATATTATTCCACTTCAACATGCATGAAAAAGTAAATACATTTATATAGTACACATATATACAGTAAGAGGATAAAGTTTAAAAATCATCATCATCATCATCAGTCCAACAGGGAGTGCGTTCTTACCCTTAGAAAGAATTAAAAACCCCAACTTTCTTTTCAATGTTTATAACTCTAACTAAACACTGTGTTAACCAGCTGTAAGTATATCAGAGGGACTCTATTCAAACGAACTCTCATGAAGTAATTCCTTAATAAATTAATGGTATACAACTTTAAAATTATGGAGCAAGTCCAGTTAGGACACAATTCAGATTTCTGGATCGAACTTGCAGCCAACATCAGTAGGGAAAGGAAATAAGAAGAAGAAGGAAAAAGAAATCTCTCTGAAGGCGTTCCCGTTATTCCTCGAAAATGAAAAAACCATCTGCGAAATAAAAACTGATTACATGATAAACGAAAAGAGACAAACAAAGAAAAGGCCTAAACTGAAGGAGGTCTAAAAATGTTCTACATTTCAGTATTACAAAAAAACAGGGTTAAAGGAGCCTTTATTATGACAGGTATTTGTGTAGTCCTCGCTGCACAAAATGAAGAACAAATCTAGAAAAAAAGTGCCGATAATAACAATAATATTAATAATAATATTAAGAACAATCGCTAATATGAAAGTTCAACATTCGTCTCCCTCACTTTCCTCCCGTTTTTCATACCCCCCTCCCCATTTACCTGGATTGGCTAGCCGAATACAGTGCCAGCACAGAATAGAACGCAGCTCTACGGTCGCCATTGGGACAGTAGATGTACGTGAGATATGTGTCGAGTGGTGAGCAATGCTTTAAGCCCTAACGTCTACACAAACGCGTGCACAATAAAACCCCATACGCACGAACTCCTCAAACCTCGCCATCACCGGTCGCGTGGTGTGATCAGGACAAACCCAGCAGCTTTACAACAACAAAGGATCCAAAAAGGTACAAAAATCGAGAAACCTTTATCACATTTTAGTGCATTTAGACATGCCCTTATGTTCTGGACTGATACCTTATTTTTGCAGCATTGCACTCTACAAGGGAAAAAATAGAACAGAGAAAAATTCAAGTGACATACAGTTATCAACGTTATTGCCTGATCAAACGTACGCGGTAAAAATCAGGGGTACTCAAGGGTCTCTCAGAACGATGAACTATCAGAGCAGTATCATCCGATCAATGTGAAGTCTCTCAGTACTGCGGCGCAGTACCGCTCTACCGGGACTAGGCGGCAGTAAAAACAACCCCACGTAATCCTGTTACGCTCTCCCCTCGGGTTAAACCACTTTAAAAAAGGCATCAGCCCTCGAATTTCATCGCAACTCTTCCCGCAGTAATAAAGCTTTGAACTTCTCCGGATAGGTTCCTGTATTTGGCATGCAGCCTGCAAAGTCTCGGACCCCTAAGGGCAACCCACGAACAGAAAAACCAACAGGCAGAAGAGCTGCCTAAAAAACCTGGCCAGGGCATCATCTGAGGCACTCCTGTGAATCTTAAGGCAGAATCTTCTCTCTCTTTCAGCACTACTGCAGAGCGTGGACTCAAACGCATGTGTACACACGGGACAGACAAGCAGGTCTGCAGACCCAGGTTTCAACGACTCATTGCATACTTGTGCGAACAGGGGCACACAGGGGCAAAAGAGGCAGTCAGTCTTTTTTTGGTTGTTTTTTTTTTTTCTTTTGTTGTTGTTTGTTAAAGAACAAGGTTTACATGGCTTTTAGTATAATTGCAAGTGGTAGCTCAGAAAACAGCAGCAGGGGAAAATTATCCCATCAATAAAAATAAAAACTGAAAAACAAAACACTAAAAAAAATAATAATAAAAGAAAGAAAAAAATAGAAAAAAATAGAAACAGGAAGAACAGAGCAAAGTCAGGACTCTTTAGGGACTCAGTCCCAAATACATCCTTACAGTAGAGCAAATGATGAACTACATGGGGGGGGGGGGGGGTTATAGGGGTGGTGGCACAATAACAACACGTATGTATAACAGGATATGATATAACAGGAAGTAGAATCGATCAGAATCTAATTTCTTCCGGCTGATGTTCAGATTTAATGGATGTTTCAAACTGAGACTGGCTTACATACTTTCATATATAAGTCTGAACACACCTGGTCCACCTGCTGAACTGTCAAACGTGCTGTTGATCTTCCAAGTGAAAACATTGTTAGCATATCCTCTACAAAGAACAAAAATTAAAATTTTGCAATATGACATACATACATATATATCTCCATAATATTGTGTTTATCGTCTGAACTTGTAGAGCACCGACCAACTGCATGATTAATTATAACGAGAGCTAAATTAGTCATGCGTTTACATTTACAGCATTTAGCTGACGCTCTTATCCAGAGCGACTTACAAGCGTAATCGCACTACAGGTGGGCCAACGTAGTGTTAGGAGTCTTGCCCAAGGACTCTTATTGGTGTAGCACAGCATAGTCACCAAGACCAGGAATCGAACCCCAGTCACCCACAAGGGGGCGGTAGGTCCCTGGCAGGTAGTGGCATTATCTGCTGCACTACACCAACCATTTAGTGCAACAAGGTTGGACAATTATTAAATACAGTTCACTGTATTTATGTTTTTTGAGTTTTCTTTAAATATGAAGCACGGCTGGTGGCTCTTCTCAGTTTCAACTACTTTAGATGTCTGGAAAAGACATATCATAATTCACGCATTGTGGAAATTTACTGAGGTATTGCAAAATTATACATTTTGCTGTATTGTCCACCCCTAGTGCATGGTTTCTGTTTCTCTTGTGTCTGAATTTAACACATTGGAAAAATATCAAAAGTACCATAACTTGTCCACTGGCCAGATTTCCTACTCCAGCATGTTCAATTCAGCCAAACAAACAGTAAACGTGTATTACAGTGTGCGGACGTGCGTTCGCTGTAGAGGAAGTGTTAACATGTATTCCTTTAGAAAACCAACAAAACCTGAAATTTGACTAGAGGCACCCAAACTTTTGCATATAATTGCATTTACTGTACTCCGGAAGCGGGCAATGCCTAAGCAACGCTGAGCTGATATGCTAAAATGTCTCCAATTTATTTATGGTAAGCATTTACCACTACAACCCTACAAACAGAATCGTCACACTTCTCCAGTAGATTTAGTCCCGATTTCTACATTCGACCAATGCTCACGTATCGTCATCGGCAGATATGTACATGAAAAACCGCACTTGCATACCGGCACCAGCCCACAGTTCTTGTATTGGTGACTCCCTAAGAACATTTCAGTTCCCAATGCATTGTGACTGTGAGCCAATGTATAGTTTGATGGTTTGTCATGTAAGGCTATGAGAGAGAAAAACGAGGACATGATTAAACTTGGTACAGCTCACTCTGTAGGTTGTACCAAACATAGTAAAGAAACAGCAAATAGTACATATAACGTAGCAAAGAGCAAAAGAACAAAAAAAAAGGTTTTGCATGCCAACATTAGTGTATCAGTCCTTTCGAATGACAAGCTGCTATATTTGGATGTACATTCCTGTACACATACAAACTCGCTCACGCACACCCATAAGCACATGCACTCACTGATTACAAACATTCTGTATATAAAACATACTATAAAGGGGTAGAAATGAGGTCAGATCTTGGTGAAGTTCAGGTGAGGCATTCTCTTGGTCTCCACGAAATGAACTGTACTAAAATGTTAAGGACCAGATTGAGAGCAAATTAAACATAAAAGATATATATATATATTTTAAAGTCTTTTTCCCTCCTCTCTCTCTCATATAAACCAAATATGAACACGTATTGCAATGTTGTGGTGCCAATCACTAGACGTAGCCTCATTTTAGTGAATAAAATGTGGAGCACAGCAAGTGTGAGCATGCACACCACCAGGTGCAGCGTGGCAGTATTTTCATTTCATTGACGGCCACAGACGAGACATCCATGTTGGTATGTGATTCCGTATGGCGTGGTAAATATGTGTATATAACGTGTGCAGAGGGAGGCGCCGGCACATCGACGACCCGCCAGGAAGAGCTCTGCCGTCTTACAGTCCACTGAAGGTTGAGGAGTTTGGAGATGGAAGGCCGAAGATGATGGAGGAGGGAGATTAGGCTTTGTAGGGGTTTAGGATGAGGATAAAGATGAGGGTTGGAGTCCAGCCCCTGTAGTCTATGGCATAGTGAACAGGAAGCTTCTTGCTTTCTCCCAGAAGTCAAAAGTTTATTCCCAGAATTCGGATGAGCTCCAGGCCAGAGCGTTATGGCATGAGAGAAGGCCAGGGAGAGGAGGAGAAAGAGGGTGCATTTATTTGCTTTCTTTTATGCCTCAATCCTTCGCTCCCCGCGTTCCTCTTCTCCTCTCCCGGCGCTGGGCAGGGCGAGTCCCAGGCAGGCCGCTGTGGACTCATCATCTGGCCGAAGGCTGGGGCTGTGTGGCCATGATAACGTGAGAGGGCCCGCTCTCGGCCCGCTGACTGCCCATGCCGGCCAGCACGGACATGGCCACGGCCTCTGCGGCCGCCCGCGAACTCAAGCCGTTGGGTCCCGAGGAGGCTGAAGGGCTGGGGGCCAGCGAGCTGTGTTGAATGACCGGAGCAGGGGAGCCAGTGGGCTCTGAAACCTCCTTCATAGACTCCTCCCCTAAACAACACAACAGGCATGGTTCAGTTAAACACAGACTCTAAACACATCTGTTACAAGCTCAAGGCCAGAGCACACTGACCCAACAAACACCATTTCACTGCTGGCTGCTATAGGACGTAGAGAACAAGTAGTCATGAAGTAAAACTACCAATCCTGCACTGGCACACTGAGTAAAGAATAGAAGAATACTTGACAAACAAGGGCCTACAAAGGGGGACTATTTAGTTTCCTAAACAGGGTTAAAACACGATAAATCTCTAAATGTATTTGGACGCCTTCTCATTACACTATGTCAATATAAGTTGCACGGACAAACCAACATGAGCTTGTAAGGTCGGCAAGTTGGCTTTATATTCCTAGCTGCAGATTCGAGAAATAAAGTCCTAAAGAGAGTAGAGCTTTTAGAAAGATAGCTCTTTGTCCATGACTGTGGTAACCTGAAGTTGCCATTCACTGCTCCACTTCAGGAACATTACGTAACTGCACATAGCTGCTATGTATCCTCAAAAAGCTGTCTGACAAGTAACATGTCTTTATTTATACATGCATACATTCGCAGAAGAAACCACCCCTTAAAATCCCTATGGAATTCCTTTTAGCAAAACTGGCCAATGTACTTACCACTGCCCCAAATGCTCTATCTATAAAGTGTGCTACTTTTGGGGGTCAGGTATTGTAGTACCGTGTGAATAGCGGAGAACACCATAAAACAGTATGAAGGGTGTGGGGTGGAGGTGGCAGGGGATAACATTATGGAGTCCCAACAATAGGCCATTCTCACACTTAAGTGTTGGTTAACCCAGAAGCGTAAATAGGTGCGTTAAATGACTCCTGGTGTTGTAAACAATGTCCACTACTGCCTGGAATCATTGCTAAATGGAGCAATAATTCGACCTGAGTTTCCACTAAATCAAAAAAAAAAAAAAAAGTTCAACTTCAGTGGAAAAGCTCCGCTTTCATGTGTCATGGAGCGGGCAAAACTGAACTGGAGGGCCAACTCCAGCCTCCACAGTCTTGCAGGGTCATGCAAAGTTCAGCACACTTCGGGCCAAGACAAACTAGCCTTTCGCCTGTGTTGGTGGGAACTATCAGAAGAGTCGCTGAAAACCAGTGATCCTCCAATGTCACTGATAAACGGCACAGGCGGTAGTATTTAAAGATGGAAGTAACGACGCAGTTACTGTGAGACAGTCCAACACACCTATGCAGGGCACACCGTCTACATGCATGTGTTGCCGACTTCTGGGTCAGCTATATATATGTATATACTGTCTTGAATATATATATATATATAAAAAACTCATCTGTATATATACATTTATATCACCATGATATATATTATATGATACTACATTTCATAATGATATAAATATAACTAAAACTGTCCCATTTAATTCTTTTAAAAAGAGACATTTTTAATGTTCTTTGAAAGTTTGGTTCCATTAAATTATATTGACGATAAATCAGCTTTTTGCCTTGTCCTGTAAAGCTGCCATTTTGGAGATACTTGTTTTTTTCTAGATAGCAACAATATGTACAGTAGCACAGGCTGTGATTAACACTGATTCATGAATAAACATTTGCCAATTTCCATGTGGAACCCTTTTACATATGTATATGCACATACAGCAGATAGAAAAATCCTGTACACACCCACTGTCATTTATGATTTACAGATCTCCCTGTGGTCTTACTCACCCAGGTATGCAGCCTTCTTCTGTAGAGTGGTGACAGGGCAGTCCTTATGGGCCAGCAGCAGCTGCTTCAGATGAGCAACCTCGTTTCGTAAGAGAGACACCTCATTCTGACAAATGCGCACACACAAATTCAGAGAGAAGTATAAGCGTGTTGATAGTCTAACAAAGAGATGACAACAGACAAGAACAACTCATCCGACTCATCGCTCAATGAAACCCTGAAAAAGCAGAGACTCTGGTTCGTTTTTCAGATGTCTTCAGTGAGTCAGATAACCCAACTACATTACATCAACGTCTCAGGCTTCGCAGGAGACAAGTGCCCAAGGCATGTAAAAGAGACATGCCTGGTGTACTCACTGTAAGGGAAACGTTCATGGAGGTCAGCTCCTCGGCCTTCTTCTCCAGAGAATTGACCCACAGCTTGCGTTTCTGCCTGCACCGGGAGGCGGCCGCTCGGTTGCGCTCCAAGAAGCGCTGCCTCCTCTCGTCTGGGTCGTCGTCTGCAGTTCGCCGCCGTCTGCCGCCTGTGGGCTGGGCTGGAGAGACCTGGACACAACAGGCCTCATGATTAACCCCTGACAAGTTACTTTCTTAAACTGTGCATAACAAAAAATATAACTCATGAGTCAATTGTATTTTAGAGCTGGCCAGAAGCATGGTAACACTGATATGCCAATCCAAAAATGTGACAACGTATTGGAGACATTCTATTAATTATGCAATCTAATGCAAATACACAGTGTAAATATGAACATTTGTAAACCCCAATTAACACCACAGTCCAGCACTTCTCCTGCCTCCCAGCTCTAGTGTCATTAGAAAATGGCGTGATGCAATGATTATAGTTCTTTTTTTTTTATTTTTTGCTCAAGTTTTTTTTCCTAAATGTCATAAGAATACTAAATAGTGGACCCAATATCTTGAGTTGAATAAAGGGCTAAGAGTATCTTTATACCCCTGATATTTATGTGTAGTATTTACATATTTGCATTAAAATTTTAGTTGAACCATAATCAACATTTATTTGTTTGTAGATTTTTCCTAAAATCCCCCCACACACACACACGGGTGTGTTGAGTTATTTTAGGGGCACAGCAAATTTACACTGCTATACCAGCTGTACACTGACTACTTTACATTGTATCATCAAAGTGTCATATCTTCAGTGTTGTCCCTTGAAAAGATACAATAAAATATTTACACAAATGTGAGGGTTGTACTCACTTTTGTGAGATACTGCACACACACACACACACACACACACACACACACACACACACACACACACACACACACACACACACACACACACACACACACACACACACACACACACACACACACACACACACAATATACAAACATATAGGGTTGTTTTTTTTTTGCGTTCAGGTTCATCTGGCTTCAGTCTTTTAAAGAAAATGGGGAAATTCTAGGGGAGAGTGTGGCTGTGTTCAATGTTTTGTTAATATAAACTGGCCATGAAATTAAGATTTTATATACCAACATCATATTCGCTCTGTAGGGCAGTTTTGTGATAAAATGTTTTGTATTAAAAATGTGAACGGCCAGGAATTAAAAACAATGTTGTAGCCTATTATTAAAAGACAAAGCATCCAAATGCTTTATAAAGAAAGCGAATATCAGTGAACGAAATACTTGAATATTCTTATTACCTGACCGAGCCCAGACCCATATATACAAGAAAATCATTCTGATATGTTCCAAAACACTCAGACCGTAGAGTAAAATCTGAGATTTCACGTTGCATTGGATAGAATGTTTTTAGTCAGGTGACTCCAGAATCGTGTGCATTCCAGATAGAGGGCATGAAAAGGCGGAGGTGAGGAGCTCACATTTGTGGTATGCAATTACTAGAGAACGGTGTAGACAGAAAATCACAACACTTCTTATACGTGTTCTTTAGCTATGGGGAGGAGCATGTTAATCTGACACACCAGCTGCTACGGAGACACAAGAACTACTTTCTTGCCCAGATATCATTCCACTCAAGAACACTAACGAAAACAAACCAAAGTATTGACACATACAGCTTGATCGTTATCGGTTAGGTCAGCCATGGCGCTCCACAATGACGTTAATGCAATGATGATGTTTGGTTTTCATTTGTTGTCCTGTGGATTAACTGAGCAACAAACATTCAAATCTGTCACGCCACTCGACATTAACGTTCCAGTGGTTAACTAAACCTAGCTTTTAAATCTATCACCATTTCTCACTCACAGTTCAACTGTGCAGAATGCAACAGCCGCTCCTCACGACCACTGGAGGGTGAACAGCTGACGTATGCTGAACCATTTAAGGTGGAACGGGAAAACTGGCAAATAAAAAGCTGACTTCAGCTTCATGTGGTCATGAGGAGCAAGCATTGTATTCTGCACAGTTAATCTGTGGGCAAGCACTGGTGATAGAACAACAGCTACAAGAAACGTCACTGAACAAACAAACAAGAAGCTGCCTTCCCACAGGGGAAGCCTAACACGCCATTTTTTGATCAGTTGCTTACATTCTACCCCACCAAGAAACAACAACCTTTGGTACCTCACTAAAGCTCCTCATGGTTTCTTGGTTAAACTGCAACTGTAAACGATGTAAACCATATGTATTCTCAGAGGCTGTGATACAGCTCCCTACGCATAAAATCACGTCTTGCCCTCCATCTGCAGTTCACACCACAGCAACGCAGTGACGCAACTGCGTTTGCAACTAACTTATTGTTTCTGTAATCTAATCCTCATGACTGCATCAACTTGTTATTTGGGAAATTTATAATAAAGGGTGCTCTAGCAGTTCAATTACTCCAAAACTGAATGTTTATTAAAGCCTGTCCTCACAATTAGATGCATTTGTAGTACAAGTTAGATGGTTGGTTGCACCAATCGCAAATAAGTCCAAACGTAGCCAGCTTATGAAGTATTTGCTAAGGTTGGGTTTAAAAATGTCTGAATCAAAACGAACTACACCACACAAAGCTTTAAAAAAATGTTTACACCTTCACTGTAAACAGGGATATGTTTTGGTAAAACCAGTGTGAAGCATACACTGCCATTCACAAAACTGAATGACTAAAGGCCAGTGTTCTGGTGTCAACTGTTGTTGGCCCACCTGAAGAACAATCACAGGACACCTGCTGGACTCCCTACAGTTTGCCTAAAGGTCAGTAGAGGATGCAGCTGCTGTACCTTTTTGCATGACATTGTATTTATTGATTCATTCTTGTCTTTTTAAATCTCATCATCGGATTAAAGTATTGAGGCCCAGTGCTGTGCATGCATTAGTTAGTTGTGACAAAGACCTTACTTATGGATTAGTGGTGGAACCGAATTTGAAGCCAACTAGAGTTAACAAAGAACTGAAGACCTTATGCTCAAACAAAACCAGCGCAAGCCAATCCTTCTGATCCTTCTAATTTGTAATTCCAGCTCTATCCTTTTTTAGACCTCACATGTAAAGAAATATAAACAGTGTATGTGTGTGCACATGTGTATCTGTGGACCTGTGGTTGTGCAGGGGATGGGGCATCAGGATGCTGCACAAGTAGCTGGCTCTGCTCCATCCTCTGCGGCACCATGGCGCTGGAACCCATTGCTACACCGACACAGCCCTGGGCTGCCGAGGTCTGCTGAGATAAAGCCGCCTTCAGCCGCTGAAAGAAGACAAATACTGGTCAGAGCTTTAGGATATTTACTTATTCATCTTTACTGATCTGCCATTTCTATTATAGAAAGAGACAGAAGTACATTTAACGCATATTTGAAGTTTTACTGAAGCAAGAAACCAAACCAGGCTGGTTCGGAAAGCAAGACGTCTGACTGCATTTTCAAATTCAGGCAAACAGTGTCAGTCAGTGCTGCCTGTTTGTCGTTAAAAGTGTCACCCATGTGAGATCCTCTCATGGCTGGACTAAAAAATTTCAGAGCATGTTTGCTTGCTTCAAAGACAAAGAGTCTGGGTTAAAATGAAGACATAACATGTGGTTTCCCTACCATCTTGGCCTCTGAGTGGGGGATATAACCAGATGGGGATGAGGACCCGCTGCCGCTTCCCCCTAATGGAGGGCCTGGGATTCCTGGAATGTTGGGCACCATACACATGGGCCTGGCCAGCTAGAAAGAAAACACAGGACAGATCACATATACAAGACATGAAGTTCTAATACCAACAGGCTCTGATGACTCTAAGCAGAGGGGAGAGTAGGTTTGTTGATGCTTACAGATATTACAGATGGCATTTGCACTGGTCCTGGGAGCATAGGAACTGCCTGGCCGTTGGGAAGCATCATCATTGGGTATGGACCTGTGGGAGACCTTTAGAAAAAGACAGACAGAGGTTAAGTGCTTCACTTGCCTCAAGTTGCAGGCTATACAGTGTTGCCTGGATTAGCATACTCTATTTTCAGAAAAGTTGGGACCTTTTGATAAGAGCAATCAAAACAAGAATTAGTTCATTCTCTATTTAATATTGTATCTGAATAATCTAACAAATTTTCAATTTTGTGCCTGGAACAGCTGTGACAGGGGACAATAATGAAATTAAAATAAGAATGGGGTTAGGGGGTCCTGACTGAGTAAGGACCATCCACAAAAACTCAAGTCTTCACAAGCAAAAACAGGTCATGGATCAAAACTTTAAGACATCGGTCAAACAGCTGAAGAGCGAGACGTATGCTGCCATCAAGATAATGTTCTTTCCTTGAAAGTCCAATAGTTATTTCAGCAAGAAAATTCCAGGCCCCGTTCAGCCTGGCCTCATAAACAGAGTGCATGTGCTCAACTGGCCTGCCTGCTGTCCAGATCTGTGTCCTACTGAAAATGCATGGCACTTCATGAAAAGCAGAATCAGTCAGCGATGACCACAGACTGATGATTAGTCCCCAATCAAGCAAGAATGGACAAAACTCCACTTGCAAAACTGCAACAATCAACATTTTTGAAGAAAAAGAAGATTCCAATAAAACACTGTGGTAGACATGCCTGTGCACCCTGAGTGTGTTGAAGGCAAAGACTTTCGGTCAGTGGAAACACAGGAAATAACCAGACAGGAAGACGAACATGAATACAACACACGCAAACAACCTTGTTTTAATTATTATGTAATCGCCGTATCACAGTTCATTTAGCGGAGTGCAATCACTTGCCACTTTTACCAGCTTTGCTAGTTATATCTTTACACTGCAACAGACAGAAACTTGCATTGGGTGCTTTACTCTATTATACTGAGCCAAGTACATGTATGCTAAAGGAATCAAAGAAACAGTTCTAACTCCTGAATGATGTTATAACACGTTTACAGCAGTGGTGTGTGATGTTGGTTGATTTGAGATTAAGCTGTGTCTGGCATCAGTTGGAATGTACTACGTAGCAAGCTAGAAAGCAAGACGGCCAAGCAGACAATTCTGTAACTTTAGGTACGTACATTAATGACTGCCAACAATAAATAAAAGTAGCTGCTACATGCAGATATTTATCTGGCAACTAATCATCAGATCCCACTTCATAATTGTGACAACCCTATATACAAACATAGCCAGACACAAAATCCATTTTAAAGGTGACCCATCATGCTCACTTACATAATTTTATATTTGGGGTCCATTAGAACAGATTACCACTCACTCCTGATTATTTTTCTTCATACTGTATATTTTTTCATATATTTGTATATGCCTTCTGTCTAAAACCCTTTTTGGAGTGTCTGCATCTTTAAACTCCCCCCGGGAATCCCAGTGTGTTCTTATTGGTCAGCTCGCCCACTCATTTGTCAACCACCAGAGTGTTTCCCTCCATACACGTTCTGTTTCTGTCTAGCAGTCTGCAGACACAGTTGTGGTGGTGGCTATTCTTACAGCAGTGTCTTCTCAACATGGCTACAATACTGAACAAACACTTCCTGTTCTCCTGTAGTTGCTGTGCATTGTTTAAGTGTGTGCCAAGCTTGCTGGTAGCAATCCAATAAGGACTGTTACCAGACTGTGTCATCTTGTAACAGTGGAATTCCAGCCAGGTGTTTCAACCAGGTGAGAAAAGAGGTCTCACTGGGACAGTTTCTCCTTCTGGTGTGAAATTTGGGCTTTGTAGGTTTGCAGAGTGTTTTCATGCACCAAAAAAAAGCTGCATGACACACAAAGTGACAAAGAAAACAAAGCTTATACCCTAGCTAAAGCTAACACTACTCACTAACAAGCGCTGTTTATTACGGGGCCTCTCCATCAGCTCTTTCTAAACGGCAAAGTTAAACGTTCCTGTCATATAATTTCAGAACTCAGTGAGCCTAAAGCCAAGACTGGTATTTCACATATAGTCGCTGTCCAAAGAAAAACCAGTATCTCCAAAATGGCAACTTTACAGGAGAGGCCAAAAACCTAATTTAATTTGAATAGAAGTCAATGGAACCAGACGTCTTTCTATACAGTTTTGGGCCATTTCTGTTCCATTCTTCGTTAAATTTCCACCCAGTGTAAACAGCAGCTTGTGAGCAAACGAGGCATACAAGCAAAACTCAACAAAAATGTAGTTACATGTTTTGCTTTGCACAGCGACTATATGCATGTCAGTTGTTTCCAGGTACTTTACATGCTCAAGGTAGACGTGCTTTGCTTATATGATCTAGACCACCAACGTAATATTAAACATCATCTCCTGTCAAAATGCTTCAAATGTGTGAAGTCAATGACGGTACGCTCTGCCCTGTCTCAGCTGGCACTCAGCCTAGACACAGAGTGAAATAAGTATGAAATGGAAACAAAATCAGGCTACGTAAGAGCAGAAGCCTATTACGCATAAGCCGTGCTTGAGAATGAAAGTCCTTGACAATGACGTTAATGAAATACAAGGACGCACGACGTAAAGAACAGGATAAATGACTCACAGAAACCCTACTTCCCATAGTGGGCTGATTTAAATGTGGGGTCATCGATTTTGGCCACAGTTAAGTGGAGCCGCTTTTCAACACCCTCCCCAAGTCTCGTCCCCAAAGAGTGAACGTGAAGGTAAACGGACATGTGTGCCCACCCAAGTTATGGATAATGTGTCAAGATGATGACACAGAGTACACTGTGATATCTCTAGTGCTGCACAATCATTCATTCATTCAGATGCTCACTTTTTCAGTGTCCCCTTTTTTGTTCTTTGCTGCTATAAGCCTTAACACACAGGAGTGTTGTGGAATTAGCCGTTTTGATGCTTGCGCAGCTGATGAAAGCTGTATTATTTATATTATATATATATATATATATATATATATATATATATATATATACACACACACACACACACACACACACACACACACACACACACACACACACACACACACACACACATATATATATATATATATATATTGTTGCTGTCCAAAGAAAAACAGGTATCTCCAAAATAGCAACTTTACAGGAGAGGCCAAAACCCAATTTAATTCTAATGGAAGTCTATGGAACAAGACTTCTTCCAAGCGATCTTTGGGCCATTTCTGTTGGTCCATTCATCGGGAAATTAAAACACAGTGTAAACAGCACCTCGTGATCAAATTATACATAAAAGTAAAAATCTTCAAAAATTGAAAAATACATGTTTTTTATTGGACAGCAACTAATATATATATATATATATATATATATATATATATATATATATATATATATATATATATATATATATATATATATATATACACACACACACACACACACACACACACACACACACACACACACACACACACACACACACACACACACACACATTTTACATTATTAATTAATATTAAATATTCATACTGAATTTTAACTAATTAAACATTATTCTTTCAGTGTTATGCATCTTATTTGTGCACGTAAACACTCTGCAAACTTATAGAGCACAAGTTCACACCAGAAGGGAAGCTCTGGGAAAAGGACAGATGAGGACTGAATCTAAATGTTAAATCATAGATTTATTTATCTGCACTACTGAGATTTTACTGTATATCCTGAACATCTGACACTCTAGACACTTTACTTAAATACCAAGATATGCACGTTTATTATTTTTATAGTCATTAAAAATATATCCTTGCACATTTATTATGAACTGCTGTTTTATCCAAGATCAATGTTCCAACTGTTCCAAACAAGATCAATAGATGTTTTTATATCCAGTTTGAATAATGTATTTTGCTTATGCTCACATGTCAGTATTGTGGCTCACCGTCTCTTATATAATTGTGCTGCCATTTACATTTAGATTGCAGTGTTTTTGTCCGTCTTGTTTTTTTGGCAGCAAAAATATATTTGAAGAAACACTGACTAGGCTACACCACCATGCAGTGTAGGAACGATTGCTTGTCTTGACTGAATGATGGGTTGTCCACATCATTAGCATGTTTTCCTAGCATTTACAGAAACAGGATTTTTCCTCTGAGCATGATTTATTGACAGTTGCTGGAATGTGAGGAGAGTCGCAAATCACTGACCCTGTTTAAAGGGCTTAATAAACAAGCAATGGCACCGGGACCTTACCCTAGAGTGCGGTTCGATGGTGGGGCCTGCGTGATGACCGAGGTGGGTGAAGGCATAGTGGGATGCAGGGGGTCATACCCCAGGTGCAGTGGAAGAGACCCCGGCCGAACAATAGTAGGTATCGGAGCTGAACTCACTACTGGTTTTGAGGGAGAGTCCTGTGAAAGAAACAGTGATCTGTGATCAATGACCAATCTCCACATTTCAGTACTCAGCCTAGGCTACAACTAGAGACAGAGACATTCCTATGACAGTCAGCAGGCATCCGTTTTGTTCTGCGCTCTCACCCTCTCGTTACTAGAGTCTAATATATCTAGAACTAACAGTACAACCCAAAATTGGCACTACACTGTGAACACATATTTATGGCTTCGCTCATCTGCAGCTCAGTGACCACACAAGACTCATGAACTAGTCAATCTACAGCCAAGTTACTGCGTGTGCTTCCGCAGAATATGACAAAAAAGGGTATGCAGGGTTATGCAAACTGTCTATTTGCATACACACACACACACACACACACACACACACACACACAGACACACACACACACACGATAGAGCTCAATAGCATCACTTATCATCATGACCTGCATATTGGGTTTTACAATACCTATAATTCATACAGCTACAAATTGTAAAAGCATCCCCCTTATCAATCCCAATGTATTTTTGTTTTTTTTTTACAGTGTGCTGCAAATATTGTGGCCAATCACATTTTGTGAACTTGATTGCAATTAATCACATTTATCTTATCCGATCAAATTCAGCAACATCTTTATAGTGATATGAGTGAGCATAATGAGCTTCATCAAAATAGACTATTTACTGCATTTCAATAGGATACATTATACTAGCATCTTCTGAATGCAGAGTTCATATGAAACTGAACAGCAAGGCTTCAGCCTTCTACAGATGGCACTTCTACAGATGGGGTAAAAAGGTAAAACTTCCACAGAAAAATATTGATAGGTAGGAGTGTTGATAAGTAGGAGTGCAACTAACAATGGATTCCATAATTAACTCATTTATTAATTTTGGCTTTAATTAACTCGGAAAAGGACACTGCGTAAAGGGTAAGGTCACTGAGCAAATCATACATGGCGTCAGAGGTACTAATATTGGAGACAGCCTGACAAGAAACTTGATATTAGTGAGCACAGTCCAGTTGCAGTCCAGTTATAAAGCATGTTCACCCCATATCTGTAATGTCAATGTTTTTTAAAAACATCTGTCCACATGACAACACAAAACCTGGATTTACAAAATCTCCACCCTGGAGAGCACTTTCTGAAAGCTCAATTTGCAGTGAGCTAAAACACTGTTTTCATGCTGGTGTGAGGCCAAAATACAGAGAAAGAAAGTGCACTTTAAAAACCATAGCTGTGTGGATAAGCAGGTCGGTTTATTAGTGCACATGAAACGTGTGAGTATAATTTAGCTGTGTAGTTTAGATGAAAAGTGAAGACTAGGTGAGGACACAGTTTCTAACTCTGACCTACGGTTTTACTGCAGTTTCCTCTCCATTTCTGCTGTGAATGTGCTCCTTTAGATTTGCACGCATGACAGTCATGCTGCCACCAAAGGTGAGCTCAGTTTTAAACATCTCACAGGAAATCCTCTTTCTAGATGATGTTCAAAGTTTACTTTTTGAGTTGTACTGCAGCCTACATCTTCTGCGTTTCCCTCTTTCACACTCTTCAGTGATGTAAATGTGGAGGACTGTTGCCAAGACAACTAAATGCCAACAAAATTCACTGTCAAGATTTTTTCTCTATTTTTCACTAGTCACTGCAGTCCTGGTGTTAATGCATTACTGCATTAAACAAACCAGGGTTGTCATTTCATACCCCCAGTTTTTCCATATATCGTAATTTATTTAGCAGCAGATTTCGTGCGGTGTTACGTTATACCTTCCCCCTGATTGTGGTCTCGCTATTGCTGTCGGATCTGCTCGAGATGGAGTCTGGACTAGCAGGAGGAGACGAGTCCACCTCTACAGGCTCCTCCTCTTTCACTCTGACCACATCCGAGGGCGTTTGCAAAGTCATGTCCAGAGCTGAGGAGCCAGGAGCAGGCAGCTGCGAGAGAGAGCAAGAGAGAGGGAGCGAGAGAGAGAGAGAGAGAGATTGATAGCAGAAGAAAAGAGGGGGGAGGGAGAGGCGAGACAGTGTGAGACATGGGAGCAGATAGCCGTTCACAGCCCATAAATCCCCCCATTTTGGCTGCAGGCTGCGGAGTTGCTCATGCTTGGAACACTTGTGCCTGAGTGACTGAAACCCTCCACCCAGTCCCACTGCTCACAGGGTTCTTGGCCCTCTTGTCGTCATCTTCCTGGGCTTTGCGGAACTCCTGCTCAAAGGGCATAGCCAACTCGTTGAAGAGGCCCACTTCTTCACAGTTCTTCAGGAAACGAGTGGGAGTCGGCGTCTGGTCTGGAAAAGCAAGAGAAAAACGGGTTACGTTACTTACAGAGTACATACAAATACACCACCCCCCCCGCCCCACACACACACCTTCAGCTGCAAAGCAGAAATGACCATGCATATTATGCAACCAAGACGAAAAGGCCAGGCTGATTCACTGTTGCTCAACAATCGGAAAATCTTCAGCAGACATTTAAGTCATATTAACTAGAACTACATGATGAGCCAGATTGAAATTCTGAAATACGTTTTTTGTCCCATATATATATATATATATATAATTTTGAATAATTTGAATGCACTGAAACTGAAACAGAACCAAAGCCACACATCGATTTGGTGTAACAGATAATATGCAAAGTACATTCTGATACTAAAGGTATGATATGGCTTTAATCTATAAAGTGATTTTGCAAACCAATATTGTCATAACATTTATTAAGGCTCTTACTATTTTATTTTATACACATTACTATGACCACCAGCTAATATTCAGAGTAACTGCGGTTTGCAGCATGGACAGCAGCTGGACAGGCAGGGAGAGACTCAATAATGTCCTGCTAGGTTGTCACAGACATCTGGAGCCAAGCTGACTGCAGAGCATCCTACACGGTGAACACAACGATCGAGCTGGTCGCACAAATGCTCACTTGGTTTCAAGTCTGGGGTCGGGGTAGCATTCATAAGTACTGGTTTTCCAACCAATGTGGGACATTTCTAGCCAGGTTGCATTGTCTTGCTGAAAGACCCCACCCCACCCATTAAGAATGTATGGGTGTACGTAATCTGCAAGGATGGATTCATACCCAAATCGTTTGAGAGTGCCTTCAGCATGAAAGATTGGGCCCATGAGCTACATGCAGCTGCTGCCATCAAAAGTAGGATGTGGTCATAATAATGTGAAACGACATACATTTTATATATCTATATACATGTTTATATTCCATAAACTTTCTTTTCAAAGATTCTGCATAAGTAAGTCTTTGAGATGTAAACAAAGTCATTCAGGTCACTGTCAGGCAAAATGCTGAATTCTAATGAGGTTCAACAAAAGAAATTGAGTGAAAACTGAAACCAGTCACCTGAAGAGTTTAGAGCTACCTCACAAGTTATTGCATTAAATGGTTATGAATACACTGCCTGATGCTTATATGCTGTGTTATGACATCTATTCAAGGCGGAGGGGTAAACATAGAACAATGCAAGCCAAAATAGCAGTAATTTAATAAAACACCATTATTCTATCAGCAGCATTATCACACAAAACCATTTAGATATAGATTAAAAGCTTGTGTAGGTTCACTGCTTGTTTTGGATAGTACAGAAAAGGCCATACTGCCCTGTTGGATTTGGGAACCCCGATTCCTAACACCAGCATTGCTGCAAAAACATTTAAGCTGGTAAAGTCTCTACAATGAACCTTTTCACATCAATTCTGAATTCCGTTTACATCTCAACAATTTAATTACTGAGTAGAAATTTAAAATGGCTGTAATTCCTCATTTAATGACCACCCGATCTGACCAGTACGTACCATGTACATGTCAAGGAACAGCTACTTTAATAAAACAATCTGAAAGGATATCCTAAGAGTATAGCCGGAAGCAGATCTGACAAAAGAAGCATTTGGATTTGCTACACATGCAGACAAAGAAGATTATAAGCATTCGGAAAGAAGCAAGTGGGCTACAGCTGGATAATCTCTTCAAGATTGCTGGTCCTGCTGGAAAAGTACCTGCGATGATGACCGAGTCAGTCCGTGCAGGTCCAAATTTCAGAGTCATCTCGTGCTTATGCTTGTGGACAGCAAGGTGGTCCTCATTAGTAAACCTCTACAAAACAGACAAAAAGAGGAGAAATGAGAAAATCTGTTAGGGGAGTACGGGGGAGAGGAAAAAAGCAGGGAGGAAAAAGAAGTGGAGTGGGGATTGTAAAAATAATGAAACAAATAACAGGGAGTGGACGAGAGAGGATTTGTCTTGGAAAACGGTTATGTGGGCCAAGAACATCTCCTTACTGAGCGATCAGCTTTCACCGAATCCACGCCGCACTGAAGGTCTGCATCACTGGAAATGTAACGCATGTATAATGTGTCAGCGCACACTGCACAACAAAGACTCCTCACTGTAAAGCGAACTCCCTGTCTCAGAACTGAGTCTTCGGGCTCAGTTTACAGCCCTGGGCAGTGTGCCTTTACAGAGAGTGAACCAGTGAACTTAGCCTTCTATAGGGTTCAACAAGAGCAGTTACACGGCTGTCGCTTCTGCTTTTGGGATTGTCCCACTGTGTTTGCTTATAACAAAAGTGCATGCCACGTGAAGAGGTTAATAACAATGTAGACGACGGACATGTGAACTGCTGATGGTGCGGCAATGTTAATGCTTCGCCCGACCACTTTAACTAAACAGAGGTGTTATGTGGAACCAGGCTTTCTGAGTGCGCCACATCTCACTCGAGTCCAAGTTCCACTCGGGTTATGTGCCATTGTGCTCAAAGACAATGCGATAGGGTAGAGCAAGTTTCTGACGACGACTCAAGAAGAATCGAAGTATGAAAACCAAGTGGGTCTTCATGGTTTCATGCATGAAAGCTTCATTTTCCTTTTCTTATTTTAAGATTCTATTGTACTCTATTATTTAACTTGTGCATTGTTCCCAAAAGGCTAAGGCCAGCCTTCTGGACTCATCTTGTTCAAGACAGATAAACTACAATGTGTTCCTCTATGTTTACAGCATTGTATAACTGCCCCAGAGCAGTGGTTTTCAGCCCTAGCCCTGCACCTCCCTCCCACATTAATCTACTACTTTTTATTTTGAGCTCTGTAAGGGGATACCATTAGGAAGGACTGCCAAGTCGCCAATCTGCAGAGTTATAATGCATATTTAAAATTCTCCAACTGGTCTCTCTTACCGTAAGGCGTTTGTATCTATGGTTTCTGTCTAGATTTTACAATCTTCCTTTGTCCTCTTCCAATAAAAAGCTTTGGAGTCTTAAAAAAGACTATGCATGGTTTGTTATTCAGTCAACCAGCATTAATAAACAAATGCTCAGAATAGCCAACAGAAGCTTAATAAAATAATACTATACTAAATAAACAATAATAAGTAAAAAATAATAAACTCTGTTTTTTTTTTGCTAAGCTCAGCTTTAAAATGAGACTTTGCAATAAGCTAAGGCATTGGATCAGCTGCATTAGGGTAAACAACACAGCATGTAGTTCAGCCGTGAGGTGCAGAATGTTTTGCTCTTGCAAGATGGAACTTCCAGTACTAGCAGCTAAGCCTTCGCCTGCGTCTGTCTGTCTGCGTCTGTCTCCGAGTGGGTTTCATGCCTGCTGGTGACTCAGGCAGAGCTGTAGGAGGATTCATCGGGTTCCAGCCTTTGCAGTCTTCTTCAGACTATTTCTGGCAGCGTGTCACAGTTGCAGTCCAGTCGTGAGAGAATGAAGTGGAAACACAGTCAAGTGTCAAGAGTTTATTTTTAGATGTACCAGCATCACCAATACAACAACTGCACGGCCGTCTTCACTCACACCAAGGTTATGGTGTAGCGTACTACGTAGGTTACGCCACAAAGGACAAAGTGCAATGCATGGGGAATGACACTCTCCACTGTACAGCAGTAGACCTTCTAACTTCTAACTTCCTCTTTGTTTGACATGAAACCATTTTTCAAGAGTTTGTCCGTTTCTAAGAAATGGGCAGCATGACTTTGGGGAAATGGAACAAATGAGTTATTTTAGCTGGTATAAACGGACTGGTATTGTGTTACTATTACTGGCTGCAACTCAGATAGTCACTGTGAAGCAACCTCGGTGTCTTAAGATGAAGTAGTCTTGCAGCGCACCCCATGGCTCACCTTAACAACCGGCAGAAACCAAGTGTGGGAAAGTTACGTCAACAAATTATTAAGGTGAAATTAAAACATTCCATACCTTCCATAGCTAGCTAACCAACAAACAGTAAAGCAGGGCCCCCACATCGATTCTGGTGTCAGTACGTAATTCTGATTATTACAATACCTTGGGTACATACAACTACAGAGCTCCACAACACTATATCAGCTCTGGTTGCACGTTAGGTGCTAGAATGAATAGATAAAGTGAAAATGAGAAACACTATCAGAAAACTATATATAGATGAGTCTACCATTTAGAAATGGCAACTATAAGTGTCATGCACTTTATACTGAAAACACTTCAGGCTGAACAACACCGTGTTTTTAATATCCTCAAGCTACTGGCTAGTTCGACAAGCGCTCACTTTGTTAACTGTTTTAGCAACTAATTATTAGCAACAATTCATCATTCAAAAGGCAGCTAAACAAAGAGCAAGATTAGCCAACATTTGGGTGGATCTTATTTGGCCCCACAATATTTAAATGTTTAAATCAGGCTGGCCTGGTGCCGGAGCAGAGTACAAAGCTAATCGCAATGCGTGCCAAAACCTCAGTACAGCTAGAATCAAACACGTTCCAATTACAATCGTGGCTACACTAGTCTTCTAGTCTGAATACGGACAACGTTCAGATAGGAGACACAGTCATTTGTTAATGCTACTTAATAACCTGACAACATGCAGAAAATCTAATTCAAAGCAATAACCGAATTTGAGCATTGCAAGCTCACAGAATAAGACGAGAGGCAAGTCTAATGTAAAACTCATGCTGCGTAAAGTAAAATGAAATCACGCTGTAAAGTAATACTGCGTCTTCTCTGATTAAAAACTTGGGAAAAGTCATTTTCCCAAAGGATATCAATGTGCTTCATTTAGTAGAAATTAAATATTACATTTCTTTATTTTTTCAAGCATGTAGTTTCAGCATCGCTCCATAGGTGCTTGCAGCTATCTTGCAGTTGCTGTGATAAATGCTGCATGCTTATTTCCAGGACAGTGGACTCTTTTTGTGCATGTACAGAGTGAAAGAAATCAGACTAAGCGTCTACATGCGCAGAGAAGTCTGATTTACTGAGGTAAAATCCAAGACGGATTTCTAAACCTTAATCTGGTAAGAAATCAAGAGTGTTGCTGTTTACATGATAACCTGAATAGTCAGATAACTGCCGAAATCCCGAGCTGATCATCCATGAACATATAGTGGGACAGAGAGGACACATTTTAGGTCGGAACATAAACTTATGGTGTGGGAAGAAACAAAGCGGAAAATTTCTAAACCCATACGTTTGCTTGTAATGGTGCAGTTCAAAACAGAGGGCAATGTGGAGCTTGTCAACACCGTTCAATGGACAAAAGGCCAAACGATAGACCATTGACGCAACAATAGTTAGCATGCTAATTATATTCTAATCAGACATGACGCTATAATAAGAGCACCTGGGAATGACCAGGACAAATGGGTGGATTTTTTGTTTTTAGGTGGGAATTTTAACTTATGGGGTGGGAGCCAATGGAGTGGAAAATTTCTAAATCAATCAATCAATCAATCAATCTCGATGGCTTGATGGTGCAGCTCAAAGCAGATGGCAATGTGGAGTTCGTCTACACAGTTAGCATGTAACATACAGTAAAAATAAACACTTAACTTTTGCATGGGAGAAAATTCAGGTAGCCAATAACGGCTTTTCTTGCTAGCTGGATTTGCCCATATTAGCAATTTTATGGTACACAATTAAACAAGCACAGTCCAGAGGAGTTTAGAATGGGGTTTCAGAGGGCATCCTGGGTTGTGGCAGAATACAGCACCAAAAATGCAACTAGTTGTGCTCAGACATGTAATCTTGTTAGGAGATCAGATCTCCCCCCTTGAGGGCACACCAATCAAAGAGCTCTTCAGTAATCGTTTTGCAGTTTGTAGTAGTTTCTATATATATATATATATATATATATATATATATATATATATATATATATATATATATATATATATATATATATATATATATATATAAAACCTCCAGCAGAGGATCAACTGGTTTCTGTTTGGATGCTACAGCATCCACGATAAAGAGAGCACCACTGAAGCTATTGTCAATGGAGCTGCCTACTACTCAGAGATGCGAACTGAAATAACGGCCATTAAAAGATGCATATTATAGTGCAGTATTGAACAAATCTTGCGTCCACTCCCATTTGCTGAGACATGCCCGGACGAAAACATTTCAAACCCCCGGGAACATGCATGATGAAACACATGCAGGCCTACGAAATACCAACACCAGTACACCTTCTAACTCATTCTGAAAGCACACTTGGAAAAACAGCAGCTGTGTAAAAACTCTAAAGTAAATCCAGCTCTAGATCCGAACAGCAAGACCAACTTAATCTAGTCTCCTGCGCTTCTGAGCAACAGAAAAAAACTGCAAACAAGCGCCTTATATTAAATATTCATTCAAACTAAAGCTCACAGCTAACCCTCTAAACTTTCATGCTTGTATTATTTAAACAGGCGCATGGACATACCCACAACATGCTTATACGAACACCGCGCCGTCCGGCAAACAACGCCTGGTGTGGTTAACTCTTCGCTGCCACGGTGTCTTCACCTCTTTCACATATTCTTCTCAAAATAATCGCGTTAAAAGAATATTCAAATCAACACCTCAAAAAGAACGCCACTGTTCTCATCTCGCCAAGTGCGATGGGCTCTCTTAGTCACTTCCGCTTTCAGTTTTCAATGCCCTCATGGCTGTGCACGCTGTCATGAGTTGTTTTTTCTTCCTTCAGCCTTCTTCCTCATCCCAGGCATATCGGCGTTTGTGTTTAAATTACAGAGCAGGGCCGTGTGCCTGCATGCACCCTGACTCAGTTGAAAGACGTCTAGAAAACCAACCAAATGGTGATTACTCAGCTCCTCGGCCTCTGAATCACGGATGTTACAGCTGCTTCAAAAGAATGCCATCAACTCTATCAGTACAACCCTGCTCTGCTATGTGACAAGAGAGTGCTTACAGAGTAGTGCAGAAGTGGCAGAGCTGGGCTGCCTGTGGCTAACACGCCTGCCAGAACTGCTCTGTGGCTGCATGGTTCTGTGTAGCATCACTGTACAAACTCTGAACCATGTAGCCATGTAGATATGGAACGCCCAAGCCAAGAAAGCCAAACGATAATGTGACGTAGTGGTCGGTATCACTATGGACCCATCATTGTGCCAATATGTCATTGTATCAGAAGATACGTTCATCTATTAATAAAGTTCCCGCCAGTCTGTGCTAGGAGACGTCTCACAAACCCAACACAGCTCGTTTTGATCGTACTGTTTTGTTCTGTTTTTCCCCTCTTAAAACCACCAAACGGAAGCTTACACAGTAAGTTATCATTAACCAGATTTACAGAAATGAAACTTACGCTTTATTTAGTTTATATCTAATTTAAACTGCTGTTACTAAAGAATCGGAGGCGCCCAAGAAAATGACACACCCTGCTGTTTCTGTCAACGACTAACAGTAAACCTAGCCGTTTCTGCGCGATGATAGATCGACCTGATGCATCTACAGGAATCATTAATTCATTTATCTTCATTGTTAAACAAGTTCACACTCCAAACCACATGTCGCACCATCCAAAGAAAAGCAAGTACCTGCTAAACAGCAACTTTACAGGAGAGAGCAAAAACCTTAATTAACTTTTATTCAAATCAGAGAAACCAGATATCTTTCCAAGCAGTTGTAAGCCATTTCTGTTGGTCTATTCACTGAATTTCCACGCAGTGTAAACAGCAGCTGCTGTGTTCAAATGCTACATTAAAGTGCATGCTTTTCTTTGGACAGCGAAGATATGAATATAAAATATCACAACAAATCATGACAAACTTAGTTGGACAATAATAGCAGTGCAGCATATAATAGATGCAGTAATATATGAATGTAGAGGTTTTAAACTCAAGAGGTTTATATCTCACATAAGGCACTGCACTGAATCCAAGAAACTAGTCCTGACTTTGCTCTCTTAGTAATGAAATATGCCGTTTGTCAGTCTTTGGTTACTAATGGCATTTACAACATTAGTATACAACATTCAAAACAGCTTTCTATTACATACTTCATCATTACAGCAGTAAATAGTCCTACTGTCCACTTCTACCCCTCCAAAGATGAACCCAGTAACTGATGACTTGTCAAATAAGCAGTTCAATCCATGACACTAAGAGTCACTAGGACTGCACTTTGGCTAAACATCTGTTGTAAATTACTGAAATGTTTCCATTTGTTAACCAAGAACGCATCAGCGACCCCAGAACATCATGCGAATCTTCGACACTACAGCCGCCAGAGGAGCATGGCCTCTAGGCAGGCAGGGTGCGAACACATGCACCTGAAACCCAAGATAGGCGGAGATGGAAAGCGGACTTACCTGCCCACAGCCAGGAGCGTTGCACACAAAAGGCTTGTCGTCCCCCATTTTTGCAAATAGCTTGCAATGTAACTGTGGAAGAGGAGAAGAGGAGAACATTGTTGAAGAGTTGAAGATGGTGTAGCTCTTTCACAAAGCCTCAAACCCCCCCCGGTAGCCCTCCAGTTGTTCCCAATAAAGCAGGGATGCTTCTCTGGTTGTAGGCTTAGTCAGTGCAGGAAGGGTGTTTAAAAATATCACAAGCAGAGAAGAAAACATACACACATGCACACACACATTCACACACGCACGCCCGCCCGCCCGCACACACACACAGAGCAAGTAGAAGTTTCCCTAGTGATACTTCCTTCACACTGGGGGCATCTAGCTAGCCAATGAGGAACAGTTTACAGATGAGATGGTAGCCAGGATTTGCACAAAGCATGCCATCCCTCTTTCCCTTTTCTCCATGCGTGTTTCTCCACCCCTTAGGCTTTGGCCCCGCCTCATTTTTTTCATTGTCTTGTACCTTCCCTCTATCAGCACAATCATCCCGCATTTTCTAACCACACCTCTGTCGCACATAACCCATGGTAAAGTTTGTTGCTGGGACGAGAACACCACCTCATTTCGACAGGAAAGGCTTGGACTGGGAAAGGTGAACGTAGCCAGCCTCTATCAATAGTCCTAAACACGTTGGCTCTGCCGACACAAATCTTATTCAACCCAAAGAGAACTTGTGGTAGGGACGTGCACAGGTACGCCAGCACTCAGGTAACTGTTAAGCACTCCCAGTGTTCAAATATTTCAGTTTCATGGGCAGGTGGAGAAAATCTGGAGACAATGACTTTTAGGTTTCTGCTTTCTGGTTTCTGCTTTTTTCAGCAGAACTGTCAAACATGGAAAAGAAGTTTTGCTCATATTTCTTGGCAGGT
Organism: Prochilodus magdalenae; assembly: GCA_024036415.1. Classification (NCBI taxonomy): domain Eukaryota; kingdom Metazoa; phylum Chordata; class Actinopteri; order Characiformes; family Prochilodontidae; genus Prochilodus; species Prochilodus magdalenae. Next base: position 282,203 of record JAMWET010001162.1, read on the forward strand.
ATGTTACTCCGAAACATGGGTGCCTTAGCGTAGGCTTGCTGCCAAGGACACATTTTTTTGGGATGTGTCTGAGAAGGCAGATGTAGCACCGCTTGTAGTGGTTAATAGGCTAGGCTGATATCACGGCCAGATATTGTAAGTTCCTTTTACAAGCAGTATTACTTTGCGGATTAACACACTGGCACATTGTCCACTGAAGAGGAAAAACACCTGTGGAACATGAAGAAATTAGTCTTTTACGGCGTCCAGTGTTCCACTGGTTAGCTGTAGTTATTTAGCTCATCTGAGTTTGTTTCCAACACAAAAGCCAATTTATCCCGGCTGTTTCTGAAGAACACAACCTGCTTTGAAAGGAATTCCGCCCCTAAATCTCAGCCATCTTTGTTTAGAGTCGAGACATTGTTGGGTTCCCACTTTAAAGGAGTAGTTCAGCGAAAGAAAGTTATTCCGCTTACTTCGGATGTAAACGAGCCAGGACATGTCTGGTGCCCAAATTTTGCTTCCTTGGTTTAGCACCAGAGCTATACGGCTAACCCAGAAGCGTGGCCAGTAGGACTGGGACAATAAGCGCACTACCACAATACCGTGGTCATGTGATGCCTACAGCAGCGTGAAGCTCATTAGTCAGTCTTCACCACTTTTTTATTTATTTATTTTTTGGGCTGTTGAAAGCTGATTCACCATCATCAATCACGACTGGCATCAGTTTACTACTATACTGACAGCTCTACGTTTGCAGGCTGAAGACAACGAGGCTGTAATGTTAGCTGAGATCTGCTCATCTATAAGACTGAGCGTGTCTGTATCTACTGTGGCTTTCAGTGTCTCAATATTGCTTTAAAGCAATGATAGATTTGGCTCTCCGAGTCACTGAGCACTGGTATCTTATTGCCCCAGAGCGAGTTTAAAATGTACTGTTCGTCCTGACTGAAAGGTCCTGAAAACTGCACCAACAACCACCAGCTTTAGATCCTTGCATTAAGCTAAACTAACACTCTGAGACTCGAACGTTTGGCTTCATACCGTGTTGTGCTGTTTGTCTTGAAAGAAAAGTAAAGATTAACCGTTATTGAGAACAACCCAAACTATGAGTGTATCCATAAAGTCCATATGCCAACGTGGAAAGCCTGCATGTTGCTGAACTGGGAATATGGTGGTGTTAAGGCTGACGCAAAACAAGCTGTGTGTGAGTGCATGCACCAAAACTGACACATTCACGGTGTGTCTGTGCACGTCCAAATGGTCCTACCATGGGTGCTATATATGAGAACTCATATCATGCAATCCCTTACAATAATGCAACGACAGAAGTGCAGCCGTGTTCGCTGTTGGGGGTGTGAGGGGTGGTGTTGGGCCGCTGGCAGTAAACCGCCAAACCACATGAATGTTGCTTTATCACTGTGGTGACAAAAATTAGTAGGGGCTCAGACCCCATTAGCAGTCAACCAAAATCTTTACTGTTACACTACCAAAGCTTTCTCAGCTCACTTTAACCAGATCCACCCAGTTCTTCATTAAGGTCACTTAGACCTGTCCATGTGGTTATGGCACTGTCTGGCTTATGCACAAGAGGGACAAGAGGGAGTCGGCACAACACCTGTTGTCCAAAACACAATGCTCACGGCGTTAGGATATACAGTGAGGTTTAGTTCATTTTACCAAACACTGTCCTCTAAACATATACAGAGATGTTTGAGTGACCTTGATGTTAAACTAGGCAGTTTGACCTGCCTGAAAGACATTCGGGGATATTCTTACGGGAAGGTTTTGGGGGGGAAATTCCAGTTAAACTGCAGTGTTTGTTAGCTTCGCAGTTCCAGTGCTAAACTAAAGAATAACTAAGTCCAGACACCAAACAGCTCTTTCTTCAATAGGTTACATCTGGTACAAGACTGCATGAATTTGACTTTTGCCAAAACCAGTCCTTTAAAAGCTTCAAGCTTCACTATGTTGTCGTAACTCACCAAAACCACAACCAATGAGCAACTGTGCTAACATTAGCTTGAATACGTCACAGAGCACCCACTCAATCTGCTCTAACAGTGTGACCATTCACATACAGCACTGACATAACTTCACATTAATATCACCGTAATTTAAGGCATTTAGGCTATAACTGAGTTTAGTGCTGCAAAGCATGCAAAGCCTAAACCTTGGGTAAACCATGCACTCGGACAGGTTCATTTTAGACTAATGCGTTTATTTATGACACTCAAATATCAGCAGGTTGTTCTACTGGAGTGTCTTGGTCTGTCTGGCGCATAAGCCACAATCATTCACCAGAGGAAGTGGCGTTATGGCCTCGATAGACGACATCACAAAGACGAGTGCAGGGAAAACACGACTTGAACAGCCCCAACAAATGGGCCCATCATTGATAAGTTAAATCAACAGGCAGCATATACAACGTAATGAGAGTATGTGATATAATGTAGGCTGGGCAGCATAATAATGCTAATCTTGGAGAGACGTTTCTGCAATGAGCTGCTCTGATCCAAGAGAATGACTTGCATGTGCACTGGCTGCCCATTCCCAAAACCCCTCCTTCTCCTTTTAGTCTAACAAGCAACATGAGCTACTCGCCCACAATTTCCACTCAGACAAAACAAGTTTCCAGGCACTCTTACTGAGCTATTATACTGAAGTATGCTCACAGACCAACGCACGGACAAATCTCATGAAATGGATCTTGAGAGCACGGCTGCTGCTGCTGAGTGTATTGGTATATTGAGTAATCTGGGCCAAACAAAAAGAATGACTTGTTTAAAAAGTCTTAACTGAACATTAACAAACCATGTCTGGCCCTTGCTAAATATTTTATTGGGACAGTATTCTTGTTTTTTTTTTTTCCAAGCCAGTCTTCTGATGCTGTTCTTCCCATTAACAGGGTTGTAAGAACCGTTATAACACGAGTACTGCGGTATTATGGTTTGTGATACTGTACTGATTGTCAAAGATACAGTATTGATTTATTTATATATACATATATACACACACACACACACGCATGAGATTTATATATATATATATATATATATATATATATATATATATATATATATATATAAAGTTTAGATGTAAAGAATGATGGCAGAAAGACAGACAGTGGTTTATGGTGTGTTGTGTTTAAACTCCCCATCGCTAGATAGCAGGGCTGTAATATATATATTGAGTCTCTACAGTCTTATACTTTAAAGTAAACAAGTAGCGTAAGGGTGCATCACTTAGCATAAGCTAAGCAAGTCCAGGACCAGAGCATCCACTTTCTCAGTTAGCTGTGGTTGTCATGTCACAGCATCTAGCTGTTTGCTCACTTCTGACTGGTCCAACCCATCTACAGGTAGTTTACAAGCCCTGATATGTTAATGTTCCCCATATAAGAATGCAGATTTCATAAAATGGCTTAAAAATAAACTACAGCGATATGAATATTGCGCTCTTTTAAACGCTGATTTTAATTTGAAACAAGGATTAAATTTTATTCCCTGTATAAAACAAAAAAGCACAGCATAGCAACAAATTGCAACACATCCAATCGTAACTCCTGTATCTCCATAACTAACCACACCCTTGCCAATACACAGTCCTATTTAGAGAGTGATATGTATATAAGGTATATGTGTGGCATGTATGGGCAGGTGATTTTCAAAACAGGGCATCAAACAAACCAGTTCTAAATGCTTAACCGTTGCCTTAAAGGTGTGTGAATAAGATTCCTTATTCTTGAAGATCCTAAATATAGATGAGATTCAGTGACCTTCTAAAACTCTCTTTCTATAGCCCCCCCAAGAAATCATAAGAGCCCTAATGTACAGTAGCAGTGATCTCCAACCATCCTACTGGAGAGCTACTTTCCTGTAGAGCCTAGTTCCAACCACAATAACTGCTCTAGATCATCATCCTCTTTCCAAGCCTCTGATTGGCTGGACTAGATATATCGGCAGTACATTAGGAGCAGGGCAGAACAAAACTCTGCAGGAGCAAAGTAGCTCTCCCGGAGGAGGGTTGGAGACCACAGACCTACAGGATGTTAAGCTCTACATCATTTGGTCTCTGCTAGTTACCCTTTTCTTTCACTTGGCCTTGTTCCACCTCACGCTCCTTCAACATGTGAGGAGAGTTTGGGAATTTCAGAGACATATCATGTTCATTAAATTTAAATAGAGGTAATGTGGGGAAGAGAGCATTAATGTTTCATTATAACCCACCAGCTCACCAGAGTGACGTCTAGTCAGTGTTACACAACTTACACTACAATAAAATACAGTTTATATCTGAAATCACAGCAGCTACGAGGGGTCTGCCATGAAATAAGGTATATCTGATATGGCATGTGTTTTTATCTTCGCTGTCCAAAGAAAACCAGGCATCGTTTGATCTCAGTTGTTGCTGTTTACAGTGTATGAAAATCTCATGACGAATGAACCAACAGAAAAGGCCCAAAATCAATTGTAAAATAGTCTGGTTCCATTGACTTCCATTAGAATTAAATTAGATCCCATGTAAAGCTGCCATTTCGGAGATGCTTGTTTTCCATTGGATAGCAACAAGATACAGATATTAGTGCATGTGATGTGGTTATTGTGGTAAACTGCATCACAACATGCTTTTCTTAGTATGTCATGGCCACTATCTGTACAAATGCCTCATTAAAGACACCAGCCACCACCAGCCAACAAGCAAAAACAACAATTAACCACCATTGATCTTAATTAAACTTTTTCTGTACTGGTGAAGCTCAACCAAGATGCTGTTTACTAAAGAAGGTTGGTCAAAATCGAGTTGGAGACATTGGTAAAGGAAATCAGAATCAAAACTATAGACTTATTTCAAACGACATGGAGACGAAACACACAAACCGTTATGTAATATAACATAAGCATCAGCCCTCGATTCCCCTTCCTAATGATATGTTCTTGGTCGTCTCCATGTCATTTGTAATATACACATTTGTCCACTTTATCAGCTCCACTGACCATTAGGAGCAGACTGTAGTCCTTTTCGATCTTTGCTTTGTTACCCTGTCCTTCAGTGGTCAGGAACACCACAGGACCACCACAGAGCAGGTATGATGTGGGTGGTGGATTATTCTCAGTACTCAAATGACACTGACATGCTGGTGTTGAGAAAGATCAGACACAGCAGTGCTGCCGGAGTGTTTAAACACTGTGTCCACTCAATGTCCACATTAGACACTCCTACTTTGCTGGTCCGCCTTGTAGATGTACAGTCAGAGACAGCTCATGTGCTGCTGCGCAGTCTGTGCTCTAGTCCTTCATCGGTGGTCACAGAACGCTGCCCACAGCATGCGGCACACAGGACGCTGCCTGCTGGATAATACGGGTTGGTGGACAAATCTCAGTCCAGCAGTGACACTGAGGGGTCTAGCTGTGTCTGATCCACTCACACCAGCACAACACCACCACCATCACATCAGTGTCACTGCAGTGCTGAGAATGATCTGCCACACAAATACTGGTGGTAAATAACGTGCACTTATATGGTAAGTGAACAATGACTGTAGATACAAGGAGGCGTACCTATATCGATACTGATATAGGTTTATATATGTCGATCCTGAAGCCTATAAACCATTTTGCATAGTGGTCCAATATGGCCTGAATGTTCTGACTTTCCAGAAAACAAATAAAGCTATTCACTGGTATTGTTATCTGTCGATGTCTGTATAATTCCAATCACTGTGATTGCCAAGTTTTGTCAAATTAACTGTATTCCACACCACCCACCCTCAACAGCTAGCCTCTTTTCTCTCTAGGAGGAAAAAAAAGAAGCCATAAGGGTGTAAACATCATGAAAGCTAATAAACAATCATTTTCCACATGTCCAAACTTTCACAACTTTCTCTAAACACCTTCTCCCACCATAATGGCCGTTGCTCATAACTCCATATGGTCGGTGACAGCTTCTGCTGCAGAGTGGCGTGCAGTCCAAGCTGAAATTACCAGCCATGGCAAAGATGCCAGGTTCTGTTTTCCATAAAGAAAATAGCTGCATCTTGTTTGCCCCTGAAAGGCCCTTTCCTTCCAGCTGAGATCAAAGTGACAACGCAAGCCAAGCAGCTTGATTCCTAGCAGACCTCACAAGCTCAACAAGCAAGCCAACAGTTTGGTGCCAGGGCTTTCAAGATGGACGCAATCCACACAACCAATTTGGACAGAGATGTGCGAGAAGTTCATTTACAAATGAACACCACCACCCACTCGTTATACCCTGGGTGAACGGCTTATCCAAGAAAGCTTCAAGCTGGGCACAATCACTGACACTACTTACCATGTACCAACAAACGGCCATGGGGCTTCAGGCTAACAGGTTCATTTGGGATCTCACAGAGCAATTTTATTAGAAGTGGGCAATAAGACGGTATCTCTTCGTTATCATGATAAATGAGGAAAACCTGGAACACTTTTGAGGCATCATAAAAAGATCAATGGGAAAACAACAATAGAAATAAGAAGCGAACAATAATTGGATAAAGGTCATAGTACAGAGTAGCTGACTGGATGTTCTGTGCATCATTATCTTTCTTTTATATTTCATTAATTGATTTTTATTGATTACAAGTTTTCCACCCATTTCTTCCATGTTAGTTTTATGAGATGACAAAGCTATCAAAACTGACAGTCCTCACCATGCCATAACTGCCACAGAGCTTCAGACTAACCACTTCTTTAAGGACGTTGAAGAGCAATCCACCGTAAGGCAAAGGTGTTTTTAGAAGTGGGCAACATGACGATATCTTTATCACGATAAATGAGGCATATCTAGAACACCTGTGATGCATCATGAAAAAGACCAATTGGGTGGGAGGGAGGAATGGATGGATGGATGGATGGAGGGATGGAGGGATGGAGGGATGGAGGGATGGAGGGATGGATGGATGGATCCTAAATGGGTCGGTCGGTACCGGCAGCAGTATTACTAACTGTTAAGCTATAAGCTATAGAACTAAGGAGGAGAATGAGGAGAATGTGTAAATAACAACAGAAATAGGAAAGTAAATAATAACTGTATAAACATTAAAGTACAGAGTAGCTGAATGCATGTTAGTTCATGGCATCATGATCTTATTTTATTTGTTTATTTTTACTGATAAGATTTCCACACTTGTGTTATTGAGTCTGCCTGTAGTGTCTGAAGTGAGATCAACAGACTCAAAACTTTCTCATTAGATAAAACAACAGTTTTCTTTTGAGGACAAAGTTTACAGTATGTCGCTATGAACGGCTATTTTTGCAAGCAATTAATTAAAAGAATAATTGCACACAATCGTTTTGAAGTGTCTTCATTGTGCATATGGCACATATCTCCATGTTTGAAAACGACTAAAAAACCTATATTAACATTGGGACACACATTGTTATTGTAAAAATGTCTCAAGGGTCGTGATATTGTTACATTTGCTCACCCCCAGTTGTTCTTACACAGCAGACGTCAGCTGTTTGTTATAGACTAGCCAACAAATCCACAATTACAGTCCTCAACAATCAAACAACGTCATTCGGCGATGGAGAGTGGCTTAGGATACTACTAAACGAGCTGCAAATGCAGACAATTAAGTCAAAACAGTTAGAGCTAGAACTCAATTTACACCTCAAAAGATGATGCACTCATTTCAGCTGTGCTACTGAAGCAAAACTGAACAGCTGTGTTTGCGTCCGTCATTAACTTTTTGACACTGAGAATTAGTGAGGACTATTTGGCTTTAAGCTTTGGAAGTCTGGTGTTATACAGCCCAGCCATCTCAGCAGCACAGTAGCAGTTGGGAGATCTGCTAAACAAATAAATAAATAAATACTGTAAATAATAAAAGACTCATCTGAGAAAATGATATATAAAACTATCAGAGCAGTGAGTGTTCATTTGGTCAAATAAATACAACCATTATAAACACAATTAAATAACACTCTGTGACTTTGTCTCAGCATTGCCAAAGCTGTCCTTGAGGAAGACAAATATTTAGAGTTACCATCTACTGTACATTTATCTAATCTTCATTATGTGTAACCAGGTGTACTGCTTATGGAATTCAACAAAACCAACACAAAGCACTAAACTGATCCAAGAAAAAAAAAACCACATACATCCATTAAACTGTGTTCATCTAAACAAAATACTAATTGTTGACCAAGATAAAATCCTTCTATACAAGTTTTTTGTTTTAAGTTTTACATCTTTGTTATTACAACAAATATATATATATATATATATATATATATATATATATATATATATATATATATCTGCTGGTAGACCCGTATGACCATACGATTCTATACACCTGCAGATTCAGCTACTTCCTTCACACTATGGTCTTTAACACGTCTAAATGCTCAGTCCCTCCTTTTAGCCAATCATTAACATCTGCTTTGGAGCCATTTTCCACACATTGAACAAGACACTCCCTGCACTGTACCACCTCTTCTCAACCTATGAATCCAGTCACCCACACCCCACAGGTATTTCTAGCCCCATCATCCTCGTGCAGCCCCATCTGCAGGAGCCTGAAGTTATTACCACCTAAAATACGACACACAAAAATATATCTGAAAAAAGGGGGATGAATCACAGAAACGAGGGTTTCATTATTCATTAGGAAACCATCTTATATCATAGATTCTACACAGACCCAGCACAGGCCCGGTTCCACTAGGTACGGTCCGGTCACTCATAGCCGGGAAGCATCCTGCTGTTAACTAGGATTTCTCCTACTCAGCAGGTGGAAAGCAGAGCAGCTCGGCTATAATCAGACCCGGGCGTGCACTGTTTGATGCCGCCTGCTAGGAAACTGACTAAACAAACTGTATTAATAGCTCCCACTGCAGCCAAGAATGAGGAATCTGGAGCTTGAGTTGCCAGAGGGTAGGGGAGACCCCACAAAAAAGTGAGACAGAAAGTGGAGTGGAGAGAGCATGTGCGGAATGAATGGTTGTGGAAGGCATTTAGCAACCAACGGGGCCCTAGTGATTACTCCAGTACACCCCATTTTAAAAATCACCCATTCGAGTTTACCTTCCGGGTGAGCAGCGACGGCTTAGCAGTTTGCATCATAATGTGTATTATGAACTATCCCTCTCTTCTCTCTCCATCTTATCAATTTAGGGATAAGCTTTTTAGGATGTCTGGAAGGTTGGGCATGTTTGATATCATGTGGTTTAGTCTGTTATGACAGTATCAGAATAACCACTAGCTTACTCGATAGCGACAGCAATTGCCACGGCCCTAGTAATGAACCAGCACTGGTGGAGCACAGTGGACTTGACTTACCGTCATCAAGAGATCCAGTCTACAAGACCAGTATGGATTTATGTAACCCCAGCGAACCTGAGCTCTGGTATATGGAACAAATGAAACTTTATATGCATGTCTGCCTAGCTGCAGCGTGCCCAATGTTAAACCCTTGCCAAGGCAGCAGACAATGCAGCGCAATGCTGGACCCAGGGTCGCGTTCTGCTATGAAATCGGAAACAATCTGGTCCTGAACTATTTATAAAATGGATCATTGGCTCAAGTTGTTTTCTAGCAGGGTGACTACAATGTCTCCTCAGCAAAGGACACGTGGAAACATGGCCATTACACATGCACACAGACAAACACAGACACACAAGCACTGAAAATTCTAATAGGTGCTGATGAACGAAATGAAGAATCACACACTGTGTAACTACAGAACAGCAGAAATTAAAACACTGCCTGTGAACTAAAGGTGTCACAGGCAAGACATGAGTCTTTAAACTGAGAAAGACCACAAACTGGCCCCATAAACTTCCTTCCTTCAACACTTCATTTCACATACTGCGAACCAGCATAGCCCTCGAGTTTAATACCAGAGCAGAAGAAAGCGACAGGCAGGCTTTCTCAGCTAATCAAGGCAATTTCTCCAACAGCTGCAGAAGTATTCACAAAGGTGTGTGCACATGGATTTCCACCGAGAGGGAAACATATTGTGCATGGATAATTGATTCCCTCAAAACGAGGACAGGAATCGGACAAATTCCTCTGCGGACAAGACACGATGACCCATATCTGCACTTCAGAATCGGTTTCTCAGACATATAGGAGGTTAGGTGGTGCTGACAGGCGAGGAGATACGTGGGAGGACTTTCGAAGCTCAAATGACAAGAAGCGTTTCACTTGCATTTAGCCTGTTTTATCAGCCTCTCTTCTTACACAGAAGTGGAGCAACTTCCAAAACTCTTCATTTGCAGAGAACCAGGTGCAACCAAACGCTAAACACCAAACAGCTTGAGTTAAAGACGATACACAAATAACAGACAGCTGGAACGAGAAGAGATTGTTCACATGAATATTTGTCCTCCTGTTGCCGCATACAAGACAACTATAAACAAGGGCACAACAATAAAACCAGCTGGAGTGACTGTTCATCATTTATGTGGTCACCAGCACTTAACTATCAAATACTAATATTTATTTACTGGGTTATACATGCTGTAAAAATCCTCTATATTAATGGGTTTATATTAGATTCAGTAAACCGTAGGCTACTTGTGCATTTAAGGGCCTTAAAGTGTGTTCCCTGTAGAGAATGAGTTCACTTACTTTAACCCCAACATTTGCATACGAACTGAAAATACCCCCACATAGACAAAGGGCTGAACGATTACGAGGGGGCTACATAATTGGGATTTTTCTCTCCAATATTTAGACAGCATTTTAAATTGCTATTGTCCTCTATATCCTGAGGTATGTGCCTTGTTGGCCAAGAAGACTAGCATACACTTTTTCTGACTGTGCAGGTCTACCAATTATTTGTGGTTGTGATGTCACTGCACTTGCTAAATATTTGGTTGTTTCCATCAGCCAAATTTATTTAAAGGTAATTCACAAGCTTCAGGACATTGGGTTAAATTTCCCCAGTCACAGAATTCAATGCATCAATGCTGTTATACATCAGGGGTGCAAGAAAACACCAGTAATAAGCTTTGTGATGCTGTACCAACTCTCAAAATCACAGCACTGATATTTCCTCAATACCTGACCTTAGTGCTAAAAGATTTCAAATCGCATGACTTGAAATTACACGTATAGCCTATATCAATTATCTCCACCTCTCAAAAGGTAGAAAGTAATAGCTGGGAGCTTGTAAACCAACTGTAGAGGTTTTAGACCCATCAAAATAACCCATGTGCCGAGTACCTAAACATGACTTTAATTAACTGGCGGTCTGTCTGGTGGGTTGACCAACTGTGTTAAAGCTTCAAGCCAAAACCGGTGGACACATCAGTCTTTACAGACTAAATGGGACCGGCTCTCGTGGTACACAAAGTTAGTGCAATTGTAATACTGGCCAGAAAAATCACAGTACGATATTTTGCCCATATCGTTCAGGCCTGCCTGAAATATGAAGACTAGTATCAAACAGTGCTTCATTTAGGGCTGTAGACTAATGTTTTTCATACTATCACATTTTTTCTAAAATATTTTTTAATCACCTTACTTACATGGTCACAATATACTGAATTGCAACCGCTGTATTATCACAAGCATCATATAAAAAGATTTCTGCCAAAACACAAGCCCAGTAAAGAAGAGACTATAGCATGAATATTATGTTTCATTTTTTAGCTATAAATTTATGTTAAAAATCTATATACACATACAAATTAAGCATGTGTTAATCTGTAGATTCATACCTACATATTTCATTAACAATACATACATACACACACATGATAAGAGCTCGTTGTTATTGTGCTTTAAGCCACTGTATGCTTTTCTGAACAAACTGAGGATAGTGTCAGCACTTAAAGGAGCAATATGCAAGACTACACAATCAGTATGTATATTCAAAACTTCCAATGTTTTGGTTTTCTTTTTTTAAATAAAAAGCTGGGTAAATGGAGGAAGAAGTGAAGGGGTGGAGGAGAGACTGTGTGGAATATGAATTTCACACATTGCTCCTTTAAAACATTCAGGTTCTATTAGAAAGACTGTTGTTCTTATTTAATTGGATTCATGCCAAAGGATGAACACAGTATAATATAATAATTATGTTTTACATTTCTGTATAAAAATAAATATAGGGATAACATCTTAAAAGTATTGTGATGATATATTTAAGCCATGTTGCCAATCCCTACCTAAATGAGCAAATATGTATACTTCAGAAAACCCACATACAAACAAACACATACGCACATGGACAACTTCTGGATTTAGGAAAGCCCATTCCATGAAGCATGTTGGCTATAAAACGTTATAAAGCCCGTAAAGGTCATCTCATAAGCAAGTCTGGTACGATCCGACTACACTGGCAGCCTTCATGTCTCATCGCTGCTGCCTACAGCGAGCTTTCAGGCTAGACACCAACTTCCCGCTGGACTCCTAACCCAGCTGCCTCTTCCCGCATGTGGACGCCCCAGCGGTGCCCTCTCGGCCGTGAGCGCCCAAACCAGAGCCCTGCCGTGGCTCCGCGGCTAGACTACAACAAAATAGCGCCGAACTTAACGATACGGGCTGTTGGGTTGGACTGTCCCACTTACGGACAGAGAGGCCACGGTAGTGTTGGACTTTCAAGCTCCAGCGGGCCGTTCAGCTCACTGTGAAAAGTGTGCAGCGGTTTTTGAACGAAGCGAGGACAAAAAAAACTTAAGAGAATAGCCAACAATGTCTCCCCCGCTCACAGTCACAGACCGGGTAGTCTAATAAAGTTTAACTCCAACGCTCACATTACCGACCACGCTAGAAGGATTACAAACAATGCCAGCCATTCCTGAGATTTTTTTCGCCGACCAGCCTTGCTTGTCAGTAGCGCTGGTAGTTAGCTAGCTAACTAGCTTAGCATGCTAGCTAGCCCTCCGTAGCCAGACACTTCGGTCGAAGCTAGCTAACTAGCGAGCTAGCCATAAGTTGACAACACAACAAGACGCCTGGTAAAGTTCACTTTTACCCACACAAGACGGTCTGTACCTGCGCAAAAGTCATACCGGAGTCCGTTTCATTGAGTTACACCCCAACTTTAAGGATTTGACAGTAGTTGAATGTTTACAAACTCACCTCAGCGCCCCTCTCTCACCCTCTCTCTCTCACTCACTCACTCTCGCTCTCTCGTCTCGCCTGGAATCTGACACGCCCCTCCCCGCTGATCTATCGCGAGATCAAACGCACAATCTCGTTCCACCTTGGGGCAATAACTCCTACAGGTCATTTCTTATTACATAAGACGCGTCCAAAACCACATACTACTGGACCGTACATGCTACACTCGTCTCTCTGACAGGCTAACTGCGGTTTCTGGAAGCAGACATACAAAAGTGTTAAAAAATTAAAGTTCTGTTTTTGGGTGAGTTAGACCTCCTGCACTAAGTCACCTGTGAGGAAGTCAAAACTTATGGTGCAGCTTCTTTTTTGCAAGGTTGTATGAAATCAGAAGGTTTTTATTGTCAGAGGAGTAGCTGCACTTATAGTTGCATCCAGAAGGAGTCAGTCAACAGGAACGAAACTTGGTGGGTAGGTTTGAAATTGTAAGACATTGGAATGATTCAAGGTTCATGCTCAACTGCGCATGTGACGTGCGCAAGGACAAGCCTGATCGCTATACCCTGACTGACCCAGGAGCCACAATTGGAGACATTTAGTGAGCAGAGGTGCCCTCCATGAGGCATCCTGTTAGTGCCAGCACCATTGGCAGGTGGCTGCACAACACAGAACTACATGCACGACATACCTGCTGACTGCACAATGACTGCCCTTAAAACCTAGTCAATATCACCAATGACTGCAATGGTCATGGAGTGACTCAGAATGGCAGCCGGTCATCTTCAGGGCTTAGTCCTTGTTTGTCTTGATAGAGACAACCTACAAATCCATGTGTGGAAGCACTATGGTCACATGTCACATGTCCAGAATGCCTGGTGTCACTCCACCTCCACCTCTAACGCAAAATCTGCAGGAACTGTAAGAGAAAATTTAAGCTGCATGGGATGGATTACCTCTACAACGCCATGGTGAGACTTCTGGCATGTTGCATTAGCAAACACGACAGCCATATGCCATACTGAGAGACACTGCTTCTGTATGTGTAGCTCAATAAATATTGACAGTCTAATATACTTCCTGATTGCCATATCAGTCTAAATTTATCATAATTTATTGTCCCTGGTAACCTTTATCTTCCTTCCCAATAGCCATGCAATCCCACAGTTCCTTCTGGGTGTAGCTTTGGATGATGAAGATGCATACATGCATATAGTCTCTGAGCATTTTCACTTTGTATCTATGCCCACTGTTCATTCTATCAGCTCCACTTACCACATAGATGCACTTTGTAGGTCTACAGTTACAGACTGTAGTCCAGCTGTATACTTGTTATCCTGTGGTTTAGTGTTTAGGACCCCCACAGGACCACCATAGAGCATGTATGTGGGTGGTGGATCATTCTCAGCACTGCAGTGACACTGACGTGATGCTAGTGTGAGTGGATCAGACAGCAGTATTGCTGGGGTGTTTTAACACTGTGTCCACTCTATTAGACACTCCTACCTTGCTGGTCCACCTTGTAGATGTACAGTCAGAGATGATAGATCATCTGTTTGTGCATTGTGTTGTCATCCTCTAGCTCCTCAACAGTGGTCAGAGGATGCTGCCCACAGGACGCTGTTGGCTGGAGTTTGTTGGTTACTAGGCTATTCTCAAAGCAACACACGCTGACACACCGTGACCACCACCACGTCAGTGTCACTGCAGTGCTGAGAATGATCCACCACACAAATAATACCTTACTCTGCGGTGGGCCCAAACCCTAAGAAACCGACCCAGCCCATGCATAACGGCACTAGGCGTTTGTGCAGGCCATGGAAATGTATGTCAGGAAGCTCCCAACAGGGAGTTTAGAATTTTGTAGTGTGAGATGCAACAGTGGATGGCAGATTTTTATGTGCTTCAGGATTCAGCAAACTGGCTCTGTGAGTTTGTATGGTCAACCACAAAGTGGTGCTGCACTTAAATGCTTCCACAACTGCTTGCAAAATAATAGCACTTATGGTTGACTGGGGTTGATCCAGCAGGGCAGGAAGTTCACAAACTGACTGGTGGTGGAGGTGTTATCCTATGTCAGTGCCATGCTTAAAGTCACTCAGCACTTTAGCATGATGCGTTCTACTGCCAGTGTTTAGCTGCATTTGAAATGGCATACTACATACTACTCGCATACTAAATCTACCTAACAGTAATATGAAGTATAAAGTACATGACCAAACTCTAAAGCTGTAGTGCACTGAAGAGACCCGGATGGTGTTCTACTCCAGTCAGTTTCTAGTATACAGGGGGAGCTATCTTTATGGTGTACTGCATCCTATCATGCACCAAAGCCTCACCAGCTCTCAGCCTGCTTTACCCAGAGAAAATGGTGGTGGCTAACACTGGGGAGGAAAAAACGCAGCTGTAGTGATTGTAGTGGG
Organism: Prochilodus magdalenae; assembly: GCA_024036415.1. Taxonomy (NCBI): domain Eukaryota; kingdom Metazoa; phylum Chordata; class Actinopteri; order Characiformes; family Prochilodontidae; genus Prochilodus; species Prochilodus magdalenae. Next base: position 297,640 of record JAMWET010001162.1, read on the forward strand.
GTATGTTGTCATCAGAATGATTCTCAGAAAGTTTAAATGTACAGGTCTGAAGATTAATAAAAGATGACCTCGCTTTAGAGGATCAGTTTTTGAGGAAAATAGCCAAGGGTAGCTAACAGCTAGGCTAAAGGTGTTTCAGGTGAACTGAGCAGCGTTAGCAGCAGCTAGCTCTAAACAGTGGATTCAGTAATAACAGCTCTGAGGTAAATGTGGGTGTAGTGATTGTAGTGGGGTATGTTTTAGTCAGAATGAGCCTCAGAAAGTTAAAATATACAGGTTGGAAGATAAATAAAAGATGACCTCGCTTTAGAGGATCAGTTTTACAGTGAAATAGCCGAGGGGAGCTAACAGCTAGGCTAACCGTATTTCAGTTGAACTGAGCAGCGTTAGCAGTAGCTAGCTCTAAACTGTGGATACAGTAATAACAGCTCTGAGGTAAATGTGAGGTAACTGGTCATGTGACTGTATAGTATACTACACTGTAGGTCAGAACCTGTTACTGTACTGTATACTACACACATAGTCTAGGGGTGTATACAGTGTGCAGTACATACTACTCTAGTATGTAGTATGCAGTTTAGTAGTGTGCGATTACGAATACAGCCCTTATATAAAAAGACTGCATGGTTGTTTATACACCTGTTAGCAGTATTTGTGGCTGAAACACACTCCAAATGAATAAATAGTAGGTGTGTCCACATACTTATGGCCATATATCTGTATTCCCTGATTAGACTACATCTCTTCATTGCTCTTCTCTGCTCTATGAAAAACACAGTGTAGGGCTCTGGATAAATTAAACCCATGGTCTCAATATTTCCATGTCATGGTTGCTTCCAGAAAGAAAGCATCAGAGTGGGAACTATCAGTATTTCAGTATAAACTGCCACCCTAGCAACTACTGGGTCTCAAGAGGTTGAAACTGAATTCTAGTAGCAGGTGAATGACAGTGAGATGACCTGCTTTGAAATCACATTCCCAGCATCTATTACTGAGGACAGACATGCATGTGAACAGCGATGCTTAACGCACTATCACTTTACAGAGTGTTTCTCAGCCACAGACCACGAGCACAGCATATTTTTGTGCTTTTGGCTCCAACACACCTGACTGGGTTTAGGAAGGACTTGATTGTTAGCGACTAATGAGGCCATGTGCACAGACAACATGCATGTAGATATATCAGTACCTACAAAGTATTATTACCTGCAGAATGGGAAGGATTCCCGTACAGGACACAGCTTTTATCCCTAACCTGTTTCCAGTTCTTTAAGTACTCAGTGTATACAGCATATGTAGAAATGGAAGTGGTTCATCTGATGTGGATGAAAAAGGAATACAGATTTTATTTTTATCTTTCTCCTCTTTTTACTATCAGTATCATGTGCGGTATACCATAACCTCCTGAGACCCGGACTTGCTTGGTGTGCAATTTTAATTTCTCCTAGCTGTTTGTGATTAGTAGAACCTAAAAACTAAACCTTGTCTTTGTACAGGAAGTTGTTTTGGCAAAAAAGTGTCCTCATATGAAGCCAAAGGGTCAACATTTTAAAAAGTATCATGGTGCAGAGAAGCAGAAAAATGTAATATCCTCCTATGAGGATGCTGGAGTCTCAGGAGGATAGTCTAGTTGTGCCTAGGGGCGGCACAATGGCGTGGTGGGAGGTCCTGTCGTTGCACAACAAGAAGCCTGTGTTCGATTCCAGGTTGGGGTGTCCTGGATCCTTCCTGTGTGGAGTTTGTATGCTCTCCCCGTGTCCGTGTGGGCCTCCTCCTACAGTTTTGATATCATATGGACTATCCCATTGTTTGATTGTGCCCTGGGGTGGCACAGTGGTATGGTAGTAGTCCTGTCATCTCACAGCAAGAAGCCTGGTTAAGGTGTCCAGTTTGCATGCTGTCCATGTGATGCACCAAGCAGTCGAACTGGAGATGCTAAATTTCCCCCTAGTTGTGTGTGTGCCCTGTGATGGCCTGGCACCCTGTCTAAGATGTTTCCTGCCTTCTGCCCTAGGAGTGCTAGGATATGCACCCTCCTGACCCAGAAGGATAAAGCCTTTTAGAAGATGAGAGGGTGAGTGGTTGCAGCCCCAGCCATCTCTGACTGAGTATACTATTGTGGTTGGGTGGATGCACCACCAACATAAGACTGAAGCCTTTCCAGTGTGCACAGAAATATGGACAGTAGGCTGTTCCTCTGAATTGTTATCTAGGCAACCTTTCTCCACTGACCTGCAGAGGCCTCCACAGAGGCTGGTTTAAACTGCGACCTCCTGCCATGGTTTGATGGTTTCTGTTATAGGTTTAATAATGTTTAATGTCTTTATAGCCTCAAACCGCCATTCTGTTACAATACTACATTAAAATGGCTTAACCATGTGACGTAGCTGAAGGACTACTGTTTTTAGGCCTTAGTAAATGATAATGAGTAATCACAGTGTAAACCCTTTTAAGCCCCCGCTCATGTCTGGTAAGGGAAAGCACCTGTAGCACATGGCTTTAACCCTTAATCATGCACCATCACAGCTAAGAGGAAGGAATCTCTACCTGCTACAGCTAAATAGATATAAATATATATAAATATATCAATATATATATATATATATTTTATTTTTAGTTTTGATATAATGTATATAAGTACTTGCTGCTTTACATTGTGTATGAATTTCAGACCACATAAACAGATCACAGTTTTGGAGCTATGAGCTTTTGGCCCACATCTAATGCATGTCTGGATCCATTATTTAAAGAAAACAAACAAGAGACTTTGTTTAATATAAACACTAATGCCACCTTTCTTCCACTCATTAGCTCCAGGCATCTGTGATCAACGAGCAACACAGAGAATCTTATTCATCAGCTGCCTTTGAAACACATCACCGCCTCTGACGTCAAGTCTTCAGCTCATTGTTTCTGTTCTCTGAAACTGTTTTCCCATTTCTTGTGTTGTGAACTTAAGTAGGAAGCGATGGCTTTAAATATTTATCCATCCCCAACCATATGTCTTGCATAATTGCTGGATGTGTTCCAAGCCCTAGCATGTGGGCACCGTTTCGGACACAGGATGAGGCTTTCCAGCCATTGGCCGAGTCACTGCCTTTGGAAAAATCAGCGTCAGGTTTTCTCACGCTGCAGCATGACAATACATCTATTTGTTCCCTAATACAACACAGGCGCATGCAGATTCTGACAGCAAAATGGAGGTGTGGAGAACAGAGGAAGTAAACGGAGAGAGGGCCTTTATTCCGTCCTAGTGTTGTTTCCTTCCTGATTGATTTTTCGTTCTCTTTAAAAAGGACGTCCTGTACTTAGTCAAGCAGCTAAAATAGATGATGACCAAAAGATCCCTCTAGTCCTCTATTGTACAGGTCTTTCCAACATATGAAAACATATTCTTCTTACCATTTTCTTTCAGACGTGTGGCTTAAAGGTGGGAAAACCAATTGAAATGCATATGGAAATATGAAACACATATTACAAAGAGAACCCATGGGTCAGAATCAATAAGCATCCACAGTCTTCTCTACTTAGAGGCAATTGTGCCCACTTGACTTTTGGCTTATATTTAAGGCTGGCTGAAAAACCCTTGTTTCAATAAAATACTGACACTGAAGCTGATGCTAAATCATTCCCTGATCTTCCCTTACTTCCCGTCCCCCCAATTAAAACCCTAAAATTAAACCCCCCTACAGAAACACTATGCACATTTGATAAATAATTCATTGCATGCTAAAACCCCACAGGGCAATTGGTGACAGATATAGCTTATGGTCTAGAGCCCCCTGCTGGTGCACAGCTGAACCTACACCAAGCATTAGAGGAACATTCCTCAGATTTCTCCTCGGTTTCGGAACAATACAATTCTTAAGATGTAAACAGAGTCATACAGGGTGGTTTGCTCTGAAATGTGCTGCTGTAAAGAAGCCCAACAAGTCAGCACTGTTCACAGTGGTGCTCATAGAAATCAGGCATCCGAACCAATTAGCTGCCTTACAGAAAGTTGTTATATGGAATGATCTTGAATGTGCTGCCTGAAAGACACTGTGGTATAGTAAGGCTTCCACCGATTCATGCGAGAGTGGTAAATGGAAGTACCCAAAAAAGTGGCCAGAGAAAACCAATTTTCTTAGACGTCCTACTGTTGCACCATTACTAACATGTAAACCTCAAGCACAGCTTCACTATATGTTTTGGGTGGCATTTGTGATACTGGAATAGCATTCCATGCTTCACAGCTGCACAAATAGTTGCACCCAGAAGGAATCTGACAAGAATGAAACTGGGTGGGTAGGTTTGACATTGTCAGACTTGCGAATGATTCAGGTTTCACACGTGGCTGTATGAGTCATCCAGTTATTGCCAACACCATTGGCACAAGACGCAGGCCTACATGCACACAGACCGTTACGATGACTGCCCTTAACACCACATCACCAAAGACTGCAATGGTGTCGTGCCAGACTGTCATGGAGTGACTCACGACGGCAGCAGGCCATCTTCAGTGATGAGTCCCGCTTTTGTCTTGGTGGGGACGAGCAACAAATCTTGTGTGTGGATGCACCGTGGTCATGTGTTCAGAAGGCCTGGTGTTACGCTATCTCCACCCCTACTGAAAAATCTGCGAGAACTGTATGAGGATATTCAAGCTGCATGGGATGGATTATCACAGGACACCATCAGGAACCTCTACCACTCCAGGCCTGATGCCATACTGAGAGACAATACTTCCGGATAACCTTTAACTTCTTCCCAGCAGCACTGCAATCCCACACTTCCTTTTGGGTGTAACTTTTCTTTTGACAACAAGTATGTAGTATGTATGTAGAAATTTGGTGGAATTCCTCTTTTTGCAGTTTACCCACCATATACCGCCAGCTACAGGGGTTGGACAATGAAACTGAAACACCTGTCATTTTAGTGTGGGAGGTCTCATGGCTCAATTGGACCAGCCTGGTGGCCAATCTTCATTAATTGCACATTGCACCAGTAAGAGCAGAGTGTGAAGGTTCAGTTAGCAGGTAAGAGCACAGTTCTGCTCAAAATACTGCAATGCACACAACATTATGGGTGACATACCAGAGTTCAAAAGAGGACAGATTGTTGGTGCACGTCTTGCTGGCGCATCTGTGACCAAGACAGCAAGTCTTTGTGATGTATCAAGAGCCACGGTATCCAGGGTAATGTCAGCATACCACCAAGAAGGACGAACCTCCACCAGCATCACGTAGTGACCTGGCCACTGTCCTGCAAGAAGAATGGCTTAAAGTCCCTCTGACCACTGTGCAGGACGCAGTATATGTCATTCCCAAGACCAACTGACGCTGTATTGGCCGCAAAAGGAGGCCCTACACCATACTAATAAATGATTGTGGTCTAAAACCAGGTGTTTCAGTTTCACTGTCCAACCCCTGTATGAACACAACCTTCAGATAAAGAGGAGAAAAAAAAACTTGAGTGATGCAGAAAGGCTTTTACTTGTTAACGTTTGAGGGTGGAGGGTGCACTTACTGGTTGGCGCCACAGAATACTCTTATCCCAGATTAAAGCATCACATTTACTCATTTCAAACAGGCTGTATCACCGTACAAACATACACTACAGTGATAAGAGGAAGAAAAAAGCCACTTAGGTTTCACTCAAGACTCAGAACTTAAGCTCAGTACACGCTTATTAAATTCCTTGTTTTACGATATCCTAGTCAGACAGGACAGTCAAAACATGGAATGATCATGCGGTGATAGATGAGATTAATCATTAACATAATCAGATCCTAAACCTGAAAGAATTGCAACCTCCCCCCAACAAAAAATGCCCATCAGGACGTCTTCTTCTTAAGACTCCGAACGTCTTGTGAACCTTCACCCCCAGCACCAATTAAAAGATATACGATACAATCTCCACTGCTAAAACGGTCTAATATGAACACAAATAATTATTCAAGCCTTCGTTTTCATTTAAAAGTGTTAATGGCCGATGGAATGGTCATCTAAACGTCACCACAAACTTCTGTATTAAGTGAAACAATGATGTTTATGAGCAGTTCGGGGAACAGCTGTTGAGTTAAACTTCACAGCCAATTAGGAACCTTTCTTCTGCTGTAAGAATGTATACAATCCTTTTTTCCTCCGAAAGAATTTAGTGTCAAAGATTGTAGGACTCTGAAAGTATAAATGGATTATAACTGCCAATATCAATCTCTTTAAATTTAAATCTTGCATTACCGACCTGATCCTGATGAGTTTATGATAATAAAAAATGGGGGGACACTCTTATATATACAGGACTTGACACACAGACTGTGGCGTTCTGATAACAATAAAATAAAAATCTTAACTACTACCTTCTTATTGTTTTACATTACAGGCAGTCCGTTCTCTCCTCTACTAAGTGCTCAGTCTCTGAGGAGTACGTACTCTTTGACTGACTCTGGCAGCGGTAGCTGTTTCACAGCGGTTGGGAGATATTGCACTCCGAGGCTGTTTCGTACAGCGCAGCGAGCCAGAGCTCGCAACAAAGGTGGCTGAGCCACCATGCCTGTTAGACGGGCCAGCAGCTGAGGATCTTTGCTGAGCTCACGAGGCAGAGAGCCATCGGCCCTGCGGATATCGAACTTCCCTGCGGCTCGACACAGAAGGTCTAGGCACTCTTCTTCCTGCTCTGTACCCAGGCCCCGCGCCAGCAGAGCCACCAGCCGGGAGATGGGCGTCTGGCCCTTGAGGTTGGTGACGTGAACCTGGGCGCCATACTCCAGTAACACACGTACGCTCTCCAAGTTGCCCTTCATGGCCGCCCAGCTGAGCGGCGTGTCATTGTTGTAGTCACGGGCATTGGGGCAGGCGCCACTCTCCAGTAGGGCACGAACACACTCTGGGTTGTCTTTGAAGGCAGCCCAGTGTAGAGGGGTGTCCTTGTTGCCGTCCAGCGCGTTGGGATGAGCTCCATATTCCAGCAGAAGCTCCACACAGCCTTCATCCTTCTCTGCGGCGTAATGCAATGCTGTGCGGTTATAGCCATCTAAAGCATTGACCTGTGTGTAAAACACAGCATGACTGAACTGCATTACATAGAAACAACAGAGAAAGTGGCATTTTAGGAAATACTGACAATTATGTGAAAGATTTATCTTAATAACTATGCATTAAAAAAAACTATAGTTAATTTATGGATGGATGGATTATGTTTGGTCTTGGAGCAAATTGCAGTACCAGGACTAAATGCCAGATCTAAAATACTGTAGATCTGGGAAACTGCATTCTCAAGTTTTATGCTGAACTAAAGCCAGGCTTGTAGCACTGAAGCACAGGCATTGTAGACTGAAACTGACTCTCCTAGCCTCATTGTTTTGGCAGAATTCCCGACTTTTTTTTTTGTTTATGCTTTCTCAATATCATAGACAGCATGCAATACTCAAGTACATCACACAACAATCAGAAATACCTGTGGCATTACACAATTCTGACTTCCCGCCTAGCCACTGAGCTGTAGCCTCATAAATGCTTCCAGGCTAGCATCAGTGCAACTACTACCTTGGTCGTTGTACAAACTAGTGATTCTGTCCTTTAGCTTCACAATTAGTAACATTTTAGCCAGAGATAAGAAGCCAAACCAAGGCTTGATATCCAGATCCACAGACATATAAGACTACTAGCCACACAGCCACTTTGCTAGCTTTAGCTCTCAGTTGTTTCATCCTCATCTGCTGAGTTAGCTAAATTCCCGCTGTTTGAAAGTCAGCTAGTTCTAATGATCTGAAGCTAGTTACTACAGTTATGCAGCTGCAATAAGACGTTCTGCTTCCCAAACGTCACTTTAGCAATATAACCCAGTCCAAAGTCTATAAACCAGCCAATCTGACCTGGGAGACTACGGCAGCACTGCCGAATGAGCTGAGAAGGCATGTTTAGGAGAAATGCGGTAAAGGAAAACCAGCACTATGTGATGCAATTCATCAATCTAAACTGCTGTACCTCAGCACCTTTCTCCAGCAAAAGTTCCACACAGTCTGCATCCGCCACCATGCAGGCACAGTGCAAGGGCTTTAGGGTGCCATGCATCCTATTCACGTCCGCTCCCTGAAGGTGGAAAAGAGAAGAAGTTATTGATAACCACAATAACTACAATCTCCTACAAAGTTAAGACTTTAGAAGTAGCTCAATGCTAAATATGAGGCCAAAGCGGACGGCACTTCTCAGCCATTATGCCCCATTTTGTAGGATCCTTCGAATGCAGCCATGAAACATCTGAACATCTGTACAAAGCAATTTGGCTGTTACTAAACATTAAGCTGCTATTTTCCCACCTGCACTGTACACTTTATATATCCATACTGTATAAACCACATACTTACTGATACTGCACTTACTCTGCACATGTCCTGTATACATACTGTACTGTTTGCACACATTGTTTTTGTCTATTTGTCTTTGCACTACACTAATATATATATATATATATATATATATATATATATATATATATATATATATATATAAATACACTATATACACACACGCACACACACACACATTCTTCAACTGCACTGGAGAAGGAGACTGACCATGTTTCGTTATACTGTACAACCCTGTATTGGTATAATGACAAAGTTGAATTGAAATGAATTGAATTGAATTGAATTGAATTGAATTGAATTGAATTGAATTGAATTTAATTGAAGTGCTGGATTAATCTGCTTTCTCTTAGTTTAAAGGAGTACATAGTTGCTGTTGCACTAGTCTAATCATCTAAAGTTCACTAATATTTACAGAGAAGTGCTTTGAGGTCATTAAGCTTGCTCAAAATAGGGCTCATCAACATGACATCATATGCTGTTATTATAATAAATTGTGACAATACAATGGATATAGTTCTTCTAACTTCTCCAACAGTAACAAGATGGCAATTTTGATCCATTTCTGAGCCTTGGAGGTTTACACTGGCAGGTTGCACTACAGTCTACAAGCTGTATTTGTTTGCGTACCACAGCGAGTCAGACCATCTCGTTTTTATGTATGTTTATGTGACAGTATAAAGTCTCTCTGGGAAATATAAACCACTCACATTTAAAGACGACATAAGGGGAAAAAAAATAATTAAGCCTGTAAAGTCTTACATAGAGTTATACATGAAAAACAGGGTATATTCGTAATAGCCAAGTGTAAACACTGCTTTAAAGCTAAAAAGCAAAAGAAGGTTTAGAAGCACAGTGTAGCAGTGGCAAAAACATCAACAGTCACACCACCAAAGTCTGTTTCTAATCCTGACTCTGGGACACGACTAGTGTTTACCAGCTCCAGTCCTGCAGTACACTCTGAACTAACATACCTAAACTGTGCTGGGCTACTGGGTCACAGGACCGCAGCTGGTATAAAAGATGAAGCGGAATTACCCTAATACAACTTACCCTACGTATAAGGTCCTCCACATTGTCGTGTGGAAACGAGCGGATGGCCGCAATTGTTCGGATGAGCCTTTCCGAAAGGGAGTATTTACTCTGAATACTCTGCATGATGTACCACATAGTCGAGCTCATGTGGGGCAAAAGGACATTGCACCCAGGCCGGGTGGCGCCTCACAACAGCAAGAAACTGAAAAGCAAAAGGGAAATAATGTAAGATGCATAAATCTGTTTATTAATATCCAGTAACTTAGCACCTACCTCCATCAGTGGGTGTGATTGTGCAGTGACTCATGTTTACAGTGTTATCAGTAGCATAAAGTCAATATCATTAAAAGTTTTCTGTGCTTTTCTTGAAATAAAAAAAGACTGATATTGTGTCAAAACACTCATCTGTCCATGTATGGATGCTAAGCTGGAAAAACAGCCTGCTTTGAATTCTGGGCATTTGTAAAATCACAAAACTTTTACATACTCCCATCATCCAAAAGAACAGCTGCATCTAGAAGGAAGCGCCGGATGGGAGTGCTATTAGAAAGGAAGATAAAGGTTAGCAGGAACAATAAATGATAGCACTCGGTATGGTGTGCCATGTCCGAACACGAACATGCACACACAGCCTCGTTGCAGGGTTCCGTCTCCACCAAGCATGAAAAAGCAGTAACACCAGGTCTTCTGGACATGCGACGCGTAACAGCAAACCGTTCATCTTGGTGCTGACCACTGTGCCTCCACACACGGCTTTGTTGATCGTCTCCACCAAGACAAAAGCAAGACCTGTCACCGAAGATGCCCGGCTGCCATTCTGAGTCATTACATGACAGTCCGCCATTGCAGTCTTTGATGTGATGCTAGTAGCAGTTGTTGTGATGGTCTGTGTGCATGTAGTCCTGTGTCTTGCCGCCGTCTGCCACTGGTGCTGGCTCTAACAGGATGACTCATGGGAGCATCACTGCTGCATGTCCGCAATCGGAGCAGCTGGGTGAGCCAGGTACAGTGCTTAGGTCACATGTGCGGCCGAGAATGTACCTTTAATCATTTGCATGTCTTACGATGTCAAACCTACCCATCAAGTTTCATTCCGGTTGGTAGATTTCTTTTAAGATGGTGTGTATGTGTCCTGCTTTTGTCTTGGTGGAGAGGAGGCACCGTGGTCAGCACCAAGATGAACGGTTTGCTGTCATGCGTCACACGTCCAGAAGACCTGGTGTCACTTCTATTCATGCTGCATGGGATGAATTATCACAGGACACCATTAGGAACCTCTACAACTCCAGGCTGAGACGCCTTGCATGTTGTGTTAGCAAACATGGCAGCCCAACACCATACTGAGAGACGCTATCGTGTATTGTTCCTGCTAACCTTTAGCTTCCTTTCCAATAGCACTCCAATCCAACACTTCCTTCCAGATGCAGCTTTTTTTTTGGATGATGAATGCAAGTAAACATGTTGTTGTTATACATATTTGAAGTTATAAGCAGTGTTCCAGCCCAGACAGCTTTTTGTTTAAAAGAAGCACAAAGCAGGATGGAGCCTGTTTAATACTGATGGATAAAGAAAGGCTGGAGATTATCATGTTTGGTACATAAACCCATACATTGTATAGGACCTTTAAGCTAAAAGCAAAGCAGATAAATTCTTGATAAAGGCTTGAAGAATATAATCCTGTTATCTAAGCTATAAACAGGCAGGTGATGATTAAACTTCTAAACAGGCTATTTCAACGGCAGGCCAGCAAATGCCTGACAAGACAGACATGACATCAGATGAGGCTGTTTGCATGACCAACATAAACTTCCTCATCAGCTTCCTTTAACACTGCTGGAGTAACAGGGATGTCTTACTCCAACCTCATGAAGGCTGATAATGTTCCCATAGGCAGAGAAGGAAATCTCTTATTGCAATGTTCCGGTCCACCTTAAATGATGCAGCAGTTAGCGTGACATGACGGCGCCTGCACAGCTGCCAGAACGGAACTGCTGCACCATTTAAGGTGGAACGGGGAACTCAAACAAGAAGCTGACGGAAACCAAATTCAGACCGGTTCTAATATTGTCTAAAACACATGTAGCACTCTAAGAGAGTCCAAAAGTACATTTCTTATCTATCTGCGTATTAAACGACAGTGCTACGTCGCTAACTTAGCGCTAGCTGTTTACAACTAAGCTAGCTAGATGCTACGTGTGTTGACACCCCGGTTTGCTAGCTAGCAAGAAAGATATAATCTCCATTTAACAAGACAGTCTGCTCTCACCTATAATTTAGCGCTGGCGTTGTTGTAAACAAGCAATATAACACGGAACAAGTCACACAACTGACAGCACTGATAAATGACACTAACACAGCCCCTCAAACATGCTGTATTTGTTATTAGCTTCAGCGGCTTTACGGGCTAACGCTAAACTAGCTAGTGTCGAGCCGCCGTCAGCACAGCACCGTGTTAGCTAATGGACTCTGATCCGTATTCATGTAAAATTAAATACATCAAACTGACACATATACTAGAGGAAGCGTACCTTCGAGGTCTGGCAGCTTACAAGTTTCAGTCTGTCAGTCCAACCAAGCAACCAACCCCCCCGAGCTCAGCCCTGCTCAACAAAAACACGGCCATGAGAAACGTCACTGATGGGACGTGACTTAAAAAACCCGCAGCCAAAACTCAGTCAACATTTTCCTCAACAAACTCCCAACTACAGGACCCAATCAGCCGGTGTTCACATGTTTAATGACCGAATAGCTTAAAGCAGAGCTATTAATAGTGGACACATCTCCCTCCGACAACATTCCTCCCATACCGAGCTGGGCTCTCCATATATAGTCAGCACATGGCAACCCGGCTCCTTTAAACACACTCAGGAGGGGGCCAAGCCTGGTCCTGGAGGCCCACCGCCCTGCACTTCTTCCTCTGCTCCCAACACAACTGATCCAGCTAATCAGCAGCACTGTATGGGCTTAAAGGGAAGGTCCACCGCTTCCACTAAATTTCTACATAATTAAATGGTTCAGATGGGTGGGTGTGAACTACTGCCCTCCAGAGAAACGGTGTTTACAGTGGTGGTGATGGGAACCAGACCTCTGAAGAGGTCAGGAATATGCTGGGTGGTGTCTGGCACACTGTTTATGGCAGATTTGGGATGAAGTTGTGGGTTCACTGATGGTGTTGGATAGTAAATTAAAGGGCTATATTTGTGTTGTAGACATGGGGACCCCTGGTTCCCTTCACATCCACTGTAAATAAATCAGAGTCTGTAAACAAACAGGGATGTAAACAGGCATTCAGAGTGGTTTGGTGTGGAATGATTCACTGTAGAGAAGCTTTCTAACTGATTTGTTTGCCGTAGTGGTGATGGGAACCAGGAGTCATAATGCCAACAAGCTAAGTATAGACACTGTATTTACTAAACCCTGCAAACTAATAGAAATTGTTCACTAAAATTGACTGAAAATGCCATATTTACATACTCATCATCTCACAACAGCTGCCCAAATAGATGAACCCCTTTATATTTACGGCATTTAGCTGACACTCTTATCCAGAGCGACTTACAAGGTTAATCATATTACAGGTAGGCCAGTGCAGTGTTAGGAGTCTTGCCCAAGGACTCTTATTGGTGTAGCACCGCATAGTCACCCTACCAGGATTCGAACCCCAGTCTCCCATTGTGGTGGCGGCTCCCTGGTGGGTAGTGGTGTTATCCGCTGAGCTACACCAACCACTTCCAACCCAGAAGGAATCAACCAACAGGAATAAAATATGGTGGGTAGATGTGACATCATGAGACATGAGCAGGGACAGGCCTTATAGCTGTACTGGCTGACCAAACAGACACGATTACGTACATTCAGCAAGCACTGAGTCCATGAGTCATCCTGTTAGTGCCAGCACCATTGGCAGACGCTTGCGCAATTCAGGACTGCATGCACACAGAGCGTTGCAACGACTGCCCATAACACCACATCAACGTCGCCAAACACTGCAATGGTGTCGTGCCAGACTGTCATGGAGTGACTCAGAACGGCAGCAGGTCATCTTCAGTGACGAGTCCTACTTTCGTCCCGGTGGAGATGACTAATGAGTCAGTGTGTGGAGGTGCCATGGTCAGCACCAAGATGAACAGTTGGATGTCACACGTCCAGAAGGCCTGGTATCACTCCACCTCCACCCCTACTGCACCATCTGCAGGAGCTGTGTGAGAATATTCAAGCTGCATGGGACAATTATCACAGGACACCATTAGGAACCTCTACAACTCTGCGTTGAGACGTCTGGCATGATGTCTTAGCGAACATGGCGGCCCAACGCCATACTGAGAGACACTGCTTCTGTATGTGTAGCTCAATAAATATTCCCCATATCAGTCTAAATGCATCATCAATTATTGTTCTAGGTAGCCTTTATCTTTTTCCCAACAGTAGTGCAATCCCACACCTCCTTCCGGGAGCAGCTATTCTTTGGATGAGTGAACTCTTACTAGGAAAAATCAGCAAAATATGAACACTTCCATACGACTGTAGTATAAAACAGAGGATCAGAAACGACAAGGATTTGCTCCAGGCATGCAGATCAGCCAATTATCATATATTATTAAATTGCAATTCTATTATTTATCATGGTGTAAATATATTTGATATTTGAAGTGCTGGCATGGTGCTGTTGTGGCCCTTGTATTTACTGATAAACACTGATGTGTGTGAGGTATGTTCTCTCATTGGTGTGGAAGTATTTGGCTAGAGGAACTAGGCCACACTGTGGGCAGCCCAGCTCTACACTCGTCATGTACAGTGGTGTTTAGAACTTTTTGGGCGCAAGGCCAAGAAAAGCCGCTTGGTGACCCCCAGCAAATACTAATGCCCTCTAACTGTCTGGTCAATGCACCGACTGCCACATGCAATATTTTACCAGCCAATCAAAATTCAGGACAATAAAAAAGCTAACTTACCCACCAAATCGCAAGACTGCACACTAGCCAATCAGAAGGGGGTAAATCCTGTCACTAGTTGTGGTCAGTCTAAACATTTAAAATTGCATTACAACCTGCATATCGACACTATCCAATAAAACCATGTATCTCCAATTTGGCCGATTTTTATTTTTTGGCATCATTTGATTACATGAGCTGCTATTTACACTGGGTGGACATTTCATGATGAAAGGTTTACCAGAAATATCCAAAACATGCTTGGAAAAACATCTGGTTCCATTGACTTACATTCAAATTGAATCAGGTTTTTGCCCTCTCCTGTAAAGTTGTAATTTTGGAGATACTTGTTTTTCTTTGGACAGCAACAATATTTTACAAGTAACCTGTTAAGATATTATGGGGTCCTATAATACATAAACCATATATATTACACTCCATAAGACATAAGGTTACAGTGCCCAAAGCAGTTTGGGGTTAAATAGGTTTGTGCACACAGCTACTGTGCAAGTACGAAAGGACGAGTGTAAATAGCCGGTTTTCCTGATGAGACAAAATGTTTTTTTATTTTTGCAGCTGAGTTTTCATATACAGACTGAATAGTGGGCCTCACCGCTTTAATACATGTTTGCATGTTACATCAAACTCTTATTGCACAAAACAAAGGTGAGCACATTTGGGTTGTCCATGATATGGGCTTTTTATGTAGAATGACTGTATCTAGTCAAAGACATTCTGAAATCAGCATCACATTGCCACAGCTGATAATACTGTACATGCCTTTAAAAGAAGTTAACTGGTAGATATTTCAGAGTAGCCAGTTTAACGGCACACGCCACTTAGACCTGGCTCAGGACTCATGTTTGTACAAATGTGTGATCTGTGCTGTTTAAACAACATTGGATGATGGTGTTCCACTAGGACTGTTAAATAGGCTTATGGTGCTGTAAGACCTGCTAATGTTATTGTACAAACCAAAACTTGTAAACAAACAAACAAATAAACTCCCAATTTACAGGAGCAGGTAACATCCTACCCTTTAATGGAAGCTAATGGAAAAAGTATTCCATGATATTTAACATCTGTACAAGCAATCTGGCTGTTACTGAACATTAAGCTGCTATTTTCCCACCTACACTGCACTATATATCCATACTGTTTAAACCACATACCTACTGATACTGCGCTACTCTTGCACATGTCCTGTACACATACTGTACTGTTTGCACACATTGTTTTTGCACTACACTATATATATATACACACACACATTATTCAACTGCACTGGAGAAGGAGCCTGACCGTGTTTCGTTATACTGTACAACCCTGTATTGGTATAATGACAAAGTTGAATTGAATTGAATTGAATTTGGAACATGGAAAGACAGTAGCAGCAGAGCTGTGTGGTTCGGTTCCAACAGGAGCCATATGTGTAGAGCTGTCACCAGTGTAAGCCATGTCACCATTAAAACTACATGAGGTAAAAATATGATCATTGTTATAACTTTGTTTCTGGAAAATCAGAAGTCATTCAGAGCAGTTTGGTGTGAAATACCACCTTCTAGAGTCGGAACTGTTTACAGCAGTGGTGATGGGAACCAGACATCAGAAGAAATTTATACAACACATTTAATGGTAAATGTTTGAAATCTGCTCCTTCAGCTTTGCAGGGGAGCTCCTGATGTAAATGACTAATAGTAGTGGTATGGCACAACAGACAATACAGCTATCTGCCTGTGCCCCATAACCCCTAGTGGGAGACCGGGGTTTGATTCCCTGTCTGGTTGACTATGCTGTGCTACACCAATCCCCAGGCAAGACTCCCAACACTACTTTGGCCTACCTGTTAGCCTTAAGTTACTCTGGAAAAGAGCGCCAGCCAAATGCCATAAATATAATTATAATAGCACACAGTCCAATTTCTACAGATGTCTATTATAGTAACCGTCAACTCTGAAAGAAGCACACATCAGCCAAGTTTGGCATCTCATCCTCTACTTTCAGGCTAAGATGTGGGATTGAGTGGATAGGACATGACTAAAGGCCACACTTGACTCTGCCTAGGTTTATAATTTTATATTGTTTATTTGTATATATGAAGCTGCTCTGTTTCTCCAGATGTTCCTCAGCAGCTGCTTTGAGAAAATCATGGCTGCAAGACCACGGGCACAAAGCTTGGAGAACATGATGAGCTGAAAGTAAAGGAACTGCTGGTTGCAGAATTCAGAAGGAATTGGGCAATGTGAAGTTGGATCCTCCACAAAGTTCCAGGTATGCAGTGCCAGTACTGTTCTTTGGTCTGTAGTCTGCCACAGTCCAGGCACTCATGTAGCTTGTGATTGAAAACAGCAATGCTTAGTTGAAGAAAGATTACAGTAAGATGCCGAGTTAAATCAACTGCAATGAAGATGACGAGTTAGAGCAACCATAGCACACGGCTTTATCCCTCTTAGTCGCAGGGCTTGCCGAAATCCCAGCGTTCAATGGGTGGAAGGCAGGAAACACTGTGGCCAGGTTGCCAGTCATTGACTGGGCAGACACACAGCCACCCACATACACAGGGCCAGTTATTTAGCATGTCAAATGGCATGTGTGCACCTGACTGCATGTCTTTAGACTGGAAGGAAACTGGAGCTCCTGGAGGAAACCCACATGCAGACTCCACTCAGAAAGGACCTTGGGCACCTGGGTGAATTGAACCCCGGCTCTTTCTGCCATGAGGCACGTTAGCAGAGTAACCCATTAAATTCCATCCCTCATTGGAGGTTTGGAATACCCACTGGTCCACTTCCATAGCACAACTGACCAAAATAATATGGGGGGATATCTGATGGGGTGGATTTACTGCATCTTTAACAGTACATATAAAAGCTTTGTCTGTTCAATTGGCGGTATTTTGGTGGTAAACATGGCAACCCCTGGCTCCCCTCACCACCAAAAGAGCCTTATAAGCATCTCTACAATTAAGTAGTTGAACATCAGAGAACTCAATGAATGTGTGTTTACAACTAACATCAGAGCATGTACAGAATCTGGGGAAAGGAAGAGATGGAAGCAGAGAGGAGAGGAAGAGAAATAAAAAAAATCCAGGACATATGTAACATTTAAAAGATGAGATCATGGCACCTGATGCTTAGGACACTGTTGTACGTCTGGACACGGCTTCTTTAAGGTTGCACTGGAGCTCCAAGGCTAATGCAGATAAGTAATAGCAGGCAGTTCAGTTCTTACACTGCCTATTTAAGTAGCCCAGCAGCTCCAGAAGCAGCACACTTCAGCCAGACTTGATGTCTGATCATCTACAATAAAGATGTGGGACTGTGTGGACAAGACACGACTAAAGTCCCACAATAAACAGTTTCACATCACAGCGCTCTCACTGTTCTCCGCTTTAACAAGGCAATGCACTCCAATTATTCCCAATCTGTCTGTTGGAAGGAAAGCAGGACATGCACAGCAACAAATGAGCCAAAACTCTAAGGCCAAAACAAAATAATTTATTTTCATTTTTTTGTGACATTTTATGCAGACAGCTAGAATTTAGTGTCTCCAACACTTTTCAATCCATCCTTATATAATTCTTCCCTTTGCCACACCACCCCTAAAATCAATTCAACAGTAAGACCCCAAACAGTAAGGAGAATGCTATTCCTGTAGATTTTTGCAAGCCTGTCAACATCAATATCATAATCTTATGCCTCTAATATGATTTCACATTACATAAACAGTAAGATTTTTTTTAACAAGTTAGTGCATTTTGTTTCATTACACTAAACCACTAGCTGCTCAAATTCATTAATGAAAACAAAAGGAAAAAAAAACAAACAAACAAAAAAACGCCCCAGTGATTCGTTATTCATTTACTGCATTACTAAGCGTCTAGTAAATGCATCAAGTATTTTCTCTCTGCTGAAATCTCAAAAATATACAAATGCTTATATCTGCGATTCTCTCCCAATGTCATTTTGTACATATAGTCAGGAACCCGGCCTATAAGGATTGGGCTGAGGTGTTCAGGTGGGAGGGGACAGGATGGGAGGAGGAAGGGGGGGGCAGGATTAAAATAAATTAAAACAAAAGAAAAACTAACAAAAATCTATATTTCATAAAAGCAATACTTACAATGAATTAAACAGCAATACTGCATCTTCCTCCGATTACACTATTTTTTTTTAAATCTCCAAAATAAACACAGCACCAGTTCACCTTCACGTCACTTCTCTTTCCTCTTTTTCTATTTTTGGCGGTGACAGAGTCCCTGCTTCCGAGAACGTGCAAGCCAAAAGGTGACATCCAAGACTGAATCTCACCATGTTGGGGCGGGGGGCCTCCCCCATATGCAAAAGCGACTCCATTATCCAAGTGTACTAGTGCAGATCCCACAAGGGGGGCAGCTTCTGTTCTTCCCGACGCTCTTCCAAGTATGCTGGAATCTTGCACCGAAGCTTCTGTGAAGGAATTTTCAGATATTGCTATAGCTATCTGAACAGTCAAGCAAGCAGTAGATATCGCTTTATTTTTTTTAAATTTTGGTGCTTCAGAAAGAAAGAAAAAAAGCTCATTTATTATATATATATATATATATATATATATATATATATATATATATATATATATATATATAAAAATAGCTAAGTTATATTTTTATATATATATATATATATATATATATATATATATATATATATATATATATATATATAAATAAAAAAATCAAGGAGGACACATTAAGCCAATCCTAAGCATGTAGACTGATTTCTCCTCATGCTCTGAAATGAGCGGTACTTTTGTACTACAAGACCACAAATGTGTGACCAATCTGTGTGTGTGCTGTAACCGACAGGCACGGAGTGGGGGAAAAACCCCAAAACGGTGCATGAGGATATATATATGCGTTCCAACACACTCTTTCAGCCAAGAAATCCAATACACCATTCCATCAACACTTCCTCTCTTTAACAACCTACAGAAGATCTCTTAGCAAGGAAAGAAGCCATTTCATGCATATTCCGACATCCACACTGCCCACAAAGCTACTTAGACCCAGCAAAGCTAGTCAAATTTGTCAACATGACTTCTGGATGATCACCACAGTCTGGTGCATAACTAGTGCAACTGTACTTTCCGGTTCTCGTCCTGTAGCCGCTGTGCTTCACACAGTCTCTGCTGGTCATAAGGAATTAAATGAAAGATTAACGGAGTACAGGGAACAGGGTAGTTTCTTGTTAGCAACAACGTAACCACCCAAAACCTCTACAGTGGATTCTCAAACAAAAAAAATAATAAAAATAAAAATACAGCTACAACTGCGACGATAAAGGATATTGACATCACTCGTCAATACAATAGGCTTCAGACTCTCCTGACCTACATCACTATGACAAACCTAAGCACAATATAGTTACTTGCCATTCGTTATTAATATTGAATGTCCTGATCTTTTGAAGAAGAGAGGAAAAGCACCACCCAAAACGAAACCGAAAAGCAGCCATTGGCTTAGCCCGTCAATTGTTAGCCCAAACCAACACAAAATGTTGTAAACACAGCCATGTGCCTGCCTGATTATCAGGAAATACGAGCTTGCTCAGAAGCCATTTTGGGAGGATAATGCACAAAAAATATAAAAAAATAAAACACATATGAGATGACAAAGTACTTGAGTGCCTATGTACCAGACTGTGATATATCATGATCTTTCACAGGTTCTTGGTTACTCAAGCTAACTAAGAAAGACAGGGGAAGTGGGGGAGGAAAAAAAATAAAATAAAATAAAACAACAAAAAAAAACACCCTTCAGCAAACCAGTCATCCAACATCACAGCATAATTATTGGCAGGCTTTGACCTTAAGTGACGTATATAAATCATTACCAAGGCTCAACAATCCATCAGATTGCGTGTTACAAAATGTCCAAATACAGAGTTGATTCCGGGAGTGAAATGTAAAAATCAACAGCTATGCCACGCATGTTAATGCAACATTCCAGATCAACAGCAAACCTCACGGCTGCTTCTAGCTAATCTGCCAAACCACTCAAGCACACTTCGCATAATTCTATATGGGATCTAAATCCCAAAATGGATTTAATCAACACTACTGCAAAACACATCCTTCCACTCGAAGATCTAGGTTCATGTACATCCCCACCCTCCCCACTCATTCCACTCTACCTTGCATTCCCAGTGCCCCGGAAATGCAAACAAAGCAAAAGAAATTAAAAAGAAAAGAAAGGAGAACATCAGATGAATCATTGCATGTCAAAAAGTGATATCTTTGAACAGGTACATGACATGTACAGTATGCATGTTCCTTTTTCTTTAGTGCATATGTTCTTTGCAGACCACCATTATCGTTTTAGCTCTATAGCACTGAGCACTGGGTCCCACCTCTCCCCAACTTGGTGAAAGGCCCACTTCTCAACAGAGTGGAGGGGAAAAAAGGAGGGAGGGGAGGGAGGAAAAAAAAAAACCGAAGGAAAAGAAAAAACTAGAAAGGGAGAAAATTCTAATAAAATATCGCATTGATTTACATTCTGAAGGGAAATTGTCAAGTTAGAAGGATTTTTTTTTTTTTTTTTTTTTCCCTCCTATCTGAGGACCTCCTTCAACAAGCTTATAGTAGCTTCTGATCTTTATTTTTTTTATGCCCGTATGCCTGGACGTTCCCAGTCTGTGCATTGTCATTTCATAAGGTTTTTCCTCTGGATGTGCTCCAGGCAGGAGGGTGGCTACCATTAGATTTTAAACTTTTATATTTCATCTCTTTAATATATATATATATTTATATTTATATCTGTATGCATGTGAAATTTTATATATGTTTTATGTAGATATATAAAATTTCATTTCATACATTAAGGATTTTGTTTTGTTTAGTCTTTACTTTGGCGATATAGGGGGGATGTTTTGCTCTTTGCCAGTGTGTCTGGATCCTCCTTGGGGAGAAGTGCGGCGGGCAAAAGGGGGGCGTCTTTGCTGCTCGCGGAGCTTAAACCCCCCTGTGTTGGCTCTTGGGGGGCCATTGCTGCGATAGAAGCCTTGGGAGTCGCGGGCCAGCCGGCCCTCCCTGGCCTTACAGTCCCCTCCCCGCTCCTGAGGTCGCTCCTGTCGGTCAGCAGGCCTTGTGGATTGCTCCTCCACCTTGTTGACACGTAGCTCTCTTAGCGGCTGGGAGGCTGCACTGGCAGGGGCGGCGGTGGATGCCTGAGGAGCAGGGGATGGAGGTGGAGGTGGATCCTTGGGTGGTCGTTGACACACTTCGGCGTAGCTGAGCTTGCGAGGCTCCTAAACAAGAAACACACAACAGGAATGAAGGAGAATGTGTATAAACCCATTGAGCTTGTACAAACTGAATAATCCCAGTGCATCTGCTTCAGATTGTAGAATCCATGATAGTAACAGTTGGCAAAGGGTTTATTAATTCTATGTTGATCAACACTTAGCAGACTGTCTGCTCAAATCACATGTCTGCATCACTGAATAAGAGGAAACCCACATCAACAGGAGACAAGTGCATGTGTACTTGTAGTCATAAGTTTTTATTTTTTAAGTAATAAGTATTCATAAGAAGTTTAAAACGTTTGCCGTTAAATGAACTAAAAGGTTCGTTGAAACTACAGTCAAGAGGCATTAAAACTAACAGGTTCACTTAAAAACAAAGAATATGCAATTTGATCAGTGAACGCCAGAACAAACCTTAGAACCCTACATGATCTAAATGAATGAATGAACAAATTTCAGGATGTCCTTTCCATATTCATTTATGTTGGTTATACTATTATCAATAGTTACAGCTCCGTATACTACCGCTGTATAAACAGTTCCTCCAAGCACACGTTTATACTAAGGGTGTTATATATATATATATATTTATAAATATATATGTATATTAATAATATATATATATATATATATATATATATATATATATATATATATATATATATATATATATATATATAAAAATAAATATTAATATATATATTCCATCTATCCATCTATTCTATTTATTCCATCCATCCATCCATTCTATCTATTTATTCCATCTATCTATTTATTCCATCCATCTATTTATTCCATCCATCTATCATTCTACCTATCTATCCATCCATCATTCTACCCATCTATCCATCCATCATTCTATCCTATCTATCCATCTATCATTCTATCCTATCTATCCATCTATCATTCTATCCTATCTATCCATCTATCATTCTATCCTATCTATCCATCTATCATTCTATCCTATCTATCCATCCTATCCATCTATTTATTCCATCTATCTATTCCATCCATCTATCATTCTACCTATCTATCCATCTATCATTCTACCTATCTATCCATCTATCATTCTACCTATCCTATCTATCTTATCTATCTATCCTATCTATCCTATCCATCTATGCCTGCAAGAAGGTTGATTGTTCCATAGGCAATACTGGCATCAACCGGTCTAACCAAAAGGACACCAAGCCCTTGTGTGGAGATGGGCCTTACCGGTATGGCGGTAGTGGAGTGAGCAGGGTTAGCCTGCGGAGTTGCAGGGCTGACTGGATTCGGCTGAGTCTTGGGGGCAGGTGCAGGCTGCGTGGGGGTTGGCGGAATGGCTGCAGTGGGGGCTGGGTTCACAGGCATCTCTTTATGGACCAAGGGCTCAGTTTTCTCCAATTTCTTCTCCTGAGAGTTTGTGCTGAAAAAGCAGAGGCAACGTAGAGTCAGAATCAACACTGATAGAGACAGCTGCTTTGTCTCCATCTTTTGCCTTTAGGACACAACAGCAAAACACAGGCCTAACCTGTGAGTAGTAGGATCCGCAGCGTGAACAGTCGGTTTGATCACAGGCTGAGCAGGCCTGGGGACAGTCTCCTCTGAGGCAGGACCAGCAGGGCTCACGGTGGACTCTTTGTTTGCGTCCAACTGCTGAAATGGGATATTTACAGTCACCCAAACGGAATTTTACATTGTTAAACAGCATTTTAACAACAATAGAGCATGCATTTACCAGCCTTTCAGTTTCCTAAACTAACCTTATCTCTGTTCAGACCCCGCACCACGTCAGACATGCGGTTCTCTAGCACAGGCTCCCCCTGTGGGCTGACAGAGCAGCCAGGCAGAGGAGGAAAATTGGAGGCAGCCAGGTCGAATTTAGGTTGCGGAACCTTCACTTCAGCAAGTGGAACTGGCCTCTGAAGGAGCCAATAAAACAGAAGACATTAAACTCCTGACTTGTGGGCAGGGAATAAAAAAAATAAATAAAAATAAAATAAAAAGGGTATCAAAAATAATGAAAAAGGAGTGGCATGCATCTTACAGTGGTGCGGTCATCCTCTCTCCTCCTCCGAGACCCTCTGTACGTAGTCCTCCTGTAAACACAGGTTTGTAACTTCAGTATTATAGGAGAGCCATGCAACAAAGGAGTGCTGCGTGCATTGTTGGGTGGCAATTAATTCAATGAGTCACCCTAGTCTCTAGAGAGCTCAGATCAGGTAATCTGACTTCATGTTGGGCTTGACGTGGGGGATTAGGGCTTTTGTGGGGGAAGGGGTGAATGGGTTGAGAGCTGTATGAAAAAGTCTCTCGGCAAAGCAGAGCAGAGGTCACGGACGTAAAGGCAGATTCGTTCAGTTTCTCCGCTCTATTAGTGAATCAGTTCTAGAGAACTGCTGACAGAACTGTCCAGATGAGACATGACCAGAAACGGATCCCTGCAACAGCCTGTTAGTATTAAAAGGCCGTTTCTTTGTAGATGATGCTGAAATGATAATACGATGGCACGCAGCAGCAACAAGCCAGTAATAGACTGTTTGGGCTGTTCAAAAGATCTTCCATTACAACAAACAATATATTCACAAATGCTTAAACCAACATTCAAAAAGGGTACATGTTTATATGGATAACTCATTTTACTGGGAGATATTTTTCTTTGAAGTCCACATTTTTAAATTATTATTATTATTTAGTAGTAGTAGTAGTAGTATAATTTTATATATATATATATATATATATATATATATATATATATATATATATATATATATATATATATATATATATATATATATATACACACACACACACTAATTGCATTGAAATGTTGAAATAAGTAATGAAGACCTATTTTGAAAACAATTCCCACTAAAATGACATAGTACTCCATATTAACATCACATAAAACATGTACACTTTATAAATGATGGTTTAAACATTTATGAATGATTTATGAAGTGTTTATGTAAGATGTTATGAATGTGTTATGTATGCAACCTTTAAGTGTTATAACATTTTCCACTTAGCCCATATGGAGTCCAACAGTCCATTAGTCCACACGTACTGCCAGCCAGTGCCTATAAACTACCATTTTTGTTAGCTACATTACACAAACCGCTGTAGCGCTGAACCAAAGATGCAACAAACTACAAACACTGGCTGATAAATGACAGTACTGTCCAAGTCAGAGACCACCCTTCTGGCAATTTATGGGCATTTAAACGGGCAATTTCTGCACATGCTTAGTAAATTTAGGGGTATATATTTAGTGTTCATGGTTTTCATGGACATTTGCAGGGATATTTTTACAACACCACCTCCAAAAATCAGTCTTAGGAGTTGGCTACATTTCCTGCTGCTCATGATTCAAGCAAGCCCAGATACAAAGTTAAACCTTTCAGCCAATCAAACCTTAAAGCACATCTCAGAGGCTCAGTTTTGAATTATTTTTGTCTTTAGTATCATCCATTTTAATTTCTGGAACAAGGGTTCATTGCCAGCGACACATTCTTTCAGACCCATAGCACTGAGCACTCCTCACAGCGGAAGGATGGAGAAAAACCCATGGACAGATTTCTTTCCCCCCCAGATGTAAAGGGAGTCTCAGTCTCTCCCCTGCCCTCCTCGGGTGACTGTTTTAGTGGTGTACTAGTCTTGCATGGTTGCTTTTCCAGTTGCAACTCCAGTTTTGGAAACTACTGTTTCCCTACATCTTTTAATTTCTTTCATACCCATTTTCTTCAGAAATATCATCTGCTTTACCCATTTTAGAAGCACATAAGGAAGAAACCTGAAGACAGCTGAGGTAAGTTTGGACAGCTGTGTAAATGTTAGTGTCAGTCTGAAGGGGAACATAAGGTCAGGGACCCCTTTGGGAACAGCTTTTGTTGGGAGGACTCTGCTGTAACTGGTTGGTTTAAGATGTAAAGATGGAAGGGTTAAAAGTGGCAGTAGATTTGACATATTTGATGTTGGTGGCTTATGCATAAACTGCTGAATGTCAAAACAGACCTTGTGAATTGTGCACAGTACTGTGTATCTGATTCTACAACATTCAGTGAATATTGGCAGTAAAAAGGGACATGCCTTCCTCGTGCAGCCCCAGTGCTGTCTTCGGTCCCCTCAGTGGAGGCCAGGTGAGGGAAGGAGGTATTGAGCTCAGAGGATCCCAGTCCAGGACCACTACTAGAAGGGGGCTGAGGACTGCGAAGCCCATCCACCAGAGACACAGGAGGAACAGTAGAGGTCAGCCCATCATTAGCCCTCACCTGAGGCTTGACATGGTTCCTGTTCAAACAGAAGCTAGCGTTAGCCACAAGGGCAAGTTCTCATGCAAAAAGACAAATCGTGCCATTTAACAGATAGCTCTGGACAGAGACTCATGATCTGGGGCAGCATGCAGCATCTCCATATCATTGTATTTGCAAGCAAGTATAATTAACTGCGTTCAATCACTGCGTTTCCCTGCCAGTGGGTTAACTTCGACCATTAAGTCATTGGCAACACAGCCCGGCCCGTAGACCGAATTACTCGTATGGCTAGCCGTTTCAAGTAATGTAAAAATGCAAGCCATATTTGAGCAGCACTGAAATAAAACAAGCTGAAAGCCAAAATGTGTTTTGGTTGTTGTTCCTCGAAGTCAAATGTTAAAACACTGAGCAGGGATTTCATTCAACTTTAGAAGCCTTGTTTGTTAGCCTGTTACATAGAGAGCTACCCCTCGCCCAAGGCCCAGTAAAGGATGACCCAAAACACAATGTTAGTTATGGTGATCAATGTTATTTGGACACAACAGAGGCAAAAACTGAACGCTCTGGCTTGTGTCATCATGGCAGATGAAGGATCAAAGCCCTTCCGACATTATGAAAAGGAAAATAGTTTCTGGAATAAATCATACTTATTGGAATTTGGATTGGTATGGTATTGAGTGGGAAGTTTCTCTCCACACCAATACAAGCTCCACTGCGTAAGCATGGCCAAAGTAACAGTGTGTAACGTCATTTAAATCAAACACAGGAAGTATTAATGAAGGGGAAAGGATGTTTAGTCGACCACAGAATTTTCAGATGGGAAGGCATATGCTGCAGCATCGCCGGATGGTTTATTTTTGATGAGTTATTTCTGAGGTATGACAAGGGTGGAGTGATGAGGCAGATATAATGATTTGTCAAGCTTTAGGCAGCTGTACCTGAAGGCATTTATTACATTCTTTCTTGAATAGAGTGGAACACTGTGGGGACAATAAGAGAATCAACATGAAGGGTTGAAAAACAAACAGATCTCATTCATTTAAGCAACCTACCTGAGTGACCGGTTAAATGTTGTGGTTGGAAAGACGGAGCCAGGAGTTAATTAAAAGCAAACAACTGAGCGAAACCTCCAAAGACTAAAGCAATTGTTTAAGGGACATCAGAACGCATACATTCAGACACAGAAAGGCCTTTGACTAGCACCTGCACGTTCTACCGACCAGCTTCAACTACAGTACGACTGATCGACGTGCTATGAATTAATAAATCACACAAAAGAACTTAAAAGGACAAACCGGTTTCTGTTGAAGGGGCGTCCAATGTTGAGAGAATTTGAACCAGTTTTGTAGTGTCCAGCTGAGCTAAATCCGTTGACGAAACCGCTGTTGGGAAAAGGTGCCTGTGGTAACAAAAATTAGAAAGCAATAGTTTTATATGACTAACTGTAGATATAAACCACAGACTTTTCAAAAGTCTCAAAAGTCACAGGCATTTGTTTGAAACGCAGCATTCTGGAGAAACTGAATTCTTCATAGTGGTGTTGATGTAAAACTGATAACTGAACGCCTCTCTAGTAGTAGCTATTTTTTACTACTACAACCACCACCACCACCACCACTACTGTTACGATTATAAAAAAAAAAAAAAAAAAAATCATATTTAATATTAACACACACACACACACACACACACACGTGTTACGTGATACGTTTATTAATTTTATTTTACTACATTTGTAAATGTATTTTTTTTTTTAAACCACCCTTTGTTATGCTCCATTAAGCTTGTGAATTTGTTCCAGGTAGTAATTCTTCTTCTACTTTAGTTTTTCAATTAAAATCCATTATATTTTTATAATTATTATATTTTTAATCCATTAAGATGCAAATCCTCAGCTGAACGGAAAACAAGGGTCACTCTCCATGCTTTTCCAAGAACAGTATTATCATGGCAGCACAAATTCTTTTACCTGTTCTATTTTACATAGCAAGTTTCAAAAGAACTAAGCATTTTAATGTCATGAGTTTCTGTGAAAACGCCGTTTAGCATCATGATAATATTGGGACAAGCAATGTTCAAACATTTAAGCAAATAGGTACAACTGTTTTCCAAAAAGACAGAAAAAGTTCACAGTTCATATAAGCAGACACACTACAGCTCTAAAGCGTTAAGGATGCACTTGCTTTTCATGGACCAATTAATTAATGCAGTCTTTCTCCACTGTGCAGAGAGAGATAAACTGCAGGTCGTTTCCTCATCCAAAATACATCTGAGGTTTAAAATTCAATTAAGCTGCTTTACTTTAGGGGCTTAGTGAAGGTGGTACATTTTTGACCATTAGGATAAGAGGAGTATACAGAACGTTGAGCCTAGACAAGAGTTAAACCTGGACATTTGAAGCTAAAAATGATTAAGAGTTTAGGCTACTCTTTATTTAATACCACTTTAGTATTTTCAGTGTTAAAACTCTGGACACATGCTGGTTCACTGGTCCATTTGGATAGCAAATATACGACTGTGTTTGTGTTGCAGAAGTCATGATCCATGATTGTCAACACCACTGTAAAGACACCAGAGCTGGAGAAGTTACTCCACTTCTCATCAAACCATTCTGGAGGCTCTCTTAACCCTTGATTTATGCAAAATCAGCAGAATTCCCCTTTAATACATTTCTACCCACTTCAAACAGCCCAGAATCAAACAGCATGCTGCATTTCAAGCTCAACGTGTTTGTGAAACAAACCCTACCAGGGGAGTCTCAAAGTACGGAGTCGGAGATGGAGTCCAGGTGGGAGGTACAAGGCCGTAGAGTGGATACTGTTGCTGAGGGCTGTAGACAGGCTGCATAAAGAGTGGTGAGGTGTACTGAGACTGTGTGTGAGACTGTTGTTGGTAGACGTTGCAGTCCAGGCTGCGGTAGCCATTCTTCGCAAAGAAGGTGTTGATGGCTTTTATTCTAGCCTGTGGACGATAGAGAGGACATGTTAAACAAGTAAATGGAAGGGGGAGGGGCCAATTCTGTTAAATAGGAGAAACTCATCTTTCACAAACACTCACCATGATTGGCTTTCCCTGAAATGTTTTAACTTCTTCCCTTAAATATTTGTATGCCTGAAAAGAGAAGTGAAAAAAATTCAGATTTAATTAAGATGAACATTTCAGTGATCATGCACGTCTGGGAGTGCTACAATGTGAGATATTGACGCTGGCATACTGCGGTCGTAGGTACTTGGTACACTTTGTGATATAATCACAATCGCACACTCAAGGTTGGTGCTATAACAGTTTCATTAATGTGGTTTATAAGGAAAAAAAAAAGAAAAAAGTTAAATATTTTAATTCTATCAGGAGCCACAACGCTAAAACTTCAAGCTATGCCATATAGTCAAAATAGTCGAGGAACAGCTCATAAGATCCCCATCATCAAGCTACATTAGACAATGTCACGGGTCATATTAATCCAACGGCTACACAAAGCGGTTAAATATTAAGAACTTGAGGTTTAACTTTAAGCCTGCTCTGTATTTGGACAGTAACTTAAACAGAACAGGTTGCTAAAGTTGTTTTGGTGCATCTGCACTAAAGTGTTTTCGTTCTGGGGGTCTTTTTACTTTAACTCCACTACATTCAAACTCACATATCTTACTGTTTACTTAAAAACACACACATTGAAAAAAACACAAAACAAACACACCACCACAACCAAACCCCCCCCCCCCCCCCCCCCCCACACACACACACACACACACACACACACACACACACATCCAACATCCAAATGAGAGAAGCATGACCAATCAGCTCTGAACTCGTTTTAACCTGTTGGACAGAGCTTGGTTCTAGCTAACAGAAATTCTTCCATGTTCTGTGCTGATGATGATGTGAATAGACGTCAGTGTCAGACTAATGCATGAGCTTCTATTAAAGACTGGTGGACTGAGAGACACTAGAGTCTCTTCACCTACACTGAGCTGATAAAGAGTCCTTATCCAGAAATGATAATAGGACATTAGAGCCATAATAAACCATGCTGCTGTTACTCTCCATACTTCAGTACATCTGAAGGTACATACTGTAATACTGTTACTCCAGTGGAGGTCTAAAGGGAGGAACTTGTACTTTTACTGGAGGAATATTTTACCTTGGGGATCTCCGCTTCAACTCAACTACATAGTTTGTGCGGTTTGTCCACCATATTAGAATGAGTTACTTCATGCACCCTCTAAACAGCAGTGTCTCAAACCACTCAGTCTACCCTAACATACCTACCGGCAGTACTGCCTTGTTAAATCCAGGTTACTGTTTTTAGTGTACTAAAGTGTGAACAGCAGAATAGCAGCATCTGCAGCATTTAGCATTCATTTCATGTTAGCCTTTATGGATTACTACCATGAAACATACTGAATTAATTTTGACAGTCATTTACTTGTATACTTCTAACAGTGCTGCTTTGTTATGAGTAGTGTTTGTGTTCTAAGTTGTGGTATCTTTGCTAGATTGCATGTGTATGTGGTTGAGTAATACTGTAAGAGCTTCGGTCAGAGTGCCGTTGCTGTGGTATAAGAGTGATGATGAGCTTAACCATGTCAAAATGTACTTTCAACAGTTCCTACATCCAGGAAAATAAAAAGCCTGAAATTCTAACACAAGGATTCACACGAATAAACAGAAGCAGCTTATAATATCACATTTCTCTGTAATGCTATTCCAGAGAGATTTCCCATTTCCACATTTTCCCCCCAATTTGTAGGTTTATGTGGACCGCATTGGCCCAATTCCCATATCAGTGCCCCAATAAAAGCTTACATGTGTTTACCTGTTGAGCATCCGTATCCGATTGGAATGTAATGTACCAGTTATTGTTGTGGGCAAACTCCACACTTATGACCTTAGGACAGTTGTCATTCCTGAACAAGGCTTCCACCTCCTAGTAAGAGAACACAGCATAAATGAGGGATGGGTGAGGTCTTAGTTACACACTTCATCCTTCTGCATCTCAACATCCTCAGTACCTCCACAGGGGTTGTTTCAGGAACCTCTCGCAGAATGATGATGCAGCGTTTATGGTTCGGCCTCACTTTCTCCCCCTTTTCATCGACTTGCACCATAGGAGATGCTGGAAGCAGGAGCAGAAACGAGTCAGGCAGGAACAGAATGACCTGCAGATACTTCTTTGCCACCGGCTTTTCTTTTTAATAAGGGTTCTGTCTGAAGTAATACAAAGACACTGCTACAGTTTACAAAATGCATCATTCACTACCCTGTCAGTATGGGCCTAATATGGAGGCCAGATGCAGGAATCACATTTTGAATTGACATAAAAACCTACCAACTTACATATATCCACTTCTTCAGTCGGTAGCAACTTTGACATTTACCTTTATATAAAAGTTCTAAAGCTGCGTTTCTCAAGACCCACTACCCTGAATTGAAAACACTGTCTCAATGAACACAGTCCAGTCTCAATAAAAAGCTGATCAAACTGATCACTGTTTTAAAAGTGATCAAAAGACAGTCTGTTGATTCGTACTGGATAAAAATAGGTTGGAAATTTGTCACAACGAATTTTTGGTATACAATTTACAAAAATAAGAGGACCTGGAATTCAATCCCTTTTCTCTGTTGTTACCAGGTGACATCATCTCATAACACAACCCTTGTGACACAATGCGGCAGAAACAGAGTGGGTGAGCTAACCAATCGGAGCTCACATGTCATTTTGTGGCAGGGCTTAAAGTTACAGGAACTCCAATAGTGTTTTGCAGAAGGATGGTGACTACAGATGTACAGTAGGAGGAAAATAGCGTTATGGAAAACTTAAAACTGAAGCCTGCAAACTTATTTTAATAGACCTGCCACAAAAAAAAAAAAAAAAAAAAAAAAAAAAAAAAAAAAAAAAAAAAATATATATATATATATATATATATATAGCATAATGGGTCCCCATTAACATACAATTAAACATACTTGATGTCCGGACTGCTTTTTCCCCTCTCCTAGACATTCAACATTTCAGTTCTACGCGGTTTTATGAAAAGTAAATTGAATAAATAAATAAAGAAATATTTAATAATTTTATAAATTTAATAATTAAAAAGGTCTGGATACATAAGGCAAACAAAGCTTACATCTCAACACATCCAGGATAAGATCCATGTCGGTAGTAAGGACCTTAATTCCTTCCATACTTGCAATAGTCCAAATAGGGACGAACTGGTCACTGTCCATTTGAGAAATCAGGTAGAGGTCCTTTGAAAGATTTTCCCTGTTGGTCAAGAACACATTTAGAGAGTGCAAGATTTAAAACCCAACAACATACAATCAAGAAGATCCGACGACAGGTGCCTCAAAGACCAGACTCACCTGGAGAAGCAGAATTCCAGCTCCTTCTTGAGAGACTCGCGCAGACTTTCTGCAGAGAGAGGCTGCTCCTCGGATAGTTTCGACTCAACTGTGTACAAGAAACACATGCCATCAGAGCACAAAGTTTGGCTTGTAGGAGAGAGTCAGGCAGCCACTGGCACAGACAAATGAGACTGCATTTGACACTGAGTACAACATAAATCTGAGCTGAGCTCTGGTGTTTACACTACTAACCATTAGTGCCGGTGGTGGGCTCGCAAACAGGGAAGTTTGAGTCAGGGGGATCCATGCCGTTTACCACACCCTCCGCATTGGCAGAGCTACCGTTGCCTGTGAGCACGGAGAACCCAGGCGTGTACGGTTTACATCCATTGGGCTCTGAATAAACACAGTCAAATCAAGACTGATGTCAGGCGTAGCATCTCCAGCATTCGCCCTACTAATGCTGAGTGGACCACAAGCAGTGAGCAGTGTGCCTTGTGATCTAGTCTTTATGACTATGCTATTACTTAGGATTTGGGAAATTCATTTGAAGTATAACTGATCCTTATAAGCTCTTAAATAATTTTAAAACTAACAAACCTAAAAATCCCATGTGCACCCAGAAGGAATCAACTGACAGCAATGAAACCTGGTGGGTAGGTTGGACATTGTGAGACACATGAATGATTCAAGTCTCACGATCAGCTGTGCACGTGACATAAGCAAGTATGGGCCTTGCCACTGTACCTGGCTGACCCAACAGCCACGTACGCAGATATTTAGCGAGCAGTGAAGCCTCCATGAGTCATCCTGTTAGTGCCAGCACCAGTGGCAAACGGCTGCATGACGCAGGACGGTATGATTATGCACTTAAAGTGCATGTTGTATTTGAAAACATGGCGGCCCGACGCCATACTGAGAGACACTACTTCTCTATGTGTAGCTCAGTTCATATTACCCATATCAGTCTATATCATTTATTGTTCCTGGTAACCTTTATCTTCCTTCCCAATAGCACTGAAGTCCCCCATTTCCTTCTAGGGGCAACTATTTTTTTGACGAGTGTATTACATATGATACATATGAAGTAAATAAAAAAAAATAATAATAAATACATAAATAAATAAATAAATATGCTTTTTTCAGAAACAGCTTTGTAATTTTGTTTTTCAGTTAATATAATAACTTACCCAGTTATGATAAATTCTGTACATGGCACCGTTTAGAGTGCACAACAGATGGATATTAAGCGCAACCCATTTTCCATCACCAACAACCTCATTTCAGATAAAGATGTTTCTAAGCGATGTGGCTTACCTTCAGTCATGTTGGGCTGGGACCAGGGAGAAGCCTCAGTGCCATCCACAGGAGCCTCGCTGGGTGCAGCTGGAATCTTCTGCCACACTTTGGCGTTAGGGTTCAGACCGGCTCCTTTTGACGTCACCTGAGAACATGACAGACCATATTAAATTTCCCTTCCACTTTGATAACAGCTTTATAACACATTTGGTGTCCCAAAAAATAAATAAATAAATAAAATTGTAGGAGTAAAAAAAAAATTAAATTAAGAAAGTTTGAGAAGAGCCTGAACACAGGTGGCGATTTCCAGAGGGCTGAGCTTTTAGCTGTTAGCTCTGGAAAGGCTGCGTTTAGTCTTGCTGCACTTGCTCTTTCCAGCAAATTAATGACACCACCAACAGAATAAAAACTGAAGTCACCACCACAACTGAATATCCAGCTACCTGAATATTTGGGTCCAGCCAGAGCGCAAACAATAACTAATTGTCAGTCTGGCTCAAAAACGGCAAAAGAGGAAGATATGCTGGTCAGTTGCCGCCACCACCACACAACAGACCAACTGCGAGTCATCTAACAAACAGTTACAACCTCCCCATTCATACAAAGCACATGGGGAACAACACGCACAGTTACTTTACACTTCTATATATCCACAAGACGACAGCCACTCAGGACTCTATGCTTTTAACAATACAGAGAATTCACAGACAATAGGAATATAATTCCCAAATTAGGGAAAGGTAAATAAATAAATGAACAATGCTTTCTGTTATCTGCTCCTAGCAGGCCTACATGTAATAAAAGCAATTATTTGCAGAAACGCTGTCAAGTCTATGTACATCACAGTGTGCACAGCGACCACACCCTGCACGTCAGGAAAGGCATGTGGGTTAGCTAGTCGACTAGGGGAATTAACCTGTAATTTTAAAAACAAACATGTGACGTCATGTTTTTGCAGAGGATCTACAAGGCCAACACAGTATACTACACCCAAACAATTTGGGGCTGGATGGACTTTAATTACAGTTTTATTTTAACTGTATGATTACAGCATGTGGTGGAAAACAAAAGTGAGAGACAACGTCTCATTGAGAGTCTAAAAGTCTACAGGAACTGATGTTTTCAAAAAATAAAAAAATAAAAAAACAAAACACTTCTCAGACAGTTAACTGATGAACCTGTGGTTAACGTCCTTGACCAGTTTCTCAGAACCTCCATCAGACAAACAGTGACTAAACACTATTCAGCTTACAGGACTGACTTCAAACCTGAGCTTTTAATAAGAATCAGAACAGAGACAGAGCTGTGCTGCCACGTATCCTGATCCAACTAGGATACCAATACAGGTACCTCAATTTCCATCAACTTTTCCAGACTCCCAAGTTGTAGGAGGTGACTGTATTCATTGTAGGGCTGCAACAACCAAAACAATCAATAACACTGATAAAAATGTGGCAATGAATTACTAATTGGTTGGGTTGCCAACGTCACATGACTGACAGCGAGCAGCATGGCCGTAGGGGCAGGTATGCGCCTGAATGAACACTGCATCTACAGCTTAGGGGTAATCTACCAGTATCTAAAACAGGACTTCACAGTCTGCCTTCCAGTCAATCCTGTTTTAGTCTAGCAGAGACTGCAAGTACATTGCTGTACACAGTTGATTGTATGCCACTGCACATATACATACAGCTCGGATGTTTCTGTCTCTTGAAAACCATAATTATTTGAATACGCCGACACTGGTCACCTGCCAGTCGCTGTTTAACATGTTGAGCTACTTTAGAGAGGAGGCTGACAGATACTGTTAAGCATTTTCCCACTGGAGTATTTTTTAGGACCCTGGCCGGCGTGCTCTGGGAGTTCGGTATGTCAAGTCTAGCATAAAAGCTTTTTAAACTCGAGGGTGGACCAGAAACCTATCTCCGGTGCTCCTGAAATCAGTGATCATGGGGTTCGCTCCCAGTGAACTTTAGCATGGTCCGCTGCATGTTATTATTGGTCCATTTTGTAATGCAACCGTTTCAGCTCAGTTTGTCACTTCACTTCCCTTTTTAAGCTAGCAGGGAAAGGACTGTTGCAGATAGTGGAGGAGATGGTGAAATGCGATCTATTCTAAAGGTGCTCTAAAAAAATAAATAAATAAATAAATAACCTGAACGCAGCAAAGGAATGAAGCAACCATTTTGCATACCTGAGCGCAGTGAATCGTGGCATTGTCACATATGAAAGTGACGAATTCATCGCTTTATCATTTGAACCTCAAACACCCAAATAACCATAATAAAGTAATCTTTAATCTAATGTGTGAAAACAGACTTTGGCAGAATAACACCTGCAGGTTTTGGGTTCCCTACTAACCGATAAAGCACATTAATAAGCCATAACTGATCCTCTATGAATCAATTAGCAAAATAGTAACCCGTTCAGTCCTGATTTATGACCATAACGGACTGCAGACTTAAAACTGTATCACTGGCAAAACCCAAGTCTGTTCCAACGGCCTCATGTGCCGTCTTTCATGAAAGCAAACGACACGTAACACTGAACACGGCCCTGTTATTTTACTGATCTGGACCAATCTGCGTGAAACGTAATTGGCACTCCAATCATATGCATTCACATCAAACATGAACATGTGCATGTTCAAAAGAGAAGTTAGGTTTACTGAAAATGAGTTTAGTAACCGGCTAGTTCCTGCATATGGGTATGCCTTTTACATCTTAAACAATGGCTGTTTCAACATGGAGGTCAGCTGCACGCATAAACATACACCACCTTCATACTCCAACAATCAAACCATCATATCCCACACAGTATAGACAACACAACAGAGCGATTAAACTAACTACTGGCTGGTTCTGAAATGAACCCGAATTTTGATAATAATACATTTTTTATTTAAGGGCGCCTTTCTTGACACTCAAGGTCACCTTACATAATTTAACCTGACAAACAAAATAAAAATACAAAGTTAAAATAAGTACAAAAATTGAAAAGAAACAGTGCACATACAATCACAAATCATAGGCAACTTTAAACAAGTGAGTTTTAAGTTTAATTTTAAAATGTGGCAATGAATCTATGTTGCGAAGATCAGCTGGGAGTGAATTCCAAAGCCAGGGAGCAGCACGACTAAACGCTCTGCTCCCCATAGTAGCAAGACGGACAGGGGGAATAGTGAAATGAATAGAAGAGGAAGATCTAAGGGTACGGACAGATGTAGCAATATGAAGAAGGTCAAAAAGATATGAAGGGGCAAGATTATGGAGAACTTTGAAAGTTAAAAGGAGTATTTTATAATTGATACGGTATGAAATGGGAAGCCAATGAAGCTGCTGTAAAACAGGAGTGATATGATGGATTGAAGGAGTCCGTGTAATGATACGAGCAGCTGAATTTTGAACCAATTGTAATTTATGAAGGGTTTTCTGTGGTAGACCAAACTTTGAGGAATTGGAGAAATTGTTAACCCATCTTTGTAAAAGTAAAACTGTTCATCTAATACTGGGTTTCACTCAAAGATCAAAGGACACATGATCAAAACATACTACATAACAACCATGTTAAATCTGCAACTAGTACAATTTAAAAAAACTGCTATTGAGCATCACTGGCTATATAAACACACCAGGAGCCAATCACAGCAAGACACAGACATGACAATTTGTGCAAACAACGTAATCATGTTCATGTGAGTTTATTTACAGACTGCATAACCAACACATTTAACCCATGAGTCATTAATAAACATTGGCCCAGTCTTACCAAACCTAACATCACCAGTAGAGTGTTGAGGTGCAGGTAAACCAATGCACTCTATTTTTACTAACTGTCCACGGTTAATTTTTTGCCTAGTACTAAAACCAGACATTACTCTGGCCAGAAACACCACAACTGCCAGGTTTTTTGTATCAACCCAAAGCAGAGCACAGATATCCATGTTGTCTACAACAGAGGATTTAATGCCACATATCTGGAGTTTCCTGGAGAGATTAGAAATGAAGTTCAGTGCGTCTGACTGCAGCAAGAAAGGAAACATGAGCGACCTGCTAACTGCACCATCTAACTGTCCTAGACGAAATAAATGACTATTACTTTAAATAGATTCTACAAGCCTGATCAAAGTGTCAGCTGGCTCATAACACCAGGCGAATACAGGACTATTAGGTACTTACAATTGATTGTACGCACCTGATCAATGTGTCAGCAGGCTCATAACATCAGACGATATTGACGGCCAGCAGTTTTATTAGTAATGGAGAAAAATAGTCAATAACTGGCATTTTTTATTATTTTTATTTATTTATTTTGGTAGGCTTCAATAGAAAACACCATTACAGACAGAGTTTGTAAAACGAAGGTCCAATATAACAGTGTCCTGGTGCTAAATGTTAGAAATACAAACATTTTTTTTTTTTCTTGCTAGGGAGTGTATTGTATGTTTGTGTGTTTAGATATGCTTACTGTTTACAATACAATGTAATAACTGCTTTTTCTAAAAAATAATAAATTATGAAAAAAAAAAAGAAATACAAACAAACAAAATTAATTTCTATTGTGTGGGGTAAAGAAAATGACCACTGGAAATGATAATGGATGAAATCTACTCACAGCCTACAATCTAAAATACAAATATTAAGTTACAGTATATTATATCTAGGAGAGAAACGATCAATCAGTAAAATCAACCATCTAACTAATTACAGCAACTAATTTAGTAGTCGATTAGTTGGTGACGTCACCATGCAGAATTTAATAGTAGAATTTAGACAAAAAGAACAAAGCAAAAAAGGCACCGTTTAAAATTAATATTGGTTTTTTTTTTTTTTTTTAATTACTCGATTAAATGAATAGTTTGCACATCCATGGGTTGCTTACTGGTAAATTTGCAGGAAAGAGGAGTGAATTATTTTTTTTGGATACGGTATTGATTTTTTATTTTCTTCATTGTTAGCAGGCAAAAGCATAAAACTACCTCAAGCTTAATTGAAAAATCAAACAGCACATAAGAGTTATTTGGTATTCAAGCAATTTATAAGCCTACTCCTCCAATTATTCCAATTCCTAGTCAATTATTCCATTCAATAATCAATAAAACAGTCAATTATCAAAACAGTAACATCCTGCAGCCGTAATTATATCCATTAATACTGGTTATTAGCGCTTAAAATTTTAATATTGATCCGCCCTAACGTAAAGGTCATCTTACCCTTATAAAACGGTGCTCTAGGCACAAACACTGGGCTAAGTGCAGAGATCGGCTTGCTTAATATTAATGAGAGTGCAGCAATAACAAAACTGCTAAACACATCCTGCAGAAAGTACAAATTAGACATGAACCACGACAACACTGATAGAAACAGCAGGACAATCATTCAGAGGCTCTTTTTTTGGGGAAGTGTATATTACTTTACTCCTTTCTTAATTCTGCACTTCATATATTTTAGCCCTATGTTTAATTATTGTGTGTGTAAAATGCTATTGGATTGCTGGTCAATTTCACTGTACATAATATGGAAGAGACTGCGGGACAGAAATAACAGCTACAGTCAAAAGTATTAAGTGGGTGATTTGCTCTTGTCACCATGTAACCAGGATACTTACACATTTACTGGGCCTACACGTTAACTGGGCCTCCTTTGCAGCTGACCTTTAATTTAAGGAAGGAGTGCATGAACTAGTCCACTGTTCTTCCATGGCTTAACGACTAAATGAGGTGACAGTATCACCATTCACTATAAACAAGAAGCACGGCTTTAAATATTCAACTTATTAGCCATTGTAATGAATAAGCAGTGGCAGCATGCTGCTCTTTATTCAGCTGTTCCTTCACCTGCCAGCTGTTAGCACTAAATAAGCCTGATCTATGAGCCTGTCTTAAAGACATATGTCTGCACTGAGCATAATAATTCATGGTTTCCTTGTGTGACCTGTCCACTCTGGGCCATGGCACCCTCCATTTGACTTGGTACAAGACTGACTTAAGCCAGGTGGACACTGCATGACTTCAACAACAACAACAGATAGAGAATCACATGCTTAATATCATTAAAGCCCTCCACACAGCCCCCCCACCAGACACCACGGCAAAGAGAGTATACTGAAGAGCAGTAGCTGTAACAGCAGCCATGAAAAGGCCCATCATATTTCCATATCTGGCAGTCATCACATGACGCAAACAAAGCTGAAACTGGACCGGACTGGCCTCTTATGTGTCCAATGCAAAGTGTGGAAAGTCGATGCGAGAGCTGGCGAAGCATTCTACTAGGAGCTGGAAAGCAGACTTGAAATTGTTTAGCAAGTGCAGTTCGGCTGCATGCATTATAAAGGCATTTGCACATTGGCACATCTCTGTGGTCCGCAGTGTGAACACGTCTGTTTGCCACTAACCATCTCTGACAACAAGAGTAGAGAAAGTTCTGAAAATATTAAAAATAAATAAATAAATAAATAAATAAATAAATAAAGGCCTTTTTACCACGTCAGAGCTCGGCTGGAAGGTGAAAGACTGAATTGGAACCTCTCACACTACCTGACTGTTCGTCCTATTAGTTCCAGATCTAGCTCATGACTGAAACTGTTTCTAACTTGCCATATTAGATGAAACAGATGCTGGTAATGTTTTCCATTCAGTGATGTACTGTGGGGTCTTTGGTGACTCCCACACCTAATAATTATACATTAGAGACCCTATACGACAGAAAAACAAACAGTGTTCTGGTTAAGAAATAAGATTCCTTGATTTAATGTATTAATATATTTTGTGAATATTCATTTTCCAGTCTATGTATATTGCTTCTGTCCATAAAAAAAAGCATGCATGTCATTTTACTTTGATGCATCGTTTGAACACAGCAGCTTCTGTTTGCACCGCGTTTAAAAAAAACAAAACACATGATTATTGGACCAACAAATTACAGCTTACATTTGCTTGGAAAAAAAGGGTCTGGTTTCATTGACCTCTCTACTGTAAAGTTACCATTCTGTAGATACTAGTCTGTTTCTGGGTTAGGGTTAACTTCCATTAGTAGGGAAGCACACAGGTAAAAGGCTCACATAGAATTTTGGTTTTGCTCTGTATGGAAACACTGAATGATTCAAGAATGACTGGTGACATTTTGGAGAGGAGCAACAATTTCACAGAAAATAAAATTAATTTAAAATGACTTTCCAGCTCTGAAGAACTTTCCTGAGTGTGGACTATTCTTTCCTAAACATTTTAGGTGCTACAGTTGTTCTTAATGCACCAAACACCGAGACTACTCTTCTCTGTGTTTCCAAGAAAACCCTGAAATCAGAGTAGATGATATTCCAGAGAGACTCTGCTTGTAGAATTCTGGAAAACGTTTACCATGTAGGTCTTTTCTTTCGTGTCAAGCAGAAAAACCGTTTATCGTGACGTGTTTTGATTTAATTTGCAATGCCTATTTGCACATCCTGTGATGCAACTAGTGCACACATGGATGACAATGCTGAATCACAATACTGTGCAGTCCTAACTTACACCGGCATATTCAAGCTACAGTCGGTCCAACTTTTCCACCTTGCATTGAAGTTACAAGGAGGGTTGTAAGCCTGAACTGCTTCCTGAATAAGGTCCAACACAGGACTCAATTTACTGGCATCAGGGGACATGGGCTCTATAATGAAGATCATGAATCCCCACTCCCTGCAATATACAGGCACTATACGCCATGGAGAGTTCTGAACCTGAGGCACCCAGCAAATTCCACACATTGCAGTGCCTGCCAGGTTCTGGATAGTAAGGGTGAACGGGAGAAACAATGAGAGTATTGTGATTTTGCATAGCATATCATCATCATATCAAAGTTTCATTATGTGCACTGCTAATATAATTAGGTGTGCACAATATTGTTTCAGCATCTTCATCGCAATATGGACGTCACAGGACGTGCAACGTCTAATAAGCGTACTAAAACGTCATGCTACAACTTTTTTGCTGCTTGATGCAAAAAGAAAACCCCCCATTTCTCAATGCTAGTCATTTCTCAGCTGTTTATTAATGTCATTCTTTTTTCACCACAGACATTTAACAATAAATAGGCAAATGTTTTCTAAATATTGATTTTCAAATGATCTGTATTGCTCTGCATCTTTTGGAAGAAAATTAAAAAAGTAGTATCAGTTACTTCCAATATCATACAGGCCTAAATATATATATATGTAACATTTGTTACTGTGTTATAATAAATATAATAACAGATAAGAATAATAAAACCAATCGCCTTAAGTAAAGCAGAAAGGTCTGCATTAACTTGTGATGTGTGGATGTCGAGGGCACCGGATCCTTTGTGACTACAAAAAAAGTGCTAACTTTTTCAGGACATAATTTGCAGCTGGAAAAAAAAAACTACTATTAGGGTTTACCAATCAAAATCACTATGAGATGGCTGAGATTTTATCATCATCATCATCATCATCATCCACCAAGATGGGAAAATATGACCTAATAACATGATGCTTGTGAACACCCTGTATAGGAAACACCCCACGGGTAGAAGTACATGTACATGATAATTAACTGGCTAAGACTCAAAACCAAAAACCACGGATACGCTAGATTCGTTTGCCTAAATAAAGGCCTGGACCTCGACATACAGAAAACCATCCTAATTTAAAACACAGTTGTAACGTACTTAACAGCACTGAGGAACCAGAACGAGCCCTGCTGGCTATCCGCAGCTTGAAACAATAAAACAGGCATTTAACCCCCAATTCGCTTTGTGAGAATTACACTTGCT
The DNA here is from genome assembly GCA_024036415.1 of Prochilodus magdalenae. Lineage (NCBI taxonomy): Eukaryota > Metazoa > Chordata > Actinopteri > Characiformes > Prochilodontidae > Prochilodus > Prochilodus magdalenae. The sequence continues at coordinate 339,877 of JAMWET010001162.1, forward strand.
AGAAGAAAATGACTGTGACAGGTACATACACCTGGAATTGAAGGCTGCAGAAACCATTTCCAGCCTTCACATTATCCTGGGACAGTCTTAACTCTGTACAAACTGTTTGAAGGCCAATGCTGCCATAGAGGCGCAATAACATAAGGGCCTGCTTTTGCTATAGTGGTTTCTATAGGAGTTCATCTTAACAGTTTGTCAATTACAGAGCTGAAATCTGGTTAATTACAAAAAAGAAAATCAGGGATTGTGCTTATAGTCTGGCTTCCATCTCGGCTACAGCTTGCCATGCTAAAATATTTAGTACCAGGACATGTTACATGTGAATGGGGGCGCAATTGTGAGCAAGCACCTGCTACAATGGGACCTAGCAGCTCCTCCTCCTCCTCCTCCATAACAACTCATTTCAAAAACAGCTGTTGCACATTATCAAGCTTTAGCACCAACAGAGTCACATCTGAAGTGCTTCTCGGTTCTCAAACACAAGCTGAAATGACTGCTGCTTCGGAGGACAGTGCGGAGAAGTCACTAATCCGAGGTATACGAGAGGATGCGTTTGGTAAAAACAGTGACCACAGGCCTTTCTGTCTCAGGCAGGAAACCCTGTGTGCACCCTGGAGACCCGAGTATTCCCAGGAGGCACACTGTTTACAAGTCAATGTAACGTCTGAAAAAGCCCCTGTTCAGTTTATAATTCAGTTTGAGAGTCGAATTATTCATTAAGTGTCGTCTGGAATAAACCTGATCCTGATTTACGCGGAGCTTTTCGCCATAAAAACGTCGGAGCCCGTTGTCATATGACTGACTCAATAAGCTTGACGAGCAACGGCATCACAACAGGCCGCTAACACTGAAGTTAGCCATTAGCTAAACACTGAATGACTAGCCGTGATAACTGTACGTCTGCTCCACTGTAAAACATGCCCTTTGGTCCATTTCCTACACGTTTAACAAACTAACGAGTGTGATATCGAACTGTTAGCTCTCTGGCTAACGAAAGCGCATGTCACAGCAAAAAAAAAAAAAAACTAGGCGTCTGACTCGTTAGACAGCTAGCACGAGCGTTAGCCAGCTAGCTAGCATGTTGCTTCATTAAAACAAGACAGATGGAAGCTGGAAAACAAACAATGATGGAGTGAATATGAAAAACGTTAAAGAAAAACACCAGCCTGCCGCAATCCTGGAGGTACTGGTTGTGTCTAGTTCATAAACAGTATATATATAAATTCTGAATAATCGACTGGCAGGCTAGCTAGCTAACTAACTATCGTTACCTACCATCTGAAGCCTGCACGCCATGAGAGCAACTTGCCATTTAGGTATATGTATGTCAATGCTAGCTAGACCAAATTAACAACACACGTCGTTGGCCTTATTTAGCTAGGCAGATAGCTCAGCCCGCTATCTACACCCCCCGATTTAAAAAAGGGGCCGGTGGTCGGTGGCTGTCCGCCACGACGGCTTGTTGTTGTGCGCTTTTTAGGAAGAAGGGAGGATGGAAAGAAGAGCAAGGCCTCGACTCACCATGTCGCCCGAATCTCCGCCGGTCCCGGGTGCGGTCTCGACCCCAGTCCTAGTCCCGGTTCCGGTCCCGTCCTCCCCGCGGGTTTTGGGTCCCGGCTGCTCAGCCTCCTCCTGCAGCGGCTCTCCGCCCTGCTCTGAACTCATCGGCCGCTCCCTGGCTCTCACCGCTGCGTCGCCTCCGTCTTTCTCTCCCCGGCCGGGCCCCCACGTGTGTCACCCACTCCCTCGACTTTATTCCACAATGACCAGCTATATAATGAATAAGACCAACCGATGTAAGCGGTCACTACACTCAGCCGGCTTCCTAGCAGCCTAGTACGTCCAACTCCAGCCAACTTCCCCAGCTGGTTATGATCGCTAAGCTAGCGCACTAGCTAAATTGCTACAGCAGCTCCGACACCGAGTTGGCTAGCTCCTCTGCTAGCTGGCTTAGCCGACAATTCAATGCATCGATGATGATGGTGGTGGTGGTGGCGATAATAATACGATGCAAGCAGGCGCGGAGCGCGTGCGAACGGCTACGACGGCGAACGAAAGCACGACGAAGATGCGGTTCCGTGTCTAGCGTGTCTTCCTCTCCAGAAACACAGGCGCCTGAGCCATGCGGCGCATTCCTGAAGGGGCAGCCCGAGCGGACACAGCGGACACGCACCTTCTCTCCGAGCAGGCGGACATTAATGCGCTCCGCCACCGTCCCAGCTTCCCCAGCGACCTCCTCGTGCCCTCTGAAGTCTCTCTTTAACTTCCGGTTGGCGCAAGAATGGCTACCAGAAATGTTTTTTTTTTTCTAAAATAAAAGTGCTACGTGAGCGCAGAATCTTAATAATGAATTAATTTCTGAGTTTGTTTAATATTAATGTAACCTGCCATAAATATATATCAGTGATCAGAAGGGTTGAAGTGCCATAAACATTTAGGTAAAACATATTTAAAAGACATAAGAAAAGGTATAAAGCGAGCAAAGGTTTAAACGAGGTGTGAAAAGGGTATAAAACATTTAACATTACAGATATACATGGAAAATAAGCTATTATTGTGCAATATAAGCTCAGACATTTCTTTATTATATTTTGTAATGACAAGTTTCTGTAATTTTCCCATTTTGTAATCAACAATTACACAACTGCCTGAGACATCCAGGCAATAATGTGACACAAGGGGTTCTCACAAGGAGTTAAGGTTCTAGTGCATTACCAGGGTTATTCAGGAACAATGTATAAGAAGGAAAAAAAAACACTGCTGTCTGGCTAGCTTGCAGCATACTCTTCGCTAGCTAAAACCAGAGCCACTGGCTAAAACGACCACATTGAAGGACCTAGCCCTGCCCTTCAAAATAGAAGTCCTTGCAAACGTGTGCAGGACAAATTTGAACATTTCCTTAAAAATTCCTAAAGTAAGCAAGATCAACATTTCCAACTTAGCAAAAGCAGGCCTGATTTATGCCACAATAATAATACAATATTATTAGATAAGCACCTTTAAAGACACCCAAGGACACTGTACAGTAAAGACTACTACTACTACTAATAATAACAACAACATGAACAAACATGTACAAACACATGCAATCCACATAAATAATCACGATTCCTATTTACACAAAAACCAGCTGAAAAAGATGGGTTTTAAGACTAGTTTTAAACAATGACACAGATGAACAAACATGCAACTACTAGGGAAACTGTTAATATTCTAAGGCACAATTTTGTAGTAGATATTTAAAACTAACAGGTATGTAGAAATCATGATGGATCCCAAAAGTACAACTCCTCCAACTCCGCTGCAGAAGATCACCAGGGTCCCAAACATGGCCAATTCATAAAGATCTGAAAAGAGAGAAAGAATACAAATGTTGCACAGCACTGAAGACAATCGGTTGTTCATACTCTTCTATAGGTTCCTACTGTGCATTCAAGAAGAACATAGGGGAATTAGTTTTGCAAACGGAGCAACTCACCTTCCATCTCCCTGTAGAAGATACGGATGGCCTCACTGTTTGACTCCACATTAAACAATATCATCTCATTTTGACAGGAAAAGGTATTTGTTTCAGGGGAATAAATGAGCTCAGTAGAGGAACAGACTTGTTCACAGCTTTCGTTTCCCAACGGACTCAATAACCTACACTTGACACAAGCCCTGGAGGGAAGAAAGAACCGACATGTGAGAAATAACGGACTATGTATTTTAAACAGATTCCTACTGGTCAGATCTTCCAGACAAAGGTAGTGTCTTGAGTTAAAGGTGCTCTGGTAATGGATGTCCTACCATGAACTCCCATTACAGTAGGCCAGGGTGGGCTGTAATCTCTGTCTACACAACCAGGGCACAAGGCTCTTGGGTACTTAATACTTACCCATATTCAAGGCAGGGATACAGGGCCTCGTGGCAGTGCTTGCCTTTAAAATCCTCATTGCATTTGCACTGATTACATTCACAGTCCCCATGCCCATTGCATATACTGCCATTCCCTGTCTGGCACTCGTCTGTAATGGTAAGACATTCACAGGCAGGCCCTTCATAGTTTGTGTGACATTCACACGTGCCGCAGTTACATCGTCCATTTCCTGGAGAGGCCGAAAGAAGGCTCAAATCAATAAATAAGCTAAACATGCTCCACATATGAAATATAAAGTATTCACAGCCCATTGTGAATTCAGTGTTTTTGCCATGTCACAAATATCAATACATATATCCACCTAATAAGCTTATAACAATTAACACCACTCATGTTGAAGTTATAAGGCATGTTACGATCCTTGCTGCTTTTGAATGAGACTTAAGAGAGGTTGGAAATTATTGTTTAATAGGAACTTAGCATCCCGCTACTGACTCACAGTGCTATGAGAACACAAGAGATACGGCCTTACAGATTAGCTGCATGAGGAAACTCACACGAGATGGGCATATGTGTTGTTTGGGTCACTCTGTGCTGGGCTGTGGAGTAGTTTACTGGGGTTAGGTGTACTACCATGAACAGGCAGTTCCCAGCTATGCACTGGTATCCTGAGGTTTGGGCAGCGATTCTCAACTGCTACTGTCAACACAAGAGCATGCGCTCTGTTTCTTCCAGGATGTTCTACACTGACACCACACAAACCCCTGCAGTGTCTCGGAGAGTAATGGGGGAAGCACAGAGATGCTTGCCAACCAGCAGAGGATGGAGAAAGAGGCAGCAGCAAGGAGGCTTAGGCCACTGCTGGTCAGGAGCGTCTGCTACTCTCTGAGACACTTACACCACACAAACCCCTGCAGTGTCTCAGAGAGTAATGGGGGAAGCACAGAGATGCTGGCCAACCAGCAGAGGATGGAGAAAGAGGCAGCAGCAAGGAGGCTTGGGCCACCGCCAGTCATGAGCGTCTGCCAGTGGTGGGCTGGCAGTTGCTATGTAGTTCCTGTGACATTTTCTACAGGCCCTAGTGGAGCAGTTGGCCTAGGAGTTGAACACTGTGCCATCAACACCCGTGCTGGTGTTGATGGCACAGTGGGAGATAGAGAATGGTCAAAGGAGCGCCACTACTGCTACCATCGCCCTTAATAGTGTGAAAACCTGACCCAAGGTATGCTCATTTACTGGGACAGTAGACATTGGAGGGACTACTGCTGTGGGGGATGGGAGGGGGCATCTTCTATGCCAGTGTCACATGACTTGCGACTGTTTTGCTTCATTAATCTACACAAAAGTCATGACTGGAACTAACTGAATAAAATACAAGAACAAATGGAGGATATGGGCTCTTTAATAGGAAGCTTGCACTCCTTATGAAATGAAGAACTGAGCTTTATAGCCCAATGTTGGGAGCTTTATACGCCCTTATATGTCTATACAGTAACTCAATTGGTCATGAAAGTCATAAAAGACCAGGGCTCCGTCTCAATTGTGTATTGCACAGTAATACTACACAGTATATGCTACATCTATATATATCTTACACACTGCTTAACTGCACAGACTACACATGTGGCACATATTCACTTTTATACACTGTATTTTTTATAATTATATATATATATTTACATAGTAATTGTAGTCTGGAAGGAGGTGCAGAGTAAGAATTTCTTTGTACAGTGCAACTGCTTGTTTCTCTGTGTATAAACGGTACAACAAACTCCAAACTCTTGAATCTAGAATCTAATAGTATGAGTTTAGCAGGCTAGCACACAAAATATTAGCATACTACATAAGTTACTACTAACAGGAAGTATAATGTGTGCATTGTGGATTTATGAGTATACTTTACTTTGACATTCATAACTGTACTATAAACTACACACTTAGTAAACTACTAAGCATTAGTTCTGCAATTAGGACGCTACATTTACATGTAAGCCATTTAGCAGACGCATTTATCCAGAGCGACTTACAGCCATGCATAGTTTTCTGTTGGATAATATTTTCCAGCTAAACCTTGCCATGAGCTCAGACAGTGCCCGAACACAGGCCAGTGCTGACACCTAGAAAGATCAATACACAGACATATACAGTACAAGCATAAGTGCACTACCTGGCAACCCAACCCAGGGCTCATACTTAGAGAGAAGCTACTGGGCGTCTACTGTAAAAACAGTTAAGATGACACATTAAATCCCTGTAAATCCTGTAAAACCCTTTGGCTGATTTGAACAGAGGTCTTCCCTACCTCCACAGATGAGGTTGTTGTGGTGATTGCAGCTGGTGTCATCACACTGGCAGAAGTGGCCTCTGTAGTGACCCCGGCAAATGCAGTGACCGCACAGGCAGCTCCCGTGACCGCTACAAGTTTGCGTGCTGTTGTGTGGTGTGCATAAAGCATTCATGGACAGTATGGAGTCTGCATTCTGCTGCTTCTCACACTCGCACATCTGACCAATGTAGCCTTCATCACAGCTGCACACAAAACGGACAAACACTATTTAAACTATATTCCAACAGTGAAGTGAAGGTGCCACAAAAGGATTCTTTGGAATGGTGACATAGAAGAACCATTCACTGTTTAAGGAATACTCAATATGCCACATATTTAGGATTCAGTTACTTTACCACAGACCTCCATGTACCCTTTTCTTTAGCTCAGATCATTTAGCAATGTCCCCTATGTGTAGTATACAGTGCAGTAACAAGTTCTGACCTACAGTGTAGTATACTAATACTGTCACATGACCAGTTACCTCCCATTTACCTCAGAGCTGTTATTACTGTATCCACTGTTTAGAGCTAGCTGCTGCTAACGCTGCTCAGTTCACCTGGAATGCGTTTAGCCTAGCTGTTAGCTACCCTCGGCTAATTCACTCTAAAACTGAACCTCTAGAGTGAGTTCATCTTTTATTAATCTTCAAACCTGTATATTTTAACTGTCTGAGGCTCATTCTGATGAAAACATGCCCCACTACAATCACTACACCCACATTTACCTCAGTGCTGTTATTACTGTATCCCCTGTTAAGAGCTAGCTGCTGCTAACGCTGCTCAGTTTACCTGGAATACGGTTAGCCTAGCTGTTAGCTCCCCTCGGCTATTTCACTCTAAAACTGACCCTCTAAAGTTAGTTCATCTTTTATTAATCTTCAGACCTGTATATTTTAACTTTCTGAGGCTCATTCTGATGAAAACATGCCCCACAACAATCACTACACCCACATTTACCTCAGAGTTGGCTGCGTTTTGCTCCGCAGTGTTACCTGCGGCCATGTTCTTTGGCTGAAGCAGGCTTTAAGTGTTGGTTACATACAACATGAGTACTATGCAATTCTAACTGCAGCCTGTGTCTCAATTCAAGGGTTGTGTCCTTCGGAGGATACATTTAATTAATTAAATTCCCCCTGCCAGTTAAATACCAATTACATCACAGCAGCACAACAAGGCAGTCATGTTTTGAAGGCTCCTTTATATGCAGCCAAGAAATTTGCTCTTTTATTTCTATGGCAATGAAGGACCCTATAGGTAGCTCCTTTGCCAGCCATCATATCCCGAGGTTCATTGTGAGAACATGAAAACCTCCCTAAAGCAGACCATATCGGTTCTGCCCTTGAAGGATACAGCCCTTGTACTGAGACGCAGCTGTAACCATGCTCAACCCCCTTAGTGTGGGCAGCTACCTGCAGATGCCACATGTGTATGTTCCATTGCGGTGACAGTCAGCCGATAGCCTCTCTGTGTCACTGCAATCGCAGTCGCAGATTGTCTCCACCGTCACAGTGAGCTCTTCATTAAGGCCTTGTGGTTTGATGGTGAAGGACTGGACACTGGAGAAACACACTGAACTGCTCACACTGACTGTGAAATTAAGCTGGAAGCAAACATGTAGAACAATGTGAGTGTCTGATAACTTGTTTAGCAAGCTGCTTGATGAACCATTTAACCATTTAAATATCTATATTTAGGCCAACAACTACAGTTGAATGCAAAGGTTTGGGCACGTCTAGTCAAATCACATGCCTTGTTGATTTTCTAAGGGATATGTAACACTTCTGCTAGGGATGGGCGGATATAGATGATTCCGATTACGTTGTCTTTGGGGACATTAGCTCACAGTGACAACATAACACACACACACACAATGCCTTACATACTTGTAAACCTTACAGAATAGAAACAATAAGTACACAGTATGGAGTGATGTGTGAAACTGTTACTAAGATAAATAAGATGAATTAAAAGTGCAGTACATCAAAAACAGGAAGTAAGAAAGGTGTCCCAAATGTGGATTGTATGTGTTATATGTAATTGAAGATCAGTAACAGCATTTTGGATTTTTATGTGCGTTGTATTGGTCGGCTGAATACACATTTAATCACTGAATTGTAGAGTGAAGAGTGAATTAAATTTTGAAGTGATGTTATGTTTTTAAAAGATGCACAGAGAAAAAAAAATCTGATTTCCGAAGGTTTATGTATTAGCCACAATAATAATTAATAATGATTGAATCGATACATTTGCTGTTTGTCATTGCGGAGTATTGGTCTGGGTATCGGTATCAGTGTCGAAATCTTAGTCTTGTTATTACTTGGAATTTTATCGAAAGGAAAATCAGTGATATCACCCATCCCTAATCTCTCATCATTATAATTCAAAATTCAAGTGCTGATTTTAACATATTGGAGTAAAGCATAAATACAAAATGTTATAATCAAAAATACAAAATGTTGCATGTGCAAAAGCTATGGCATGGCATGTGTTATATTTTATGTTTATTGTTCTTCCTAAATAATAAACTAATCACTAAATCAAAAGAAAAAACATACAAATTCTACAATTAACCAGAAAAACAGCCACATTTAAAGTATTTCACTTAGTCAATTCACAAACTGAGTGCAAACATTTGCATGTGACTGTCCAAGACTATTCAAGCCTGAATGTAGCAATAGTGGTATACAAACACATTGATCTGAGAGTGATGAAGTGCACTGATTTTAAAATGTCCAAGAAAGTATGCGTTCTCTTTTTTATGACCACAAAACAAAGCGTGGTTTGTATCATCTAGGTCAGTGTTTCTCTCGACTGGTCATGGAGGCCCAGTGTCCTGCACATTTAAGAGGCTGTCCTGCTTTAAAAGCGCCATTTAAAAGTCCGTGAACCTCAAACACTCCTGTTCTCCTTTCAAATACAAACTCAAAATTGAATTGAATTGAATTAAAAACTTCCATTAATATCAATGACACCCAAATTCACAGACAACAACAGAGCAACAGCAATAAAAATGGTTAACTATGTGGAGAAATGAAACTGTCAGCGGGCATAGTTTCCAATTCACCAGCTTTTGTGGACCAGCTGTTTCCTATTCCCAAGTGTGTCAAACCACATCTGGGCATTTTCACCCCAACCAAAGTTACATACCTTCTATACAGACAGAGAACAATTAAAAAAGCTAAATAAAGGTCTTCCATGGCACCCTTCACCCAGCTACTCAGTAATGGGCTGCTAATGAGCTGATGAGTGGGATCAGGTGTGTTGGAAGCAGGGAAAACTATTAGGTGCAGGGCAGGGGGCCTCCATGCTTCCTGGCATCCAAGGTTGAGAAATAGTGGTCCAGGTTCTACTGCTGTGTCATGCACAAATATTTACCTGTTGATCGAAGGTTACATTTCTGCACTCTCCACGTCTCTCGTTATGAGTGTAGGTGTCGTTACCACACTGGGAGCTGTAGGAGATGTCCAGTCCTGCTGGAGCTTTGTGGTGCTCCAGTATCAGCTTGGAAACCAAATCCTGTGAATATTCAGTATTTCTTTGAAAGCTTCCTTCAGGCTGGTAAATCCTGATTTCTCAACTCAAGTTACCATCTGATCTTTGTATGTATTGTTGATGATGGACTATGGTTGATGATGTTACCTATTTTACCTTACGATGCCTTACGTGTATCTCTCTGCCCATGCATGGGTTAAAAACTATAGGTGAAGAAGTTAGTATGTTTTAGGCCAGAACGCTATTGTAAGATCGTCAAAGAAATATTTGTAGAAATAGTTGCACCCAGAAGGAATGAAGCTACAGGAATAAAACTTGATGGGAAAGCTTGACGTTTCGTTACACGCAAATTCAAGTTTCACGCACATGTGGCATCGGCAATGACAAGCCCTATCGCTGTACCTGACTGACCCAACAGTCACGACCGCAGATATTCAGCGAGCAGTGATCCCCGTCAAGCTGTTAGTGCCAACACCATTGGCAGATGACTACACAACGCAGGACTACTTGCACACAGACCGTTATGACGACTGCCCTTAACACCACGTCACTGTCACCAAAGACTGCAGTGGTGTCGTGGCAGACCGTCATTGAGTGACTCAGAATGTCAGCAAGTCATCTTCAGTGACGAGTCCCGCTTTTGTTTTGGTTGAGGCGACCAATGAATCCGTGTGTCACCGTGGTCAGCGTCAAGATGAACAGTTTAGTTGTCACGCGTTACACGTCCAGAAGGCCTGGTGCCACTCCACCTCCATCCCTACCACAAAATCTGCATGAACTGTATGAGAATATGCAAGCTGCTGGGATGGATTATCACAAGACACAATCAGGAATCTCTACAACTCCTTGGCGAGACTTTTGGCATGTTGTGTTAGCCCAATGCCATTCTGAGAAACACTATGTCTGTATGTGTAGCTCAATAAATATTGATCATATCAGTCTAAATGTATCATCATTCATTGTTCCTGGTCACCTTTATCTTCCTTCCCAAAAGCACTGCCATCCCACACTTCCTTCAGGGTGCAGCTGTTCTTTGGATGGGGAGCTTATTCAAAATGTTTGTATGATATAATAAACATTCAGCAAAGCTTAAATAGAAAGTCTAAGATATAAATATACTAAACTTTGTGGGCGTGGCTAATAATCAGCATGATTGATAACTATCTTCCCGGCACACCTCTCCTGTTCTGCCGCTCATACAGAGCTAAGTAAGTCATGGCAGATGGACAACGCAACATGTAAATGTACAAACATGTCGACAGATGAAGCAACAGACAGATGAAGGAACGTGTGAATGTAGGAACAGATGAATAAACAATGTTGGTATATGGATAAAGGAATGAACGGGCGACAGGCGGCTACAGACAGATGGTCTAGCTTGCTAAGTGTTGGTGATGCTGGCTAGCTTTAGCATGCTAAGTTTCTCTGAAACTGTTTTTTGTGGATGGAGCAAGACACATCAGCCTTGTGATTGGTTAGGAAATGCTTTGAGAAGTGTCACCCAAGATCAGGCCCGCCCAGTTTACATGGAAAGGAGAGAAATTTGGTGGAATACAGCACTTATTAGACTAAAGTAGAATGAAAATACCGATGTAGGTTTTTCTTTCTTTCTATCCTGCCAGGTAACTTACATTATAGGCTTCAGAGATGAGCTGCACAACATTACTGGAGTCGTCCTCCAGGATGCCCACCACTGACTGGGGAATCAGTTCACTGACTGCCTGCAGGGTCAATGCATGTACAAGTGTGAACATAGAGGACATGTGGAGGTTACAGACAGTCCCCCCATTAGAAAATATACGCAGTGACCTTATAGCTCTCCTCAACTTTCTCAGTAATCGCAAATATTATTTTGATGTGGTTCTTGGCCAAGACCTCGGAAAGATGTGCAACTGAAGGGTAGTCCTGAAACACAGCACACATTCAAGCAATCAGTGTCACAGATAACAATACAGGCTTATGTTGGCGTGATTATACAGGCTGCTATATGTGTGGTACATAGCTCTTACATATAGTGTGGCCGTTTCGTAGAATCCCATACTGTTCAAGTGGCATTTTCCATCGTTCGGTCTGACAATACCAGCGAGTCGGCCATCCCCAGCCGTGTGGAAGAGATCATCCGAGAGGTACACCAAGATACGGGTCACGTTGCCCCAGCCGATGTCTTTCTGAACAGAGCAGCAAACAATCGTTCAGCTACAGCAAGAGTCATTTTAAATAGCAAACTAAAGAGAGACGTTTATTTAATACTGCACTCCTTTATTTATTATTCATTTATTCATTTTCTTCATCTCTCTTTGTATTTTATAAAACAGTGAATTGTTTTTTCTGGATTTTGTTGCTGGACTCTGCTTTGATCTGCACCAGCGAGTAGGAACTTATTACAGGGATCACTGAAACTCCACTCACCAGTGTCACTTGACCATGCCAATCTGTAAATCTCTAACCACCTCCACTCACCCTGCAGCTGATGACCTATTTTCGTTGCTTACTTCATTTTAAATAATAATAATAATAATAATAATAATAATAATAATAATAATAATAATAATAATAATAATAATAACAACAATAATAATAATTATTATTATTATGTATTATTATGTCAATAATAATAATAATAATAATAATAACAAAAACAACAACAACAACAACAACTATTATTATTATCATTATTATTATTATTGTTATTATTAATCCCCATTATTAATAATCTCCCTCTTGTCTGAAAGCCTGTGCTGAACAGCTGGCTCCAGTCTCCAGTGTGACGCTCCCTCCTGCTTCAAACGCTCCACCATCATCCCGGTTCCCAAGACAACCACTGTTTGACTACAACTGAATGACTACAGGCCAGTAGTGCTTTTGAATGACTGGTGTTGACCCACCTGAGGAACAGTTTGCCTACCGCGAAAACAGGTCAGTAGAGGATGCAGTCAACATGGGCTGCACTACATCTTCCAACATCTGAACTACCCTGGAACATACGCTAGGATCCTGTTTGTGGACCTCAGCTAGCCGCTCAACACGATCATCCCTCTAAGCTCTCCCAGCTCAATGCACCCCGGCCGCATGTCAGTGGATCACCAGCTTCCTGACAGGCAGGAAACAGCAGGTGCGCTTGGCGGGAGTCACTTCCAGTATATGGACTGTCAACACTGGTGTTCCTCAACATTGATCCCCCTCCTGATATCCAACAGTCCTGTGTCAACCATAGACACCTTCAAGTTTCGGTGTACCATCATTTCCCGAGACCTGAAGTGGGAGACCAACATCAACTTCATCCTTAAAAAGGCTCAGCAGAGGATGTACTTTCTGCGGCAGCTGAGGAAGTTGGGTCTGCCACAGGAGCTGCTCATCCAGTACCAACCACTGTTACAGAACTGAATACAGGACCAGATACAGGACTGGTACAGGACCAGAACAGACTACAAAGGACCGCACAGAAAACAACACTACTGCCTCATCCTCAGCACTACTGCCTCTATCTCAACACTACTGCCTTATCCTCATCACTACTGCCTCTACTTCAACACTACTGCCTCATCCTCAGCACTACTGCATCTACCTCAACACTACTGCCTCATCCTCATCACTACTGCCTCTACTTCAACACTACTGCCTCATCCTCAGCATTACTGCCTCTACCTCAACACTATTGCCTCATCCTCAGCACTACTGCATCTACCTCAACATTACTGCCTCATTCTCAGCCCTACTGCCTCTATCTCAACACTACTGTCTCATCCTCAGCATTACTGCCTCTACCTCAACACTACTGCCTCATTCTCAGCACTACTGCCTCTACCTCAACATTACCGCCTTTACCTCAATGCTACTGCCTTTACCTCAACACTACTGCCTCTACCTCAACACTACCTCCTCTACCACAACACTGCTACAGCCTTTGTAATATAATATTATTATATTATAAATACTATAATATTATTTGTAGTTTGTTTGTTGCTTGTATATTGTGTATATTGTGTATATTGTGATGACTGTAATATTGTAATTGTCTGTATTTATTGTGTATATGTGGAGTCATTGTGTATATTACTGTGTATATTGGTACTGTACTAGAGAGACACAAACCTCTTTTTTTTAATTAATTTTTAATTATTATTATTTATCTTTAAAAAGGTTTAAATGGGTAACCCTGTATGTTTTTTCCTGTTTCCTAGTTTTTATTTTCTTTCTTCTGACATATTATAATTAAGCTTTTTTTTTGCTATACTGTTAAATATAAATGTACTGTTTTCAGTGTCCTTTTGGACAACGCTCGGCTACATTGTAAATGTGTGTCACCCTCAGTGTATTGACTCAGGTTGACTGATTGACTTATTTTTAAAGCTTCCATTAATGTAAGTTATTATTAAGACACATTAACAATCACCTGGGACACTGTAGCAATGTCTTAGGACACCATCGCAACCTCTTTGGACACTGTAGGGCTGGCTTAGCAACAGCTTACCAACCACCTGGGACACTGTAGTGATGGCCTATAAACACTTTAGCAACCACCTTTGACACGGTAATGATTCAGCTGTTTATGAATGTTATCATTCTAGTTATATTATCAAACATCTCTTCATAGTTACCTCACACACAGCAACCTGCATCACCCCGTCAAAGCCGGACTCAGGCGGGTCCTCATTGGAGGAGATATTGTGCTTGCTGACCTCCGTCTCGAACTCCGTCAAGTTATCCGTGAGTTTTAAAACGTGCTGGAAGCTGAACGACGGCTGACAGTGATGGTGCGAACAAGGATTGTTAAGTTTGTCAGGCATTGTGTTAACATAAGGCATTTCACGCTTGTCCACGAACGCTCCAAAACCTGCAGGTAGGAAAGTAACTGGTTACATCATGGACTTCATGTTTTTATTGAGGAGGGACAGTAAACGCTGTTCAACATCATCATTTCATGAGCCATCACCTGCTCTGCATGGTCAAGCTAACTACGATAATTCCACATCAACCATCAGGTTCTTCAGAAATCCCCAAGATAACAGTCACGTCAGAAAGCCTTTAATTATCTAAGTAACAATTAAATACAGGGCATCCAATCAAAACAGAGATAGATGGGATTAAAGGTGCAGTAAGTGATCCCGGAGGGAACCAATACAACCCTCTTTTTTAGTGCTCCTACATAAGCTCCACCCCCATCAATTCATAGACACACATTCCCAAGGAATTCCCATTACTGGGCTAGCAAACATGTTTTTTAAACTTTGTGCCCATAATGCCCTATATTTATTGTGCAGACGAGATACCATGAAATAACAATCAACAGCGCAGCAAGCATTGCAATGCTAGCTACAAAGGTTGTGGGTTAGCAAACTGTCGCTACAACTGATGCTATGATGCTGGCCAGTTGCTATCACATTAGCAAACAGGACAAATCAGTGTTGAATCGTAGCTTCTATAAAGCAACAAAAATTATTTATTGTTCACCAGCTGTCAGGCAGAAACAGAGCAACCGCCTTATCCCAGCTAAAGCCCTCCAACTATCAAGGCAGTTGAAGTAAGCTTAATTTCTGACCACTTCTTGTTAAAAAAAAAAAAAAAAAAAAAAAAGAGTTGGCAAATCAGAAGCCCACAATAGTCTTGTCAACTCTAGGAGGTCTCTCCACCGATAAAATACTCCACCCGCTGGCCTACAGATCGTCTCCACTTCGACTGTTTCTCATCCATTTTCCCTTGCACAGAGTTTAGAATGTAGTCCCTCCCCTTCCCTGTGCACAAGCACAAGCTAATACTGATTGACTGGAAGAGTGTTGTGCAGCTCTACCCCAGCCACTTTGTTTATTTCCCATTTACAGGTCCAGGACTGTGTACCACCAACAAGTTGGCAATAGAAATCTAACAGACTAACATCGTTTACTGCACCTTTAAACAGATAATACTGTTAGATCATCTAGATTTTAAACCAACAAACCTCTAACTGGAGCAGTTCCACCCTACAAGACTTGCCACATACCTCTCCAAAATTTGAAAAGCCCTTAATCCAAATCACCACATACTGCATTTCAGCATACGCACCAATCCTGACAGCACGGGTGACGTTCTTCAGAGCTGAGACGACGTTACGGCCCAGGGACTTTACTTTCTCCAAATCATCTCTCATGGAAAAGGAAAGATCCATAAGGTAGTACATGTCTATAGGATAGCCCTCGGCTCTTTTGAATGCCACCTCGAATGTTTGGGGAACTCCTTCAAAAGCAAAGCAAATATCAGTCTCTGAGCAAATAATACATATAATAAGCTTGTTTGGCAATGTAGTCAGTTTAAAGAGTCCATATAAACCCCCCTGATGTAATTTGTGATGTAGTATATATACAGTATTACATACTGTTGTGTAAAAGAGTCTTAATTAGGTTTCACATTGTACCTTTCACTTTCCTTTCATATGCAAAGTGAACTGCCAAAACAGCCCATTTTGAATTCTGTGTTTTAGTGACATCACAAACATTATCTACATGCATCCACCTATTCAGCTTGCAGCATTTATGCTTGCATTGTAAGTAGTGTTTAGACTCTAATTCTGAATTAGGCACAATACAGGACAGCCTATGAACAGAGCTCATTTACATGCATCCATCTTAAAGGGGACCAAAAACACCCTCCTGTGTCTTTAAGCCCTGCCTCCCAATGAGCTGATTGGCCAGCTCACCCACTCTGCTCTGATTGGTCAATCACTGGCCTACTGCTACAAGTTATGCCCCACATCATTGTGGCTATTACGGTGGTGTCAGTTTTGCTGTATCAGTTTGAGTCAGAGTCCGACCCTGAAAGTCAGGTAGAACAAGTTGGGCGATCTGATCCACCTTCACGTTTTAAACCAGGACAGAGTATTTCAGAGTGTTTTAGCTTTCTGTGTGTTGTGTGAGGGCGTGCCACACCTGCTGGAAGGTGGGCAATAAGGGTTCTGTTAAAAGATGATGTCACCTGCAACTGAGGGGCTGGAATTTCAGCAAGGCATTGAGAGATTCTCCCTGTTACAGAAAAGCTATAAGTAGAAGCCATATTAAGTTGAAGCACTAGGACTATTATAAGACTTCAGCTTCGGAATCAAACAGCACACTGGATCAAGCATTTGGACCATGACAATGTACTGGATGCAGGACAAGTAAGGCACGCACCAACTCTGATCTTAAGATGGAGCTTCTGTGGTCGAAGCTGGACTACGTTGTCCAAATTGCTGCCCAAGTCTGTGTCCCTGATGATCCGGATGTTAGGCTTGGGGTCAATTATCGCTGAGCAGTTCCTAGTCCTCAGGCCCTCTGCAGTGTCACAGCGCTTATAATCCGGCTCTCCTGGACTCAGAAAACCCTGCATACATGCAAAGATTCATCACTGTGTTTGTGAGTGTGAATGCTGGTGTCTGTTTAATGGGGAACATGATGACCATGAAGGCCTGGGAATATTTGTTGGAATGAATGTAACAGGTTGGGGCAAAGCACTGCAGTGACACTGACGTGGTGGTTGCGTGTTGTGTTGTGCAGGTATGAGTGGATCAGACACAGCAATGCTGCTGGACACCTCAGTGTCACTGCTGGACTGAGAATTGTCCACCAACCAAAACTATCCAGCCAACAGCGTCCTGTGGGCAGCGTCCTATGACCACTGATGAACGACTAGATAGATGAGCTATCGTCTCTGACTGAACATCTACAAGGTGGACCAGCAAGGTAGGAGTGTCTAATAGAGTGGACAGTGAGTGGACACAGTGTTTAAACCCTCCAGCAGCACTGCTGTGTCTGATCCACTCACACCAGCACAACACACACTAACACACCACCACCACATCAGTGTCACTGCTGCAGTGTTGAGAATGGGCCACCACCCACATAATGCCTGCTCTGTGGTGGTCCTGTGGAGGTCCTGACCATTAAAGATAAGGGGAAAATGAGGATGACAAAGTGGGCAGTGAATCAGATGTACTACAGTCTTTAACTGTAGAACGTTGTGGTCAGTAGAGCTGATACAGTAAGTGTAGATCCAGTACTATGGCTGATGTTTACGACCATTTGATAAGGGTTCAACATTACTGACAGCACTGAGTTACACACAGAACATTTCCCTCCTCCAATAATTCATACTGGTGTACAAATGTACAGTAAATCTCACAATGCTACACAGCTCACCTTCTGCTTACACCAAGCACAGCCGGCATGCTGCACACACTCTGCACAGTTACGTTTAGACTGGCACTGACTTGCAGCACCTGGAAAAAAGAAAAGGTTTCTGAATTCAAAAACCCTGTTTAAAGAATAGTTCATAAAATACACAGACCTTCTAAAAGGGATCATATTCTCCAACAGACCAGATACAGACAGTGTTTATAAACTTAAAATAATGAATGATAGGATGATAAGTGAGCTGGTTGTTATCTATAGGGACCTGTTATGATAAATGGTGAATAAACTGCTGAAGGACTGAATGACTTATAGAACTGCTATAGCCTACACCCACACACCCACATACGCACAGACACACACTCACTCACTCACACACGTACACACACACACACACGCGCGCGCGCGCACACACACACACACACACACACACGCACACACACACGTACACACACGTACACACACACACACACACACACACACTCACTCACTCACACACGTACACACACACACACACACGCACGCACACACACACACGCACACACACACGTACACACACGTACACACACACACACACACACACACACGCACACATACGCACACACACACACTCACTCACACACGCACACACACACTCTCACACACGCACGCACACACACTCACACACGCACGCACGCACACACACTCACTCACACACACACACACACGCCCACGCACACACACACTCTTGCACGCACACACGTGCACACATGCGCACACACACACACACACACACACACACACACACACATACACACACACGCGCACACACACACACACGCCCACACACGCACGCACACACACACACACACACACACACACACACACACACACACACACACACACACATATATTCACTGTCCAATGAAAACATCTCCATTTTAGATGATTCTTACTTAGGTGCATCATTTGAACACAGCAGCTGCCATTTACACTGTATGCAAATTTCGTGATGAATGGACCAACAGAAATTACCAAAAACTGCCTGGATAAAAGTCTGATTCTATCCATTACATTACAGTTAAATTAGGTTTTTGAAGATACTTGCTTTTCTTTAGACAGTAATATATATATATATATATATATGTGTGTGTGTGTGTGTGTGTGTGTGTGTGTGTACTTTCACTGCTCGAACTGTATATGAATAGCAGTTATCAATGTTTAGGAATTTTACTGGAATACATAAAGGCCTAATTATTAGGATGAAGGACAGTCTTGTTATGCTCAGACGGCTTGACTTACCTCTAAGAAGACTGGAAAACACAAGGACAGTCAAAAATATCTTCTGCCTCAGCATTGTCCAGAAACACAGCCCGTTTAATGCAACTCCAGATAAAAGTCACAAAATGCCTGAGGCTAAATATTTGGTGCAGTCGATGACAGAGGTTGTGGTGCAGTGATGGCAACTTCCTGATATGGTACAATAGCCACTAATCAGGCACGCCCAGCATTGACTGTCCTCTATGTGTGGTCTATGATTCCCTCCGTTTTACTGAGGCAGAGCGGAACATCAAACAAAATGAGAGAACCACAAAGAAAAAGGAGAGATTTATATTTCTATAATACAGTAATATATACCGTATGAATGATTCAGTATGAATTATTCTTCAGCACATTTAAAAAAGGTGGTTCTTTATAGGTGCTTTAAAATCACATGTCCTATAAAGAATCATCTGCATGCCTCAATAGTTCGTTGCATGGTGAAATGGTTCTTCAGATTGGCTGAGTATGTGTTGTATATGGTGCAATATAGATAACAATGGCAAAACCCTGTCTGGGGCTTTGTAGAACCATTTTTATAAAGGTTCTATATAGAAACATATACAACAAATTCTCCATTTAAGGAACCACACAAACAGTGATTTAAGTAAGTGGTGCTATGTAGGGATCATGGTATTATAAGGGGTTGCCTTACCACAGAACCGCTGAAGAACCATCTTTATAGAAATGCATGCTGATTATTTTTACAGTTGTTTGCAGGTTTCAGTTCCCCTATACTTGTTGTGTTCCACATCACTGCTAACTCAGTGGGTACTCTCTGCAGCCCTTCTGTTTTCTACTTTTTAATTTATTTTTTAAAATCAGTAACTTGTATTTAAATGTTTGTTTACTGGTAATTATATATATACATATATATTTGTGTGTGTGTGATAGATCTATCTATCTATATATGTGTGTGTGTTTTGGGTCATTATCCTGATGCAAGACCCATGACCTGCGACTGAGTCCAAGCTTTTTGACACTGGGCAGCAGTGTCTCTCTAGAATTTCTTGATAGTCTTGAGATTTCATTGTACCCTGCACAGATTCAAGACACCCTGTGCCAGATGCAGCAAAGCAGCCCCAGAACATAACAGAGCCTCCTC
The DNA here is from genome assembly GCA_024036415.1 of Prochilodus magdalenae. NCBI lineage: Eukaryota > Metazoa > Chordata > Actinopteri > Characiformes > Prochilodontidae > Prochilodus > Prochilodus magdalenae. The sequence continues at coordinate 360,095 of JAMWET010001162.1, forward strand.
CATGTTTTATAGAGCTGATGTGCCTTGCCAAAAAGTTCCATTTTCGTCTCATCTGTCCATAGGACATTTTCCCAAAAGCTTCGTGGCTTGTCAACGTGTAGTTTGGCAAATTCCAGTCTGGCTTTTTTATGTTTTGCTTTCAACAATGGTGTCCTCCTTGGTCGTCTCCCATTAAGTCCACTTTGGCTCAAACATCGATGGATGGTGTGATCTAACACTGATGTTGAGCTTAAAGTTCACCTTTAATCTCTTTAGAAGTTTTTCTTGGCTCTTTGGTTACCATTCGTATTATCCGTCTCTTTGATTTATCATCAATAAATATATCCTCCTCCTGCATCCACGTCCAGGGAGGTTGGCTACAGTCCCATGGATCTTAAATTTCTGAATAATATATGCAGCTGTAGTCACAGGAACATCAAGCTGCTTGGAGATGCTCTTACAGCCTTTACCTTTAACATGCTTGTATATAATCTTCTTTCTAATGTCCTGAGACAACTCTTTCCTTTGCTTCCTCTGGTCCATGTTGAGTGTGGTACATACCTTGTCACCAAACAGCACAGTGACTACCTGTAACCCTATATACAGTATAGGCCCACTGACTGATTACAAGATTGTAGACACCTGTGATGCTAATTAGTGAACACACCTTGATTTAACATGTCCCTTTGGTCACATTTTTCAGGGGTACCATCATTTCTGTCCAGGCCTGTTCCAGTAGTTTATTTTTTAAAATAATTCTGTTGAAGCATGTTTAAAAAGCAATGTCTGACTTTCATTTGTTCATTTTCATAGAATTTTTATTTATTATTATTTTTGTCAGATTAAAGTTATTTCTGTTACCATTGTGGGTTTTTCTTTTATTAACCGAGGGCTACCAACAATTTAGTCCACGCGTTTTGTCCACTTTAAATTCCTACTGCACTGTGTAAAATGCCAGGCAGGTATGCGGACAAGTGTAGTCCTTTTGGAAAGGGGGCATCGGAGTGTATGGGCAGAAGGCATAGGGCCACTGGTTGCAGGATTGCACTAATCTAAATTGCCTGTAATGGAGACCAAAGGTGATCCGGCATAGTACGAAATTGCACCCCACACCATGACACCAAGCCTTCTGGTCGTGTGACACGTGATAACAAACTGTTGGCACTGACCTTAGTGCCTCCACACACGGATTCGTTGGTCATCTCCATCAAGACCCATCAAGTGGGACTCATCACTTACATAGTCAGGAACAGTAATAAAGCTTGTCCTTGCCAACGTTACATACACAGCTGAGTGTGAAACCTGAATCATTTGCATGTCTCACAATGTCAGACCTACCCAGTAAGGGTTTCATTCCTGTCGGTTGATTCCCTCTGGGTGCAACTTATTCATTTGACGTGAATGTATATGTATATATGTGTGTGTGTGTGTGTGTGTGTGTGTGTGTGTGTGTGTGTGTGCAAAATGTGGGAAGTGCCTCTCTCGTATGCCACCTGGCATATAGAAATAACAGTGCACATGACTTTGGAGCACCATGTTCTTGCTGTACACCAAATGTTGCTACAGGAGGATAAAAGTCTCCTAGGCTGTTCAAGTGGACCTGAATACGGCCTTCTAAACTATAAATACTGAAAATCAGTTGTTCCCTTCTTCAGTTCACCGAGAACAGGTCTAAATGACCCAAAGAAACCTCTGCCTCTGCTTATTCTGTTTAAGTCTGTTTTACTTGATTACAGTGCTAACAGTGGCAACAGCTGTTAAGAGTGCATGAACAACAAACAACAAAATAAAAGGCCAACAAAAAGAGAAAGAGAGAGAAGCAGCTCACGACGAAAGGAAAACAATGAACACTGAAGACATGAGATAGTCTTGATGTGTGGTCTGGTTTCCACATTTTGCTCTTCACAGTCCTCATTTTACTCTTTCATTTTACCAGACAGAGTGACCGGAGCTCTTTTGCTGATAATGTGCTCCATATGAGCGTGCTCAGTGGTGTCCAGACTGATCTTGTACTTGGCCAAGATCTTCAGAATAGGCCTTAGCTTCAGCCACCACTGAGTCTTTGGAATACGGTGCCTATAGAGTGAGAGAAAGAGAGAGATAGACAGATGGAAATATGGAGGGAAACAGAAGATGTAGTAGTATATCCCATAAGAGCCCACAGTGACGTATGTGTCACAAGCCTTTTAAAAGTCTGTAAAGTTCTTTATACAGCTTTACCCTTCACCTGAACACATGGAGTCCCTGTACATACACCCATAATCTATTACATATACCCATATTCTTATAACATATACCCATATTCTATATAACATATACCCATAATCTATATTACACATATACCCATATTCTATATTCCATATACCCATATTCTATATTACATATACCCATATTCTATATTCCATATACTCATATTCTATATTACATATACCCATATTCTTATAACATATACCCATATTCTTATAACATATACCCATATTCTATATTACATATTCCCTTATTCTATATTACACATACGCATATTCTATATTACATATACCCATATTCTATATTACATATACCCATAATCTATTACATATACCCATAATCTATATTACATATACCCATCATCTATATAACATATACCCATATTCTATATTACATATACCCGTATTCTATATTACATACACCCATATTCTATATTACATATACCCATATTCTATATTACATATACCCATATTCTATATTACATATACCCATATTCTATATTACACATACCCATCATCTATATAACATTTACCCATATTCTATATTACACATACCCATATTCTATATTACACATACCCATATTCTATATTACACATATACCCATATTCTATATTACATATACCCATATTCTATATTACATATACCCATATTCTATATTACATATCTCCATATTCTATATTACATATACCCATAATCTATATTACATATACCCATATACTATATTACATATATCCATATTCTATATTACATATACCCATTCTAATGCCATTTCTAGAACACCATGATGGAATACCAGTTATTAAATTGTTGTGACATATGCTACCAGTATTATGACTTACAGAACTTACAGAAGACACCATGTGACCTCTTTGTCACAATAAGTCTGATCTTTTATGATCTTATAACTGACACTTCATTATTTTCCCTTAAGGGGAAATGGCTCTGGGCCCTTATGGGTTAAAGTAGTGCCTGTTTTAACATGTTATGACTGATTTAATGTCGCAAGGAATGGTTACTTTAACGAGGCTGGTAATTTTTCCAGAAGTGTTATTCCATAGTGCTAATACTTTCAATCTAGAGCTGCAGAGGTTATGCAATCCATAATTCCATGCTACTTTATTTGGTGCTGTTATTTATGCATGAATGCTACAGCAGCATGTACATAACCCGTACCTCAATGAGTATCATTAATAATGAGCGATGAGCAAATAATGTGATGAACTGAACTGAGATGAACATAGTCAGTGTATATGTCATGATAGCCCTATATTTGGTTTTATTACTGATCCCTTGATAACATTCAAAAATCATTCTCCGTTGCAACAAAATGGTACAAATGAATACCATTTCATATATTAACACCTGATCTCAGTAATTGGTGGCCACATACTTTTGGCTTTGAAGTCCTACAATTACATTTAGCTGACGCTCTTATCCAGAACGCCTTACAAGGTTAATCATTTTACAGGTGGGCCAATGTAGTGTTAGGAGTCGTGCCAAAGGACTCTTATTGGTGTAGCACAGCATAGTCTCCCAGACCGGGATTCGCACCCCAGTCTCCCACTTGTGTTGGAGGCTCGCTGGCAGGTAGTGGTGTTATCCGCTGAGCTACACCAACCACACTGGGTGCAATTAAGAAACCCACCCTGTCCATTTTGACATTCTGAAATATGAAGGTAAATGCTGTGTCTTTAGTATTTATTCAACTTATACTGTGACAACAAATAATACACGAAGACGGAAGAGTAGCAGAGAACTTGGAGCTAGGCTCGTGTGTTTGTTACTCGCCTCTCTTCTTCACGGTACAGGCATACTTGAGTCATGCTGTATATAGCGACACCTACTGGACTTCCAGGAGATACTCAATACATGACATATTCCTCCCTCCTAAAACAAGAAGTGCTACTTTTCTTTTTATTTGAAAACAGGATACTGCTACCAAGATGCACCGTAACAAAACCTTTGTGATGCTAATAACGCTTGCAACTACAGATTGTTGTAGAAAATGAACAACAACAACAGTTCAATATTTTTTTTTTCAACTAAGGGGAAACCCCGACAATACATGACAGTAAATACGTTAGTACTTTTACTCCAGTGGAGGTTTAAAGGGAGTTCTTCTGTTACTAGAGGAATGTTTTACATTGGGTATTTCTACTTTAACCTAGGTACATGGTTTGTGTACTTTGTCCATCACTGCTGTAATAATACTGTTATAAACCCTAACAAAACCATTGTGCTGTGTGTTTTACCTCAGGGCCGCCAGTAGGGGGTTTCAGAGCAGGGTTTTATCCTGTCAGGCCTCACTACTCCCAACCAGCTCAAGGCAGAGTCACAACACTTCACACTCAGAGCTAGTCGTGTAGTTAATCTGATAGCAGGGCTATGTTCAATCTCAAACCACGGTACATGGTTTTGCTGGGGTTCCCATGTTGAACGACATGTAAATGAAACCATGTAAAACAGTGTGCAATAGGTGTTAAGGTACGTTTTCCCTCGTTTGATTGATGTTTCAAACGTGTTGCTGAATCAGAGATGTGCATATATAATACTGGAATGACTGAAAATTTGTTGTATTTATTTTAAAGTTTTTTTAATCAGCCATTAAACTTTCCTTAAAGTGAACAATAAAGAAACCTTCACAGCTGCTGTAGGTTCAGTGCTTGCATAACACAATACAGTGTTCAGTGCCGTTTCTGTTCTGATTAACATTTTGTTTTGTTTGTGTTTATTCTATTGTAGTGATGTGGTTTTCATATTGAGGTTTACATGACCCCTCCATTCACATGCTAACAAGTAATGTTACTGAATTAAAGTATCAAGGACATTCTAATTAAGCTTGTAATATTGGACTGCTACTGTATTTACGTACTACTGAAATGCAGACTTACTCAAAATCAGTCTCCCCCTTGAGCTCAGCCAGGGGCTGGAACATCAGACCTCTCTTCCTCATGCCCAACACGCACGCAGAGTCTGGGCTGTTGGCAAAAATACGGCCTGCACAGACATTGAGACGTTGTAGTCAAAACCAGAGGAAGACAAAACATTCCCAGTATATGTGCTTATACAGTATAACCTCACCGGACAAAAAAAACGAGTCACCTGTGAATGTACCCAATAGCATGCAATACCTCCATGAGTAGACATCACAGCTGTGGTTGGATTTGGCCTGGACTGGACAAGTTTCTGGATGTAGGCCACATCAAGGTTCAGACACTCTTGCATCAAAGAATTGCTCAGCTGGGCCAGATTTGGTAGATGCCTTCCCTGGAACAATTCTTAGGGGAATTTCTTGTAGACTGGGATTTTAGCCACTGCTGGTAGACCCGTATGACCGCACACGTCCAAACACCTGCAGATTCAGCTACTTCCTTCACACTCTGGTCTGTGGCCATACCCAAATGCAGTCACTCCTTTCAGCCAATCAGTAACATCTGCTCTGAGACCCCTTTTTCCACACATGGAATGAGGCATTCCCTGCACTGTACCACCTCTTCTCAATCTATGGATCCCGCCACTCACACCCGCAGGTACTTATCGTCCCATCATCCTTGTTCAGCATCATCTGCAGTAGCCCGAGGTTACTGCCACCTTAAACATGCAGGGTGACTAATGTTTTGTCCGGTGAGCTTACCTTTATATATATATACATACATATATATATATATATGCATATGATAGAACTCTCACCGTGTCTGTAACACTCCTTCAACTTCTCAGTTAGCCAGAGAACAGACTTTGCCCCCATCTTAGTGGCGAAATTTCTGTCAAATGGAGTTGGAGTACCACCCTATAGAACAAAGCATAGTAAAGCCTTTCAAAGTAATCCAGGATATGCATCCAGTGCCAGCTTCACCTAACAAACCACATAGACAGTTGCTCATGCTGCAGCTGCCAGCGGGCTCCCAAAAAACTTTAGGGTTAATACTCTACTACTATGTTGTCTAAGTCACTGAAGTAAGGAGACAAGGCAAACGGTAAATCACATCTTAAATACACTGATGTGTACTAAAAGTTATATTTTGTTTATATCATGATGTTCTTTTGAGTTTGTAGCACAAGAAATGCAATGTGTCTAAAGAATCAGGTTCAAATTAGACAAGCTTTCTAAGTGAAGCTTCAACAAACGCAGACGGGATTAACTTGTTTTACGGCAGCAGTTAACAGAGTTTCCTGTTAATCCAGGTTTAAGTAATTAGACTGTGAGTAGCAAGTCTGCACATGAAAGCATGACATGTAGGACGAACAGTTAATCAAATGAGGAGAACATGAGAAAAAAATCGGCAGGCGACAAATAAAGAACTCCTACTACCTAAATAAATAGAAAGTGGTGGGACAGAGTGCTGGATCCACAATGCTGAGAAGGTCACTGGAACTGTAAGTTACTGGAGCCCTGACCGGGCAATCACTTCTAAGGACTTCCCAACTACACAGCACTGTAATGATTCCTTAGTAAATAAAATTAGCCTAGATAAGATAAGATAAGATAAGATAAGATAAGAATATAAACATTATAAATAATAAAAGTCAAAAGTCAGAACCTCTGGAGAATCTATAGATATATAATCTAGATGTATCTAGTTGATATATCCTAAAGTTTTCATTTTTAGATTGTTGTAAGCTAAAATTTGTGTTTCATGTTTCCATGTGTACTGATTTTTGGAAGCCAAATTTTCTAATTTACACTGGCAGATAATTTGGTTTGTTTAGAATAAACAGAATTATCTGCCAATACATTAGGAAGATTTGTCTACTTCACCTAAACTTGTCTTTTCCCTGTTTGTCTGTTTTCTCTGGTTTTCTGTTTCTTGTCATTTCCATGTGCCTTTTGTTGTCCTGTTCCATGTGCTTCTGTTTGTTTAGTTTTTGCTCCTCCTGTCTCCGCCCTCTTGTCAGGCCCCTCACCTGTCCCTAGTTTGTGGCTCCGCCCCTTCCCAGGAGTTCCTTGTTAGTTCTTTTCATCTATACTTCCTGTTGTTCCCTTTGTTCTTGCTTGGTGTTTTGTCCTCATGTCTGTTGTTTTTATAACCCTGTTCCCAGGCCTTTCACAGTGTGCTAGTTCCTTTGGTTTTGTTTCAGTTTCTTCTTCATTAAAGACTTGCGCTTACATCCTGCCTCCTCATCTTGACCCCTCTCCTGACATAAAGTAAAACACTAAAACTGGAAATAAGCTTCTTAAACTTTTTTAAGATGTATTAACTGGACAATTTTACTGGTCGATATATCATTTTTAGCCGTGTAGACTCTAATCTTACAGTACAGTCCTGTTTAGGGATTAGGGATTAGGACCTGCCCTTAAAGCATACCACAAGTTTAATCTATTGAAGTATTGATCACTTACCTGCTGCATGTGTCCTAGAACATTCTTACGACAGTCAAAGACTCCCTTTCCTTCCTCTGAGTACAGGTTGAAGACAAAGTCAGTTGTATAGTTGGCATTGCAGTTCTCATTTCTACAAAAACAGATAGAAGATATTTAAAGGAGCCACATTTTCCGTTACTGAGATTTCCCAGAGTTGTTAATGTTTTTGGAAGTCTGTTTCTTTAAGGCTGATATATGTATATGTATAGTGGCCTTTGTTCTGATTGGCTGTATTGTGCCTCAGCCTGGGATAAAACACTCCTTATGACTTCAGAACAAAGGGGCGGGGCTAAACTGTTATAGGCTGAATAAGCAGATGTAAGTAAATGTGTTGTTTATTTTGTAACCTCCAATGTAAAATGGACTGCAGCTCAATGCCATATGGGCGGTGAGCAGCATATGGACCATATAGCCTGGGGCAGTACTTTGTGAAACTTTAATACAGTTTACATACGTCAAAATTTCACAACATGTACACACTATCAGCATAATTAGGAAGTGGGAGAGGTATCAACCAAATTTGGTTTAGCTCAGCCAGAAGCAAGTTTACTGGATATGTCTCAGACTTTGGTTAGGGAGGTAGCCTAATCAGCATGCTATTAAATAAAGGAAACAGCGACAGCAGCTCACTGTTTATATCACTGCTCACTACGGTAAGCTCCACTGTAAACCTGATACGTGGTTAAACATGCTGATATATCCATCTTAAGCTTTGAAGAAAACATTGTGTAAAAGTTTCAGATGTCTGAGTTAAATTTTGAATGGCCAAAATATTAGGTTGGTTAGCTGTCCCAGGAGGTAGTCCCCGTTTTCTGTGTCAGGAAATTTAAGTTTAGTGAATGCTGCTGTGTAAAAGAAGCTAACACATCATCCCAAGTGTCTTTTCAGGACACAAGATAATCCGGGGATTAAAATACTACCTGCAATGCCATCTACAAAAAGGGCATCATTTTTTAAACTGTGTCGTTTTTTCAGCCATCCATATACAAGATATGCCATATGTTGATAGCAGCTGTCTCTGTCCCCACAGAGCCTTGTGGTGTACATAGGGTCTGGTTATTGCGCTATAGCCTTGATTTTTTTTCTGTGACTACGGGTCTCTATTTGCTGCCAAAATATTTAATATGAATATTAATTACTGTGGGAGGTGGTGGGGTGGTTTGGAGAGTCCTTTGTGTGTAAAGTTTGCTTGTTCTCCCTGTGGGTTTCCTCCAGGTGCTCCGGTTTCTTCCCACAGTCCAATAACATGCAGTCAGGCAGATAGGTAAAGGCTAAATTGCCTATAGGTGTCTGTGTGTGTGTGCTCTGCAATGGACTGGCAGCCTGTCCAAGGTGTTTCCCGCCTTCTGCCCAATGAGCACCCCTGCAACCCTGGAGGAGTACTGGTTCAGAAGATGAATGAACAGGTTATGGGTATATTTGTCCACTGAATCATTTGGGGTAAATGTATTTCTGCCCCATTCCTGTCTAAGCCCTTCAGCCCAGCCTGAGACTTTTTTTATTTAGTGACTTTCCCAAACAGCATTGAGCGACAAATCTCACAGTGTCCCCGGGTCTCATTTCAGTAATCTGGTCACTGTACAAAAACAGTCCCATGACTTAATTTGTTTAGCACTGACTAACTACTAGAATCCCATCACAGCGAATCTGGACACATGACCTCTCTGACAGATACCAACCTGAGAATCAACCCCCTTTTAACCGTCGTCTTCATTTTCTCGACCAGATGCTCCACATTAGTCTGAAACGAAGCAGTTCAGAAAAGCAGATTGTGAAGGAGAACCAGCTGGGCTGCACACAGAGAACTCAGAGTTAAGCGTTTTGCATGCTCACCTCTAAGTCACGTATGCCAAACTTCTCCTCAAAGATGTATGCGGCGTCTGCACCTGCGGCGAGGCCGGCCATGGTGGCCAGGTAACCACAGTACCCGCCCATAGTCTCAATGAGGAATACGCGGCGCTTGGTGCCAGCAGCTGACTGCTTGATCCTGTCACAGGTCTACAAACACATACGGGTCAAGGTTCAGTAAGTGCTTATATAAAACAAGTATAGAACACATACCTGCTATATATGCCATGACTGTCATTAGTGCTCTGACATGTTAAAGGGTCCATATCATGGAAAAAGCTCTGACCGTGGTGATGGTGTTCAGGGCAGTGTCAGCCCCAATGCTGAAGTCTGACCCAGGCACGTTATTAGAGACAGTAGCAGGTATGACCACCATGGGGATGCACAACTCTTCATACCTCTGCCTGGCCTGGACCAACTCCAGACCACCTGAGAACGCCTGGGGGGAGAATACAGCAGGTCCTTTTGAACTGAATGACAAATCAAATGGTTCCACCTTAAATGCTGCATTGTAGAGATGCCAGAATATAACTGCTGCACCATTTAGACAGAGAGAGAGAGAGAGAGAGAGAGAGAGAGAGAGAGAGAGAGAGAGAGAGAGAGAGAGAGAGAGAGAGAGAGAGAGAGAGAGAGAGAGAGAGAGAGAGATAGAGAGAGATACAGACAGAGATACAGACAGACAGAGAGAGAGAGAGAGAGAGAGAGAGAGAGAGAAAGATAGAGAGAGAGAGAGAGAGAGAGAAAGAGATGCAGATAGATACAAATAGATACAGATAAATAGACATAGATACAGACAGACTGATAGACAGATAGATACAGATAGATAAATAGAAAGATAGATAGATAGATAGATAGATAGATAGATAGATAGACAGATAGATACAGACAGACTGATAGACAAATAGATACAGATAGACTGATAGATAGATACAGATAGATAGATAGTTTAGATAGATAGATAGATAGATAGATAGATAGATAGATAGATAGATAGATAGATAGATAGATAGATAGATAGATAGATACAGATAGAGACAGATAGGCTGATAGACAGATAGATACAGATAGATAGATAGATAGATACAGATAGATACAGATAGACTGATAGACAGACAGATACAGATAGATAGATACAGATAGATAGATACAGATAGAGACAGATAGACTGATAGATAGATACAGATAGATAGATAGATACAGATAGATAGATAGATAGATAGATAGATAGATAGATAGATAGATAGATACAGATAGATAGATAGATACAGATAGATAGATAGATAGATACAGATAGAGACAGATAGACTGATAGACAGACAGATACAGATAGATAGACAGATAGATAGATACAGATAGAACAAGATATACAGATAGACAGACAGATAGATGAAGTTTAATCATGTACCTCGAAACCTCCTATAATGACCAGACCGTGAATGTTGTACTTGGCAATGTTCAGGCTTATCTCCTCTATGTGCTTTGCTGGAAGGGTCCTGCCAGAGAAAGGAAAGACATCCGAGAACATCTCAGGCCAGAGAAAACAACAAAGAGCAGCTGCATAAACAACAGAGTGCATAACGAGTGATATAAGTCTCTGAATGGAAAATGTGACGACAAATCAAACCAGAAAACTGCAAAATGCAACCTACATGTTTCACAATCTCAGAAATGCTTTATGTAGGTATTCATGATATACAAACACCCAACATCAAAATAATAGCTGCACCGTGAAGGAATCAACCAACAGAAATGAAACTGGGTGGGTAGGTTTGACATTGTGAGGCATGCAAATGATTCACGCTCAGCCGTGCATGTGACATAACCAAGGCCTAGCCTTATGACTGTACCTGACTGACTATAAGGTGGTCCTGTTGCATGCACTTTTCATTCTGACTCCCCCTTTGCAGGGGGAGCATGCTTCAGAGAGGAGCTCGAAAGCAATTCGAGCAGTTAAATAAGTCTGAGAAGGATCACATTGTGGCGTTGCCAAAGACCGTGTCAATAGTGTCGTGCCTGACTGTCCTAGAGTGACTCAGAATGGCAGCAGGTCATCTTCAGTGACGAGTCCCGCTTTTGTCTTGGTGGAGACAAAAACCAGGATGAGCGGTTTGTTGTCACACGTTCAGAAGGCCTGGTGTCACTCCACCTCCGCCCCTACCACACCATCTGCAGGAACTGTGTGAGGATATTCAAGCTGCATGGGATGGATTATCACAGGACACCATTAGGAACCTCTACAGCTCCATGCTGAGACATCTAGGATGCTGCGTTAGCAAACATGGTGGCCCAACACCATACTGAGAGATACTACTTCTGTACGTGTAGCTCAATAAATATTGATCACATCAGTCTACATTTATCACCATGTATTGTTCCTGGTCACCTTTATTTTCCTTCCCAACAGCACTCCAACCCCACACTTCCTTCTGGGTGCAGCTATTCTTTTGACAGTGAGTGTACCTACATGCTGTATATCATTGAAATGCCCATAAGGTAACAGAAGACACAGAGATATCATATTGCCCAGCCTTACTGATGTGCCCACGGTACCTTTTGGTGCCCAAAACCGAGCCCCCTTTTCCGGTCCAGCCGCCAACAGTGTTCCAAGTGATGGGCTCAATCTAAGGAAACAATCAGACTCAGGTACTGGCACATATCAAACAAACAGCATTGCATATACAGAAACATCGGTGCTTTGCTAATGGACTGTTTGTAGTAGTGGTGGTGAGGAGATAACCGCTAGAAGGGGGCTGACCTTTCCATGGGCCAAACCCTCGAAACCGTCCTGCACTGCCAGCATACTGTGGCCCTGGATGATGCCGATCCTGACTGCTGCTCGGACAGCCGCGTTCATGCCGGCACAGGGAGCTCCCACGTTCAACACGGCCACATTTATGTTGCTCTGACACAGAGAGGACAACCTCATTAGCTACACCTCCTTGCGTCCACACTTACCATATAGGTGCACTTTGCAGCTCAACAGTTACTTCAGTCCTGCTACAGTCTTCTTCTGTGTATATTCTGCTAACCCATTTTACCTTGCTCTTTAATCAGGACCACCACAGAGAAGGTATTATTGAATCTATGCTAAAAGTCAAATGTTTAGGATCACTGTCACGCATTTCAATGCAATTAAATAAAAACATGCTGTAGATAAAATATGTGTCACGCCTCCGCGTCTTTCCGGCTTCCCCGCTCTTCGGGACTCCACTTCCCAGAGGGCCACGCTCGATGACGTCATGTCTATGCGCCCCCGTTCGGACTCCGTGATACGCTCTAGGTCACCTGAGATTTAGCCACAGCTGTTAGCAATCCCTTACTTCCTGTATTTAAGCCACACACAAACACTCACACTTTGCAAAGCTTTGCCAAACGTAGTTTAGCAATACTGAGCGTTCCTTTCTCGTGTTGTCTCATTCTGGTTTCCGACTCCCTTCGTTCCTCTACCACTCTTTCGCTTAATCCCTTTGCTCGTGCACTGACTCTACGGTTTGAACCTGTGCTTTCTCACTTTGGTTTTCCACTTCGGTCTTCCCCTGTAAACTTGTTTGCCCTCGCTGCTTGTTCTACCTGGTTCTGACCTCCGCCTGTCTCTGACTCCGATTTAGCTTCTCCCTTTGTTTTGGTGCTTTCTGAGATTGTCTGTTTGTGAATAAACAGTTCCTGGTTTTTTAATTCTGCACACGTCGAAGTCTTTTGTCTAACAAGATGAAATATAAATATATACAAATACATATCTGACAGTGTAGCATTTCATTCCCTTCACCTTTATGTTCACCTATAATGTAAGTCATTTAACGTCATGTCTGTCATTTTGAACCATGTGTTTTGGTAAATTGTCATGAAAGACATATTCATAGTCATATGCAAGGGGCTGATAAGCATGTTTTTGTGACTTTCTGAAATATATAAGTGAAGACATCCTTTACAGGATCCATATTTTAGTGCAGTTTCTTTTTTTTTTTGTCAGACTTCACTCATTCATATTTAGAGACCCTCCAAATGTACACCAGCAACAGAGCAACAGCCCCATTTGAGCTTTTCTCTGCTGTTGTTCTCTGCTTGTTCTCTCTGGTTTTGACTCCTCTCTGCTATTTGACTCTTTGATTTAGTTCTCTGGTTTTGACTTCCCATTTGTTTATTGGTTTACTTTTTTGATTCTCCGGTTCTCGACCCGCGCCTGTCTCTTTCTATTTATACCTGTGGTAATGTGTGTGTGTTGTTGTTACTGCTGAATCTGACTGTCCATTTCTAAAACAAAAACCTTTGACTTTTAGCTCAGCACACGTCAAATTACGTTTGTTGTTTCTGATAGACAGACAGACAGACAGACAGATATATATATATATATATATATATAGATAGATAGATAGACAGATAGATATAGATATATAGATAGATAGATATAGATAGACAGATAGATATTAGAACGCTAATAGGCATTTAAGATAAAACTAAGATTTGCAAAACAAGCTGGTGAATAGGATTTTAGCTCTCCAAAACCAACATTAACTCTGTCAAGACCCTCAACAACTTTCAAAGTTGTTAGTTTGCTCTGCTCATTTTATTCTGGACATTTTCTCTTCTAATTATTTATGAGATCACTAAAGAAGTAAAAAACCGACTAATTTTATTATAGGACTAAATCATGGAGTATTTGTAAAGGTCACATACCTTTCATGTAGAACATTAGAGGATAATTTAAAATGCTGAATAAATGCATTATAAGGTCCCTTTTAGAAAATAAACAGTAACTGTGCATTACAATGTGCTCTTTTTACTGAGGTCATTTTACCAGGGGTGCCTACACTTTAAATTTTAATCTCATTTATGTATGAAACTTGCTGTTCTTGTAATGTTTTATTTTACTGGCACAGAGACATTGTTTATGGAACAGGTGCTGCCGCTGTGTATTAGAAATGTAGCTGCAGGTGGCATGCTTCTTACTTTGGTCTCTGGAAGATGGACATGAGCCAGCAGCTTGTATGTGTTCCAGTTATTCTCAAAGCTCCTGGACACGGAAACACCGTTGTGATTTTACATAACAAAGCCCAAAGAAAATCACTGTAACTAATATACACCTTACATTGTTATGGAACTTAGTATAGAGTCACATAAAGGGCCTTGGTGTTTACAAACTGACTGAGCTGAATGAAAACACTTACTTTCCTCTGAGCTTCACAGCTTCATCATATCTGCCCTCCTTCATAGCAACAGTAACATCTTTGGTCTGCAGGAGATGAAGGGTGGAGGAGAGTTGGAGAGAGAAAATCATCATCTGACAGTCCACCACATCAGATCAGACAGCGGTGAAACTCATGCAGGAATACGCACCACTTGCACACATTCCATCAGCGGCAGTCGGACCGCCTGATTCCCTGACAGACTGACAACACACGCTGGGGTGTCAGGAGTGGCCTCCAGCAGAGCCATCACAGCCTCAACACCCATCCTGCTGCCCTGTTACACCAAACATATAGGAGAGAAACCAGAAATGAGAGAGAGAGAGAGAGAGAGAGAGAGCTGCAAAACGAAGAGTAGAAAAACGGGAAGAGAAAGACAGATACATGGTACAGACAGAATAGAAAATACGAAAAAAAAGGAAAAAAGAGTGAGAGAGAAGTGAGAATGAGAGACTGAAAAATGTCAATAAAAAGAAAAAAGAATTACTGAGAAAGAAAAAGTAAGAGAAAAATGGATAGACATAGATGGGGTGGCATAGTAAGAAATGAAGAAAAAGAAAGAAAGAGTGTGAGAGGGATAGATAGAGTGAGTGAGAGAATGAGAGCAAGAAAGAGAGAGTGACAGCAAGAGAGAGAGACAGAGAGAGAGAGACAAAGAGAGAGAGAGTGAGAGAGACAGAGAGATAGAGTGAGTGAGAGTGAGAGCAAGAGTGAGAGCAAGAAAGAGTGACAGCGAGAGAGAGAGAGAGACAAAGAGAAAGAGAGTGAGAGTGAGAGAGAGAGAGAGCGAGAGAGACAAAGAGAGAGAGAGCGAGAGAGAGAGAGCGAGAGAGAGAGAAAGAGAGAGCGAGAGAGACAGACCAGTATCCTGTCGAACGCTGAAGGCGTTCCTCCTCTCTGCACGTGTCCCAGGATGGTGGCACGAGTGTCGTAGCCCAGTCTCTTAGTCACCAACTACACACACACAGACACACAGAGACAATGAGACATTCAAATCCGCAGATGCAGAATCTTTACTGAGCAGATAAACTGAAGATGTGAAGATCTGTCTCTTACCTCTTTAACTTGATCACATGTGATGGGCTTTCCATCTCTCCCCATTGCTCCCTCAGCCACAATAATCACGTTCAGCCTGGAGCCTCTGTTTCTGGTCTGAGGGAGGAAAATACAGCAGGGATGATCTATGTATGGTTCTACAACCTTCTATTTAGGAGGCAGTCTGGCATTCAGGGTAAACTGTGCACAATGCATAACGAAACGGTTAAAGCAGCGCTGAGTAAATACACTTATCATAATAAAGAATAGCTGCACCCAGAAGGAAGTGTGGGGTTGCAGTGCTATTGGGAAGGAAGATAAAGGTTGCCAGGAGCAATAGATGATGATAAATTTAGAATGATGTGTACAATATTTATTTCATCATCAGTGAAGAATAGACAGAATGTGGATGTAGACAGAGGGGGTACCTCCATCAGCCTCCTGCACAGGTGCTCCTCCCAGCCATCATCAGGGGGCATCTCAGGAATGAACACCCAGTCAGCACCACATGCCAAAGCAGTGACCAGAGCCAGATAGCTGAGACAAATACACGACATTAAAAACGGAGTCAATGTTTGAATTAATATATCATTCAGCATTGCTTAGCAATAGCAGTCAAATCTATCCAACATTGTTTGGCAAGCAGATATCTGCCATTAGCAATATGCTTATGACATTATTGCATAACCTTTATTATCATTTACTTACCCACAATGCCTTCCCATGACCTCAAGGATGAAGGCACGCTGGTGGCTGTGAATCAGAACAGAACTTCAGGGGTTAAAAATTGGTGGCTATAAACATACAGCATAGTCAAGCACTGATACACTGGCCATTACGAGTTAATGGACAGCTAGCTCTTCATTCTATGGCACTACTACCTTATAAATGCTCTTCAAACTATGGAGTGCACCTTGAAGAACATGAAACTGAATGTCCTAAATATAAAGCTGAATAAAACCAAAAAAAACTAGAAGCAAATCGCAATCAGGGATTTGGAGACCTCTCTGGTGGAAAAGTGTAACTGCGCACTGATTGTGGATTAACGTAGTTATGCGGGCTGCGTTTCGGGTGGGTTGTGTTTCGGCGATTATAAGAGTAACACAGCTAAAAGCTTCAAAGGACGAGGATCCGAGTGAATGATCTACTATTGTCATCAAATCTCCAGCTGTCATTCAAAGCTGGTTCCCCTCTCACCTCAGATCTCCTGGACTCTACTTCCCATAACCCACCACCCGATGATGTCACTTTCACGTGTCTGCCATCTCCCAATCCCGTTCCGTTTTCTAGATCTGAGTCTCCTGAGTATTGATCACACCTGTTGTTCAGTTAGTCTGTTTGTATATATACTCCTCTCTCACACGGACCCACTGCGAAGTATTGCCCCTCTGTGCGTACTGAGCAGTTCTCCCTGTTGTTTTTCTTGTTAGCTTCTCTGGTTTGACTCTGTTTTGGCTTTCTGGCTCACTCTTTTGTCTTTTCCCGTTTGATACTGCTGCTGGTCTGGTTGTTTGCCTGGTTTTGACTTCTGCCTGTTTCCTTACTCTGACTCTGTCCTTGCCCCTTGGTTATGTTTGCTTTGATCTTGTTGCTGCTGTGTTGTACTACCAGTCTGTTTAATAAACATCGCTTTGCTATTATCTCAGTGTGTGTCACAATCCGTATGTGCTTTAACACACCAGGAGGATAATGTTGAATTTGACAGATCTTGGAAAACTCACACCACAGACTTCTAAACGACTACTTCAGGCCTTACAGGGTGACCTACAGAAGCGCACATACACCATATCACTGCTGTCGGAACAAACCTTCATATCTCCAAAATGACAACTTTATAAAAGAAAGCTAAAACTGACTTTACCATTAATGTAAGCCAGTGTGACCCGATTTCCAGCTACGGTAAGGCCTTTTTGTCCATTCATCAAGAAATTCACACTCAAAATAAAAGGGGAACAGGGACTTTTTTACATTTTGCCAAATATTCAGCAAATATCATTCAAGAAAGACTAACTGAGCTTACAGTGGTGGCGACAGGAACCAGAGTCTTCATGTCTACAATGCAAATATAGGTGACTGTATCATATAGGGACTATGTTGCTTTATTAACCCCTGCATAATGCTTTATGCCCAAGAGCTTATTTTAAAAGTGTGTTAAATCAATATCTCCAGCGTATTCATAACCACTGCATGTAATATTTTCTATGACCCAGTTTTTAGAGGCAGTGTATACTGCAGACATCAGGTTCCTATCACCACCACTGTAAACAATTCTGACGCTGTAAGTTTCACCCCAGTTAAAACTGGCTTTGCATTCATCTCAGTTATTTTAGGGTTCACAGCAAGAGAGGTTCACAGACCTCTGAGCTGTGGTGGTGATGCTGTCAACCACCTCCATGATGCGGTGGAGAGCAGAGTCGGTGCCGATGGTCATGTCCGTTCCACAGAAATCATTATCGATGGATCCCACCATGCCCACGATGTTCAGGTGAGATGCACCCTTGGCATCCGCTCCAGTGATCTTGCCTAAAGAAGAGAAAGAGTATTCGACAAACAGAACACAGAGAGAGGGATCACAATATTCTGCTGTATAGTGATTATACACACTCCTACAGCCACAGTGGCACACACTTACTGACCTTCACACAACATGGTATAGCACTGCTGAATGCCAATGTACCTGATGTACCTGATCCAGTTATACAGCTATACTGTATGCTATTAATTAATTACTAATTAATGATTAATATGAACATACAACACGCTTTTACTACTGTCAGAAATAACTGCATAGACAACAACATGGTAAAACAACAACTAATATACATAAGGGTTAAGTGGTTTATATATATCTTAAGTTATGAATGGGATTGGTTAACGCAGGTAGGTAGAACAGGGTTGGTGGCCACTGTGCTGCTGCATATCCTCTGAGTGTAGTAGAGGCCTCACCTTTGCTGACCAAATCACCCAGCAAACCACTCCACTCTGTGCGGAACAGATTGGCACCAGTCAAGCTCCCGTCTCCACCAATAACACACAAGTTGGTGATGCCCAGTTTAACCAAGTTCAAAGCAGCCTTTAATCGGCCCTCCCGAGTCTGGAAGTCTTTACAACGGGCACTGCCAATGACAGTGCCACCCTAATAAAGAAGCAAAGAGGATACAGAGTTTACCTTATGAAAAATATGTGACATTCGTTTGTTGTATATACACTCATCATCAAAAGAATAGCTGCACCCAGAAGGAAGTGTGGGACTGCAGTGCTGCTGGGAAGGAAGATAAAGCTCAGCAGGAACTATAAATGATGATACATTTAGACTGATATGGGGAATATTGAGCTACACACACAGAAGTAGTGTCCTTCAGTGTGGTGTGGGGTTGCTGTGTTTGCTAACGCAACATTCCAGATGTCTCGGCATGGAGCTGTAGAGGATCCTAATGGTGTCCTGTGATAATACATCCCATGCAGCTTGAATATTCAGAACACACAGTTCCTGCGGATGTTGCGGTAGGGGTGGAGGTGGAGTGACACAAGGCCTTTTGGACGTGTGACAACAAAACATTCATCTTGGTGCTGACCGGTGTGCCTCCACACATGGACCCCACGCAAGACAAAAGTGGGACACGTCACTGACTTAAAAACACTCTATGACTCTAATAACTGAGTCTGGCACAATACCACTGCAGTGTTTGGTGACATTGACATGGTGTTAAGGGTAGTGCGTGCATCTAGTGCTGCGTTGTGCAGCTAATGGTGCTGCCATTAACAGGATGACCCATGGAGGACATCACTTCTCGTTCACTTTAGTCATCACTGTTGTGTCAGTCAGGTACAGCAAGGAGGCCCGTCCTTGCTTACAACACATGCACAGTCGACCGTGAAATCTGACTCATTCACGTCTACTGATTTCAAACCTAGCCACCAAGTTTTTATTTGTGTCAGCTGATTTCTTCTGGGATTTCTTCTATTTGTAAACTATTCCTTTGATGATCAATGAACATTTTTATACAGTATGTGAAACACTCTATAAATACATTTTTTCAAAAAAACAAGATGTATTTCAATCTCATATATACCTAAGAATTTCAGAAGACACTTAAAATGTGAGAGTATTAATATTTATGAGGTCCATTTGGTACATTTCTTGTTCATCTAAAATGTTTTTTTGTTCTGTCATACCTTTATAATTTCCCACAGTATTTCAATTCTATGATAATAAATTACAGCAAACAAACTATGATAGACGATATAACTTTGCACAGATTTTTCCCATATATGTATATGAAAACTCACCAGCTGGAGCATCATAGACACACTCTCCCAGGTAGCTGGGCGAATATTATCTCCCCCATCAACTAGCCCCTGGTAGCCCTGCATACACATTAACGTAGAAAATCAAATACACAGGCACCAATGACATTGATTCCTACGGTACACTGGTATGAACACCGGCAGGGGTCATTAATAAAGCATCGAATTCTCCTTAACACTCCTTAACACAAATACTTAAGACAAACTTTGCTATGTCATGTATGTAGGGCTGTATTTTCTTATGACCTCATGAACAAAGAAGACTTTAGCTCCGGTGTACAGGCCGACTCGGACTGTAGCTCTTACTGCAGCATTCATCCCTGAAACAGACAGAGTGAGAGCGTGAGTTTCATCTCCAGATGGACAACCCAAGCCTGCTTTAAGAAGCCTTTAGAGAATGTAGCCCATCCACAGAGGCACAATTTGCAGTTTACATTCAGTCATAAGTGCTCAGTTTCCTCCTCAGTTGTAATGAGTCTAGCTAGTCTCCTGCAGTTTGCATAAATCAAGTAGTGGTGACAACCAATCATAGACTAACCAAGTATATGCTAATCAGTCAAAGTCTATTTAATTACAGGATAACTAGTTATGGGCTATTAAACCAAAAGCTAACCGTCATATAGTCAACATAATCATTAGCTAACCAATGATAGTCCGACAATGTTAGGATAAACCATATATATAGGCACATCAATGGCACCACCATTGTGGGGCAGCCAACATCACCGCCCAACTGCATTCAGTACAACTATAGAGCAGACACTGTGGCTGTATTCAAAATCTACCTAAAAGTAGATTGTGGTATTCAGTATGTGACCAAATTGAAGATCTGTAGTGGACTGAGAATACTCGGAAGGTGTTCTACTGCAGTCAGAGTTTCTAGTATACAGGGGGGAGCTATCTTCATGGTGTACTGCATCCCATCATGCACCACGGCCTTCAGTCAGAGAAAATGGCGGTGGATAACACTGGGGAGCAAAACACAGCCCACTCTGAGTATAAATGTTGATGTAGTGATTGTAGTGGGGTGTGTTTTCATCAGAATGATTCTCAGAAAGTTAAATATATACAGGTCTGAAGATTAATAAAAGATGAACTCGCTTTAGAGGATCAGTTTTAGAGTGAAATAGCCGAGGGTAGCTAACGGCTAAGCTAAATGTATTTCAGGTGAACTGAGCAGCGTTAGCAGCAGCTAGCTCTAAACAGTGGATACAGTGATAACAGCTCTGAGGTAAATGTGGATGTAGTGATTGTAGTGGGGTGTGTTTTAGTCAGAATGAGCCTCAGAATAAAATATACAGGTTGGAAGATTAATAAAAGATGAACTCGCTTTAGAGGATCGGTTTTAGAGTGAAATAGCCGAGGGGAGCTAACAGCTAGGCTAACCGTATCTCAGGTGAACTGAGCAGCGTTAGTAGCAGCTAGCTCTAAACAGTGGATACAGTAATAACAGCTCTGAGGTAAATGTGAGGTAACTGGTCATGTGACAGTATTAGTATACTACACTCTAGGTCCAAGTTTGTTGGACACTCAGATTTGTGTAATAAGAAAGTTACGGGCCAGTTTAACTCATATTTGTTAACAAGCGTAGCTTGAATGCTCCAACATGGCGAGTGTTCAGACGTGTCGTGTCAAAGACCGAACAACAGCTCTTCATGGGGTCAGTGTCTTATAGTTTTCTATAACGAATGAGAAATAAATCTTATCATCTGATACACTGATACATTCCTAATTAGGGCCCAGAATTTCTCATTAGGTCACTTAATCCGTCTCCTGGATTTTATACAACTCCACTGCAAAGGCCAGGATGCTTGGTCTCCGTTGTGTTGGAGGCAAAGTCTCTAATTTCAGAACGGAACAGCTGTGCAGCTCTTGGAGTTCCTATCTACAACTTCATGTCATTCCAGAAAAAGGTCACTGGTGCTAAAATAAGACCCACATCAGAGAGACACAGAGAGGCACAAGACAAGAGAGGCTGTAAAGGCTAAAGCTAAAGGTTATAGGAACATTGGAGTGTAATGGAGACAAGCCGGGGTGTTCAAAAGACAAATGCATGATCAACACTGTTGCTCAAGAAGTGCTACTCTTGCAGGAACTCAGAGAAGCACAAGAAGATTTGGGATGATGAACTACATGAGGAGCTAAGTAGTGATGGGAACCAGAGTTCCCAATGTGTATGACCAAAAATATATCCATTTTATTTACCATCCAAAACCACCAGGGAACCTACATATGCCTTCTGAGTTTATATACGTTATGTTAATGATGGTGAAATAGTGGTACATCTGAAAGAAAGCTTTCTTTGGGGACAGTTTTGTCTTTTGTCCCTCCACCAGGTATAGATAAAAAAAATAAACTGATTAAAATAAGCTTCAGAACAAAAACTTAATTATTAAACTGTCATAGAACAATGTCCCAGACGTCAGACTAAATATTCATAACTGTTGAATGTAATAACTTTATGGGAGCGAGCTTTTACAGGTGGACGTCTGGTTCCTATCGCCACCACTGTAAAGAATTCTGACTTGACAAAGTATCTCTAGAACGGAACATTTCAGACCAAACCACTTGTCATGACTTTGTTTACATCTTAACCGTTTAATTATGCAGACATTTTGGAACACCAGTGTAGTTCCCCTTTAAATATAACCCTGCTCAGTCTGACCTCTAGCCCCTCTCCACACTCAAAGCTTTCTGCTTACCTTGAGCATCGCCTCCTGAGGTCAAGACAGCGATGGCCCGTCCAACCCCCATCTTGGTGGGGTCCACCACTCCCGCGCTGGCCATTTGCGATATGATGAAAAGTGCTCCAGAGAGCCCGGAGTCAAAGGGAAAGAGAAAAGCGGGAGTGTTGTTTTCCCCTCAAGTCTCTCGGAACAGGGGGTTGCAGAGGGGACGGCTTTATAGGAGAGGGTTTCCAGCTCCCACCCCCTTCCCTTAAACACACACAAACATAACCCCCCACCCAGCATGCAGGACTAAATATAAGTTCCTCAGCTTTCAATGTTCAATTCCATAGCTGAATAAATCGTATGTCTTTAAAGTCATCAAACGGTGTCCGTGACCTACTGCTGCGCACTTCAGTCAAGGTCAATCCTGCACAGTGGATACTGTCTAAAATGTCACTTGAGACCAGCACTAATACCAGGATTGAAGTAAACACATTTCTGAACATTTGGGGGGGCTATAAGCCTCAGAGACCCCCATCAACTCCAGTGATATTCTTTTTAATTCTACAATTCTGTGTAAATGTAGACATTTGGTTGAGAGTGTGTACAGAGTAGAGCAGTAGCTAACGTCATATGTGTTCATTGAAGCTAGTAAGCTCAATGGCAAGTTAGCCAATGCTAGTTAAGCAACCTATTAAAATGGTTTAAAGTGACATTAAATGACCAAAAAGACTATGATGTCTTTAATCACCGTGTTTATAATGGATCTGCCTCTCAAGCAGGCAGAAAATGCAACTTACAACCAGTTCAGGGATGGGTTCTTGTCTTTTGCAGTGGGCATGTGGAAAGACATCTTTATAAAGTTACCATTCTACTCCAAACTCTGCAGATACATGTGTGGGTGGTGCACATTCACAATTATACAAATAAATGTATTATCATACATGGTATCAATCAACAAATGTTATCAATCTGGCAGGATTATTTTTTTCCCCAATGTCTTGGTCAAATAACCCTCAGGATGAGCAGAGAATTTTAAATGGTGCCACCGCTGGAGGATTTGTAATACTTTAATAGGTGAAGATTGTTGCCATTTTAAGGATTTGGCTATAATGTCTGTCTGTCTGTCTGTCTGTCTTTTGTTATAAAATAATAAATTATCAGTTGGCTAAACAGCTGTAAGTTACTGAATTAACTGGTCATTCGTTTTCATTGACTACTATTTTTAAAATTAACTACAATATTAAAAATAAAAATAAAAATAACATAATCAGATCAAGAGTTGTAGGTTTTTATATTTAGAGAGCAGTCATGGAGTTGGGAGGATGGCAATGAGATATATATAAGTTCCTACAGACCTGTGAATTAGGCATGTGAAAAATATTAGGAATATTATTGTATACCGTTGCCGTCCAATTAAAAACATGTATCTCCATTTCTGTCCATTTGTACTTTTATATACGTACACAGCACCTGCTTTTTACATTGTGTAAATATTTCACGATGAATGGACCAACAGAAATGGCCCAGAACGGCTTGGAGAGTAATCTGGTTCCTCTGACTTACATTAAAGTTAAAAGAGATTTTTGCCCTCTCCTGTAAAATTGGCATCTTGGAGATACCTGTTTTTCTTTGGGCAGTGACGCTATTTAAAAATACTCTTTACTCTATTTTTTCAGGCATGCATTGTCTAAGACAGTCAGGCAGCAGCTGTAAAACAGTAGCATAGGATGGGCTAGCCGATTAGCATGCTAACATGATGGATATCTCTCCATCAACATACACGTGCATCTCTGACAGATCATCAAAACTGTTATTCCTACTGATTCTGTTGATAACCGTTCAGTTTTGTTCATTTGGAACGTGTCCTGGAACTAAGGATCTTTAACACTGCACTTAGTAGTCGACGGGACAGGCTGATCTTCAAGCAGTTCTCCAACATGCTAAGCAACTGCTGTACAGAGAGATGTTTTGCACAATGCTCATTTCAAACATCTCAAAGTCTAAGTCTAAAGCAGGAGCAGGTACCAAAAACAGGCAGAGCTAAGCATGTCTTTGATATTTATTTATTTTCACTATAGACAATATAATTACAACGGCAGTGATAAAAAAAAAAATATATAAGCTCTACAGCCAAGAAACAGCCATGTCATGAACACAAGCCCATGTCTGACTTCCTCTGTGTAGCACACATGACACAGACGGATGAAGCCACATATAGAAGCTGTTCAGTCAGTGATCAGACCTTAGTGTTTGGTTAGCTATACATTAAAATCTGCAAAGATTTCTAACTACAGAGAGCATAAAGCATCTTGTGCGGAAGACAATCAAGTAAACACCAGTGTGTGCAACATGAAGCACCAGCTCTGAAGTATTTACACATACTAAAGGCCCTTAAAAGGGAAGTCCACCACTTTTTCCAAATTTCTGACGGCTGTATTTTTTTTTTAGAGGTAAAAAGGCATTCAGAGCGGTTTGACGTGAAATTCTCCAATCCAGAGAAACTTAAGAGTCAGATTTGTTCACAGCAGTGTTGATAGGAACCAGACATCTGAAGAAGCCACAGACACGGGTTGTGAATCCACTGCCTGATGCCTGGGACTTTGTTGTCCATTAGTTAAGCCTGTTAAGGTGGAGGGATGTATGCAGGGTGTTGTAAAGTGAAATAGTCCCCAAATGATCTTTTACCATTATTTCACATTACATAGCATTTGATATATATAAAAAAAACAACACTTTATATGTTGGTTAAAAAAAAAAAACTAATAAAAAAAAAATAATACTGTCTGGTTTATGCAAGCACTGAAAAGCTGAGCTTTCATCTTTTTTTTTTTTTTTTTCCTCCACAGATTGAGCCTGGCAGTCGTTCTCCGCTGATTTTTAGGTTGAACCAAAAGATTTCTATGGCTCTTTGAATGAATTAAGGCTAGGGAAGACAATTTCAGACCGTGTGCTTAACACCACGCCAATAACGCCAAACCAACGAATCCGTGTGTGGAGGCACCGTGGTCAGCACCACAATGAACAGACTGTTGTCACACATCACTGGTCCAGATGACCTTGTAACACTCCATCTCCACCCTTACCACAAAACCTGCAAAAACTGTGTGAGAATATTAAAGCTGCATGGGATGGTTTACAGCAATTATGAAACACAGCGGCCCGACACCACACTGAGAGACACTGCTTTTGTATGTGCAGCTCAATAAATAAATATTCCATATCAATGTCTTTATATGTACGCATATATAAATAAAAGTCATTGTACTCCAGAGAAGCAAAGGTGGCACTGGGGGCTCTTGTGCTAAAGCATCTGCATTATATTTCACTTACTGCATTTGTAACCCGATTCAAATAATCCAGGTAGATACTAATTTCCAAATGTGTTTGTACTGGCATCAACAGATACAAAATGTTGGATTTACACAACTCTGAGTCTATCCACAAACAATATCTGATAGTGGAGGAATGCCAGCATTAATCTGTGGAACAGTATCAAGTATAATTCTGAGAGTCATGATGGGTTGCACATGGGTACACTGAAATATAGATGGACCAAGAAATCAACAGAAATTGCAGTTTCAGAAAACATTGCATATTTGAGTTCCGCCATCATGCTCTAATTGGCGAGGGAAGATGAGGCACAGGACTGAGGTTTGAAGTGCCTGAACCAATGGGCACAAAGCACTGTGGGAGGAAGACAAAACAGAAAAGCAAATAAGCTTGTTAGCCATTAGATCAGCTATATTCTCATGTGAGCTAGACAATAAAGAGAGAGGGTAACTCACGGTGGAATCCTGAAAGAGGAGAGTAGAGGCTACAGGGTTGATACACCGGGGCTGTGCTGGCCATGACTGCTGACAGGAAGTGTATGTAGCACACTCTTCATCCAGAAACAATTCCTCCAGGGGTGGCAGACGCCGTCTTAGAGCACACACTGCCGAGCTGAGGCCAGAGGCTGCAGTCAAATCCATAAACAAGCGTGTGCACACAAACAGAAACACATTGATGAACACTGGTAAACAATGGGCCATACTCAAATTGCCCACTGTAACAGAAGTCTGCAAACTAAGAAGTGAAACTGGCTGATGGCGCATGCCAACCTAAACCAGGAAATGCTAAACTATTCAAAAACATTTAATTCCTAAAAAGGAACTACATCAATTTGTCATCAACATCTGCATAACTAAACATACCCTAGAATGGAAAGATGCATTTCCATTAGTTATAGTTGAAGGATGAGCGTTTGGTACATACAACTAACTCATGCACAACTGACTAACCAATTTCCAGAACCCTACACTGTTATGCAACAGCCTTGATTCATTGATATTGCATAATCACCTGGAAGATGGAAAGCCAAACTTCAGCTCCCATACCTTTAACCCCTGGACAACTTTAATTCTGAGCTGTTAGTTTGCTCTACACGTTTGAGATTCTCAAACCTTGGACAATCTGGAGCAGGTTCACTCAGCGTTTATCACTGAGGAGACTGAAGAGAGCTCCAGCGTTATTAGCATCACAGCCTCAACCACAGCCTGTAAGTAGTAGCCGTGCTGTGTGATTGTATACACTGCTTGCCGGTTGAAGCAGATCATCGTAAACTGAGTTTCACAGCAGGGAAAATAAAATAGAATCTACTTAATCTACTTAAGTAACTAACATACGTTTTTTGTAGAACAATTTAAAATCCTAAATAAACAAATTCAAAAGCACCTTGAAACTGATAACAACAAAGTCATTCAGAGTGGCTTGATGTAAAACACACTGTTTACAGTAATGGAGAAGGGACACAAACGTCAAATAAATATTTGCAAGTTTAAAACCTGCTCTGTAAAAAGATGCAATGCAATGTGTTATGGTAAGTGTGTCCCATAATAATACAATTTAATGCTATTGCTCTGTTATTAATATTACATATAACATCTCAGAAGATACTTGGTGGTTCTAATTGTTATAAATAGTAAACAGAATGTAGTTATGTTTGTGTAGTAGACATCAGGCATTATTTACTTCTGTTACTCATTCTCATATATTACTATATAATCTATAATAACTTGATCATTTTACACTGTTAGGATGAGGACACCTGTGAGTGTAAAGGTGTTAAAGGCAGATAATAAACTGGGCTGTGTCAGACTGTATGCAGAGTTCTGACCAATTTACCTTTTGTCTTACATAGTGCGCTGGGGGTGATGTGTTTACTATCTGGGTTAAGAGCACTCCGTGATCCGCTGCATTGGGCAGACGGTGCAGGAACCGTGCTCTGAACTTCCGTGCTCGTGGTACAGGATTTCAGCTGCTCAGGGATCTGAGGTACAGGAGCCTGTGCATCAACTTGAGTTGAGCCCAGGCTGAAAAGTCTCTGACCGGATGAAAGAACGATGACCGACTGCCTGTGTGGTGCCTGGATGAAGGGCTGAGCTGCGGGGATGTCGTTCTCTTTTTCTGAATGGCAGTGTTTAGTAATTGTGCTTTCTTCATGCTTCAAGTGAGCTTCAACCTACGAGAAACCAAAGTATGAACTACATGGCAGAGGAAGTGAATCAGGTAGATCAACACAGTAACACAGTCTGCATCTTACAGTTTGGTGATGTTCCAGAGATGGACCTGTAGCTTCGTCTCCTCCTTCCTCCATCTGCTCGTTCTCCTCCTGCTCTGGTTCCTCTTGAAATAGTCTCTGAACCACATCCTCCTGCCACAGATTCAAATTCCCACATTAAAACTTGTTAATGCCCTTTTACTTCCTTCGTAGTGTAAATGAAGTTCAAAAGGTTTCAAACTTCTATGACCCTTACTTCCTGCTGGGTAGAGCTGGCCGTGCTGTGAGCTGGGCTTTTACATATCCCAGGAGAGGCATTGAAGAGGGGAGTCTTGGGTGCACAGATAAGCTTCCTCTGAAAACACACACAGACAGACATGCGCATTGCTTAGTGTGGACAACCAGCCAAAGAACTGTAGACTGTAAAATGGCTGCTAGGACTGTTTTCAGCAATGCACTACAGCACAGCATGTAGACAGCTGCAGAAACTGCAGCTGGTAGTCGTTCGTTTAGGTTGAACCAAAAGATTTCTATGGCTCTTTGAATGAATTAAGGCTAGGGAAGACAATTTCAGACCGTGTGCTTAACACCACGCCAATAACGCCAAACCAACGAATCCGTGTGTGGAGGCACCGTGGTCAGCACCACAATGAACAGACTGTTGTCACACATCACTGGTCCAGATGACCTTGTAACACTCCATCTCCACCCTTACCACAAAACCTGCAGGAGCTGTGTGAGAATATTCAAGCTGCATGGGATGGTTTACAGCAATTATGAAACACAGCGGCCCGACACCACACTGAGAGACACTGCTTTTGTATGTGCAGCTCAATAAATAAATATTCCATATCAATGTCTTTATATGTACGCATATATAAATAAAATTTGAGATTACTTTTCAACTCGACAGACCGCAAGTCATGTGTTCTTTGAGGGGGGGGGTTGCCAAACTATAGCTTTAAAGTCATGTACCATAGTTTGGTGTGAAACACAAAACAATAAAACAGCAGAGCACTAACCTGAGATTGTAACTGGCTGCAGGGAACTCGTTGTGGTGTCCACTTCGTGTTGGGAGTCCGGCTGGCAACTGTAGGTGACACAAATGGAGAAAAAGTCTTGACACAACAAAATCATAGGCACATTTTTAAGGTGGTACTGGTATAACTGTGGCCGCTAAAGTACAGATAATCACACGCGTTGTAGGTCTGCCACAACCATTACATAAACACCTAATCCAGGTACTTTAAATGATTATCTCTCACAAACTGACTGCAATCACTTTCCGCAGTCGTTAGATATCACAATCATTATGCTGCAGCAAACAATGTCAATTTGTTTGGTTGGGGAAAAAGAAAATCTGTAAATTAATTCATTCATCATCCGTAGTCATTATGGGTCTTATGATAAAAAGAATCACTTCTATCTTTGTGGCTATAATACTAAGGGCAGTAGTGAAGGATATTAGCTGGGCCTGTAATAACAGCTGAACTGTGGCCTACATAGAGCAGTATGAAAAGTGATTGCAGCCTTGAATGAATTAGGCTGGATGCCCTGGACAACAAAGTTCACTCACCAGCGCGCGCTGCCTCTGTTACCGCACCTTCTGCCCGGACTTTCTTAAGTGGTACTCTTTGAGCCTAAAATGGACAAACATTACTAGTCTGAAACAGGTTCACTTCTTTAGTTATATACTAGAGTAATAAAGGTAGTATAGTCAAGAGATAAAGGAAGCTTAAAGTCTCCCATTTAGGATCGAACAGACTTCCGTAAGTAATTTCTCAGTTTACATGAAAAAAAAAAAAAAAAGAAAAGAAAAAAAAAAAGTATCTCCAAAATGGCAACTTTACATGAGACAGCAAGAACATTCTTTTCTTTTAAAGCAAGTCTGTGTAAAGAGGCTTTAATCAAGTCTTTTTTGGGAGCATTTCAAGTCTTCCTTTTCCATGTTATTGCAAAATCTTGCACCATATTTAAGGGAAGCTGCTGTGTTGAAATGATGCAGACAAGTAAAAACTCAAAAAGAAAAAAAATAAAATAATAATTAGTACATGTTGGACAGCTACAATATATAGTAATAGACAACAAGTCAACAGACAAGCTAATAATGAAAACAGCAAACGCCAGACATAAAACCCGTCTACAAAATCAAGTAAGATGAAAAATAGCATATCTGAATATACATGTAATACGCTTGTAACAAGACTTGGATCATATGATCGAGGCTTAAATAGTACTAAATCTTCAATTAAACTCACTGAGTAAATGGACGTTCCTCTCCCTGTGGGACAGGTGGACCTGGGTGTGGCTCCAACAGGACCTGCTGCTTTGATACCCTCATTTAACAGTATACTACGGAGCGCTGACAGGTCGGGGGAAAATGGTACAGTACTTCCTAGAACAGACATACAAGTGCATATTGCCGGTTTAAGCAACTTATGGGTCTCTAATGGATACATATACCGAAACTGTAAGCTCCAAAAAATAAACCCTGCAAAAAAACCCCAAAAAAAAAACAAAACAAAAAAAAAAAAAAAAAACACAGACCTGTACATCCTGGCACCGCTGTAGCAGCTTCTGTTGGAGGCTTCTTCACAGGTACTCGTTGTGCCTTCCAGAAACAGAACCCCATAATATAAGGACTTCCAAATTTCATCATTCATAAAACACTTTCAAGGCTGTCAACTCAAATCTGCCCCATTAAACTCACAGAGTAAATGGACGTTCCTCTCGCTGTGGGACAGGTGGACATCCTGGGTGTGGCTCCAACAGGACCTGCTGCTTTGATACCTTCATTCAGCAGAATACTACGGAGCGCTGACGGGTCAGGGGAAAATGGTACAGTGCCTCCTAGGACAGACATAAGTGCATATCGCAGGTTTAAGCAACTTAGTCTAATGAATCAATATACAGGAAGTGCAAGCGCCAAACAGCAACAAAAACCAAAAACCACACCTGTACATCCTGGCACTGCTGTAGCAGCTTCTGTCTGAGGCTTCTTAACAGGTACTCGTTGTGCCTTCCAGAAACAAACCCCATAATGAAAGGACATTCCCTTCCAAATTTCATCATTCATAAAACACTTTCAAGGCTGTCAGCTCAAATCTGCCCCATTAAACTCACCGAGTAAATGGACGTTCCTCTCGCTGTGGGACAGGTGGACATCCTGGGTGTGGCTCCAACAGGACCTGCTGCTTTGATACCCTCATTCAGCAGAATACTACGGAGAGCTGATGGGTCAGGGGAGAATGGTATAGCGCTCCCTGCAACAGACACGTTATGTCAATGTTACACGTTTTACTTATATTATAATAAACTTTTATTTATTTATTTATTTTTAAGGATTATTGTCCAGGCTGTCACCCCAGATCCGCCGCTGAACAAACAGTAGGAATGTTGCAGAAAGAAAATATAAATTCAAGAAAAAATACATACCTGTAGGTCTGGCCTGTGCTGTAGCAGCTTCAGTTTGGGGCTTCCTAACAGGTACACGCTGAGCCTTTCAGAAACAATTAACTTCATTAAATTAAATTATTATTATATATTTTTTTACAGATCTCTCATAAATTCCATATTTAAGTGTCTACGTCTTTCAAATCACAGCAATTCATTTTTGTTTGTTTTTCTGGAAGGAAAAAGTTTGATGTACCATGTAAATATGGTTTTTAAGTCTATACAGTACTAGGGGTATTATACAGACTAAGTCAACTAAAATTGACAACCAGATTAGTTAGCAATTAATTTAATAGGTGATTAGTTGGTAGAATTTAGACAGTGTAGTGTAGACAGACAGCAAATCCTCAAAGCACGATTTACATGATAAAAAAATGATTATAATTTATAATAAGGTGTTCATCTTTGTCATTATTGTTAATTAGTAAATGCATTAAACGACCTCAGGCTAAATTACATAATAAAAGCGACACAAGAATTATCAGTAATCATAATTTATAATGACTCATAATCTTCGCAATTCAGTGAAAATCTGAATAATCTTTGAGTTATTTTAATAATCAACATCATTACTTGAATATTAAAATAGTTGTTTGTAGCAGCCCTACATACAGTGCACAGAAAAAAGCAATCAGCTTAGAATTTTCCATTTCCGTGATGTCTTATGTACCGATGCATTAAACAGCGGCACTATGTAGGATTTGGGGATTTGGAGACCTCTCTGATGGAAATATGTAGAAAATAAGTGGAACATTTGTATATCAGCAGTTGTGCGTCGGGTCTTCACAAACAGATGGAACTCAGTAAACGTACAGAGTAAATAGAGGTTCCTCTCCCTGATGCTTGGGATGTTGCTCCGACAGGACCGTTCCCTTTAACTCCCTCGTTTAGCAGAATGCTACGGAGCGCTGATGGGTCAGGGGAAAATGCTACAGCGCTCCCTGGAACACATCAGTAGATGTTGCATCAGTTTTGATTGTTTATAGAAGCTATACAACATCTGGTTAATATTACTATTACAAATATGGGCCTCTTAGACATGATCTACATTTTACATTTACACAAATAATTACAAATAAAATACATAAATACAAATAATTAATAATAACAATATATATATATATATATATATATATATATATATATATATATATATATATATATATATATATATATATATATATATATATGTGTGTGTGTGTGTGTGTGTGTGTGTATTTTATTATTTATATATATACATACATACATACATACATACATACATACATATGGCATAAAAATGTATTGGACTCTACTCACCTGTATTAGTACAGTTTGCAGACTGAGGAGTCTGAACACAGCCTTTGGTCTTTGGCTGGTAAACTGCTTGGTCCCCGACCTCATTAGTTCTTAAATAATGACTTTGATCCTTTATAAGTCCTGAATGTGCAAGTGTGATGCTGCTTAGTTGTCTGCTTAAGTCTCTTTGAATGGAGAAGCATGTTTCATTAGAGTACTCATCAGCTACCTGGGACTGAGTGCTGTCAGGTTTTGGCTTTGTGCGACCCTGCAGACTTAAAGGGATAGTTTTAGTATTGCTTGTGTGGTCCTCATGTGCAGTACGTTGAGCAGGGGTTCTAGTTTTTGTTCCATGTTGAGAGGTGGCCAGTGTCTTAGATGGTGTCTGTCGACTAGGACGAGTCAATGGCATTCCAGACCTTTCCTTTTCGGACACAGCTTCAGCGGGTTGGCCGCGGGTCCGAGGCTGGGACAAACTGAAAGGAACAGGCTTGGTGCACGTTTTCCTCTTCTGAGCCTTTCCCTGCAGGGAGCATAAGGAATTCATCATTTTCACTCTCCAGACAGAGACTCTAGAGACATGCTGCAGGAAGAACGGCCCCAAAAACTCCTCAAAGGAGGGGGCCTTCTTTTGCACTTGTAACGATTTTAGTAGACATCACAAAACCAATATGAAATTGTGTACTGAAACTTAAAGCTGTCCTGCTGATACGCCCCTTGATCTCTTCCAGCAGTACGTCATTCAACAGCATTCATGGAAACCACCGTCCGTGATCAATACCAAGCATTTAAGTGCACCCTATCAGACTGACCTCGGAATAAAAATGCATTAGGAAGTTCTTGCTTATTTAGGGATATAAGCGGTGTACATACATGAATGAATTATTGCTGTCAGGACAAAATCTTCAAAATGTTAACCTTACAGAAGGAAGGACTCCACCCCCCACCTCTCAAGTATATTGAGACCATCTGTGGTCCCAATTTCTAATTGTTTAATAGATCATATAGTTTGAACACAATGCAAAGGATGACTGGAAATGAAATGGGCCAATATTCAATCATCATTCCATCAAAAAAAAAAAAAAAGGGAATATCCTGCTTGCCATAATTCTAATTTGTGACCAAAGCATAGTTCATATGCTTGAATATAAACAATAATAATAATAATAATAATGAACACAGTACTACTGAAAAAGGAAAAAACAAACACTTAAGACATACCTTAACATTACTTTTCAACCTCTTTACCACCCCTTTAAAGCCTGGTTAATAAGCAAGCCAGCTTGCAAACTAACATTAGGCTACCATTCTTAACATTAGGCTTTTTACCAACTGTGTTAGCTCCTTTCACAACTTCAACTTCCCACATTCGCACCAGCTCATTAATAGGTTTAAAGCATTGGCATCTCCTGTGGAAACAGCCAGACGGACTGAGAAGGAGAATGAATGAGATAAAGCCTATTTCATGTTGCTGTCGATTGGCACTCTCACAAAACGAACAACATGAAGCACTTTTGCGCTTTAACGAGAGCCCTACTTGAACATCTGAGCAGAGCATTTAAGTTTCTTATATACTGTAGATCTATACTGTAAACTCTTTTAGCTGTTCAGTTAAAACTATACTGCTGCTATTCTCACTACCTGCACTGTACAATGTAAATATTTATCTGCTGTTAACAACCACACACTTAACTGCACACCTTGCTTCCTCATGTACTGTACTTTCTACATGTACATTTTCACTGAGCTGTTTTTCACTCTAGCGTTTATGCTAACTGCTGTTTGCACCCCAGTTCTAGTACTAAAATATATTTAATGCTTTTGCACATTTCACATGTGTCTGCTGTTTATGGAATATGTCTATGAAAATATTGTAATGTGTCTCATTTTTCTGTTCTTGCTCCGTACTTACTATTAATCTATGCTTTTTAATTACTCCCCTGGAGAAGTATCCTGACAGTGCTTCATTATACTGTACAACCCTGTACCAGTGTGGTATGGACCGGACCGGACCAAACTGGAATTAATTGAACTAAACTGGACTTAATTTAATTGAACTGTACTGAATAGGACTGGATTTAATCATCCCCACTTGATATTTAGGAAATAAACCTGACGCTTATTTTTGCTGTATTAAAAACTGTATTGTTTTCCACAGTATCATGTTAAAGCTAATTTTGTTTACTGTTACCCAACAATAGACAAAATCCCCACCCAGTCACACTACCCAATATCACTAGACGATTTTTTTGAAAGAGTTCACTTGATCACATTCCAGAGCACTTCAAGTGCACCATTCAGACAACTGAAAGACAGTTTGGCACACATGGGCTTCAAGATGTGTTAATACTGCCCATAACCGGCTCTTTATAACGAGGTGGACATGATGAAAATGAAATTATGACCTACCAGCAGAGGCCTCTCCTCCCATCTTTTATGCCCTGGACTTTGAGAGATGTCTGTAAGAACTGGCTGCATGGATTTTGCAAGGACTGGAAGCCTGCTGACAGTCTTCAGTTTATTTCCTCCTTTTGATGATTTAGCAGCTTCATTTGGGTCCTGATTCTCAGATCCTCTTTTGAACAACTGTGCCGTGTGGGGTTTGGCCCTCAACTGCTCAGACATTTTCTTAACTTCTTGATGTTTCAGAAACCTGTTGGAATGGGGGAGTGGGACTTCTAGTGTGACATACAGATCAACTATATACTATAGCATAGAACAGAAAAGAATCCAATAAAATGCGACACACTCCAAGAAGAAACAATAACAGAGCAGTAACATACACAGTACAGATACAACACTATAGGTTTAGTTTGGATAGCTTGTTTAGATAGCTTCAAAACAAATCATAAATCTACGTTTATCAGTTTATCAATCAGAAAATCAATATATACATATACATACAATATATACATATTGTATACAATATATACAATATATACAATCAGCCAAATTCTTGTTTCTATAGCCAGTGGCCTTTTTAGCAGCTCCACTTTCAAAGACTGCTGTCCATCTGCTTCACTGCATACTTTCTTAGACCCTTTTCTACCCTGTCCATCAATGCCCAGCTGAGTTGCTTGAGTTAAACACTTCAGTGTCATTGCTGGACTGGGAATATTGCACCAACAAAAACTATCCAGCCAGCAGCATCCTGTGGGCAGCATCCTGTGGCCACTGAGGAAGGACCAGGGGGATGACAAACTCTGCAGCAACACACCACCACGTCAAGGTCACTGCAATGCTAAGAAATTATCCACCACCCACTTAGTACCTGCTATGTGGTGGTCCTATGGGCATCTTGCCCATTGAAGAACAGTGTGAAAGGGGGATGGAGGATACAGAGAAACAGATGGGCTACAGTCTAATTTTAGAACAACAACATGCACTTATATAATAAAGTGGAGCTGGTAAACTGGAAAAGGGGTGTATATACAAGGAGGCGTTTTTAATGTTATGGCTGATCTGTGCAAACTCATTATGAATGATTAGTCCATTTACCCTGTATGTTCCTTCTGGTTCTGGTTCTGAGGACCCAGAGGAGCTGCTGAGGATGCCATGGCTCTGTTAAAGAAGAAGATGGGTCAGTATGCATGTTCTCTCAAATGACTGGTCTCAGATGAGGAAAGGGTAATGAAGGCATCTGCTCCACCTTAAATTGTGTGGCAGTTGCACACTGGCGGTTCCCTGTTTAAGGTGGAACGGATATTCGATTAAGAAGCTAACTTCAGCTGGGTGGTTAACACCGCACATTATGGTAACTGCTCATATACAACTGAACAGCTCTCAGTAAAGTCAGAAAACTACAGCAGAACAAGATTATACCTTAGCTAACTGATTGTTGTAAAGAAGGATATCGGCTCTACAACTCGGCTGATTGTTTATCCTGTTGTGTACAAGCTGCCTTTATCAGGGCAGGGCACTGTAAGAGCAACGTTAGCTTTCATTATCTGACTGCCTGGCACACTTTGGACATCGACCACTTAACTAACTAGATCTGAACACAAACCCGCAGCATTAGAGCTCGCTATAAAGAAGAAGTTTTCATAGATACTCACTACAAATTCGGTAAAACTCTTCAGTTTTCCGGCCTGTTTCAGAAGCAACCCTCACAAAACCTTTTTCACTCTGTGCCGCCAGAAGGGGCTTGTTGATTTCCGGGTTATACTATCGTTTGTAAAAAGCTCTTTTCCTCATTGGCCGACGCGCGCATACCGGCAACCAATCGCTGAGCTGTATTAGGACTGCCATGGAAACCAAGATGCGGCTTTAAATCACGTGACCACGCTTCTAGGGGCCATACCCGCGATTTACAACGGTCTGCTATAGAGAGTCCTGAAGGGGAGCTTCACCCACTTATTAAAATTCCTACACAGTTCTTTAAAACCAGGTTACATGTAGAGAAAATGGAAAATGTCGAGTATGCATATATAACCTAAACTCCCCATCAGTGTTTTTTAATGGCAGTGATGGTAAAATAATGGTGCACACTTATTTGGTCATGTTGTCTTTTACCCTGCCCTGTGTGTATCTCTACATCATGAGTGGATTTTTAATTAATCTGTTTTAGGCCCAAACCTTCCCCTGAACCCAGGCATCTGGCAACACATAGGTTTTTATTATGAACATGGAGGATCCCAAAACCTGATTTCAATGGAAAATCTTCCATCCACAATGACCTGAAAATTTAACACACCTGGTGTAATCCATATTGAATCAGTGCCTTAAGTATATGGATCAGGATCTTTGCTGGGGCTATCATAACCTGATATATTGTACAGCCAAGGAAATATCCTCACTGGTTTCCATCAGCACTGCCCAGACATACCCTGACATGTATCTCCATAATGCATCTCATTCATGGGGGCGGTTTTAAAAGGGTCCTTTATGACCAACAGCTTGATGCATACTCATCATTGATAATATGATTAACATAGAAAAATTGTTATTCAGCACCCAGAGTTCTAGCTACTTATTCTACCCATCCAGCAGTCCTACCTAGTACGTTCATATCATTAGTACAGCGCTTCAAAGTTGCTTTAAAGTTACTGTGTTTTGAATGTTAACTTAATTCAGACTCAGCGTACTCTTTAAAGCATAATGATCGCTACTACCATTAAAACATCCAAATTATTCTTTAATTATTATTATTTTTATATTTCTAAAAAAAAAAAAAAAAAAAAAAAACGAAAAAACATTGTTTTGAATATTAGATTCTATTTCTGATAACAGATCCCCCTAAATCCTACACACTGCTCCTTCAATGGGACACTACAGAGGCAAACTAAATTGAACCCTCTCTGTTATTGTTGTAAATATGCTTACTTGCATCTTACAATCAGCAATCTGTCCAACACTCGTTGGTAAAAACACCCGTCTCCGGGGTCAATTCTGTGTACAGTGGTCAATTCTGACTATAGATAGAATCGCTGTTTTCTTACCATTTTGACAACTGAAAAGTGTTGCAAGATGTGAACCACATACGCACCAGATTAGGTTCATTGCTTGGCCAAAAGTAGGCAACTCTGCTGTATCTGTGCCAGAGGTGGACCAGATCTGTATTAGGACAGGTGGGCCAAATGCATGTTGTAAATGTGTTGAGTCAACAGTGGACAAGCAGTACCAAAGCTTTGTCAGATGTGGCCCACATCCACATGCTGTCTGGGTAATGCAAGTTTGGTTATATGTATTAGCCTGTAGCTCACTGGCTAGGCTTGGACTCAGGAGTAGTGGCTATAAGACATACTTGTGCAAATGCATGCTGGGTATAGTGAACCAATGAGAACGATGTAAAACTGTGAATTCTACAACTCATCATAATTCTAATTATAACCTAATTGTGAATCTAAAACTGGTAAGGCTGAGAGATTTAATCACATGCTTTAGAACAGGGTTTCTCAACCTGTGAACTGCGGACCCCCAGTAGGTCATGAATCACCCTGTGGTTCATGTGCCAGGACTGAGGTGGAGGTAGCAGTTTGTAGTGGGCCAGAAGCACCATATATAACCTCATTAGTGTTAATGTACACACATACAAATAAGAACGTCACAGTGGAAGGCTAATTAAACATCTTCAGTTTGAGAATACACAGCTATGGGCTAGCCACTGATGGAGAAGTATCATAGGGTACTCTCACAGCTGTTTGAATTGGACCCATCGTATTTTTTCTTTAACCAGTTTTTGGAGAAACTATGTTTATATAAGTTGATTTTAGTGTTCTGGTGGGCCGCTACGCCTCGTAGCCATTATCAGGTGGGCCTTGGGGTGGAAATAGTGGACAACCCCCGCTATAAAAGAACATAGAACATGGAAGACAATATATTTAACTCTAGGTTTAGACTTGAGTGTGCCTTCTGTATCTAATAACTGCTTCTAAAAGATAGAAGCTATAGCAAAACGACAGTCCGTGCGAATACTCTTAATCTTATTAACTAACTTTTCAATACTCATGCCATGTAATAGGGCCTATTAGACCTCTTATCCAAGTGTGGTATAATCTTTCTATCACAGAAATGTGTGATGACCCTGTGAAATCGATGAAGGGTGCATCATACTTATGTATATTACAATTTAATTTCAGAAAGGTCATTTATTATTCATACATGGTCCTACCTGCACGATGCATGTCCATGTAAATACGACAAAGATTCAAGCGATAACATACAACGTTAAAAAATATCCTTTAATTGAGCTCATTTGAAAAAACCTGTTCAAACCTTTTCAACCAAACGGTGTAGACAATAGCTGGCTGGGACAACGTTGACATGTCTAACTTTCAATATGCAGTGGACTCGATTTACGTCATGCTTTAAAGTGGTGATGCATTGCGTCGGACAGATTTTTCTGAATTCCATCAAAAATGATATTTGAAATACAAAATAAACCCTGAGAGGAACTGCGGTGGAAAACACAAACCATTGTTTCTATCCTAGGACAAACTCAACACACAGAAAATACATGGAAACAACCTACACAATCCAAAGAAAATACAACAGAGGTGAGGACAGAGAAGCAAATAACTAAAATTCATACAGGAAGTTTAATTGGTCTTAAAGGGCAGAAGAAGAACACAAGAAAAGAATCTTTTCCTTAGATTGACTGGGATGACCAAACATGTTTCATTTTATCATTAGCACAATCTCCTTTTTTTCCTTTTCTGTCGTATTTTCTTTTTAAACCATTGTAAACTTGGCCACATGATTGGAAGTTGAAGCTGGGGGAGGCCCACTACACCAAAAGAACATGGGCCCATTCAGAATGCCTATTATTTCTGTTATACTAGCCAATGGAGTAGGGCTAAAACTAAAGGAAAACAATAAAAAAAAAATCCAGATTTAGTATAAACATAATCGACCCCTCTAGAGTGAATGTTAAAAAAACTAAAATATATTGACAATACAGTTTATATTGGTGAGAGGGGTAAAGCAGAGAATGAACAGTAATAAACTGGTAAAACTATAGAATACATTAACTTCATTATCACCTTACCAATGTCATAAAACATCGACCAAAATAACATATTTACCCTATACAAATAAAAATGTCTAAACAGCTTGCTGTTAAACTCTCACACATTTCCCAAAACATGAAGGTATCTTTGTACAAGGTATGTTAAGAAAGATTCAAATGCAACAAACCTTTCCTTGTAGCTATAACAAAATTACACCGATTATGTACACTGAACTTCAACACCCCCTCCCCCCTCCCCTCCCCTCCCGCCACCCCCCAAATCTTTGTCATGACACTACACTAATGTCCATTTTAGATGCATTACCATTTTTACTAAAAGGTACCACACCACTCCTGCTGAAATCGGTCGGCAGAAAACTACACTTCAACAAATAAATGGAGGCAAACGGGGGAAACGAAGAGCAAGACAACACTGAGACGTCCTACTGTCTGTGCTGAGTGACTAAAAATGTGTATTTACAGAGTTAATCAGTAGAAATACGTTATATGACTACGGTAAAAACAACACATAAAAGCAAACAGTGACAAACGAGCACTCGTCTGAATGTAGCATGGTAAAGATGCCGAGGGTAGAATTGATTTTACCACCTTTTTTTTTGTTGGGTCCTTAATATCAGCTGTATTCGTCTGTAATACGCGATCACTGCCAATTTACTTGTACGTTAAGTGCACTGACCACGTGGTAAAGAAGTGATCGTGCTGGCAAAAAAGCATTCACAGTGAAATGTTTTGTTTGGGTTATCAAAATCTGTCCTGGAAACCTAGCAGAGTTTGGAGGAGAACTGTGATATAGAGCTATTTGAATGTTTTACACATTCACACACCAAAGAAAAGGGTGTACGTTTAGTCATCACCTGCAAATCCACCATAAGAACAGTCTCACAGCTTCTTGTTTACAATAATCAATATAAAGTAACAATATGAAAAACGAGGAATTAGCTGATGCGCAGAAAGTTTCTGAAGGGCACATGACTTCACACTCTTTCTTTAATTTTTTCTTTCTTTTTTGGTTCGGAAATTGGACTACCCTATAGAGAAATATTCCAGGAGATCCCTAAAAAGCTCTGTTCCAGGCAAAGTGAGATATCAATGAGTAAGTGGGTGTTTGCTGATGATGACAGCGACGGCGACATTTCACACACAAACAGACAACGGTCAGATGATTTTTGCTTGATCTATCTATCTCTCTTATCTGAGCATCGCTGTCTTTCTGGATTTAAAGAATGGTTTAATTTCAGGGACAGGATTACATCAAATTTGTTGACAACCTTAGTTAAGCTTTAGCCTTCATTACTATACTAGTAGTCCTCATGATGCTAACCACCATGAATTCCTCCATGTCATCTGAGGTCTGTGGAACCGAGTGGGGCAACTGGGACTAGTTAGATTACGGATGAATGAAGAAAGCTTTAAATCCTGCTTCCTCATATCTCTACAACGATTTGATAGGCTAATGCTGCATAAGTACTGTATATTAACCACACTCTCCCTTCCCCAAATCCAGTGGTTCAGTGTTTGGGTGGTTATCACCTGAAAACTGAACCACTCAGAAACAACAGGGCTTCACAACTTGCTATAGTCTGAATTTACATTTTGATTAATATACACACACTAATTATGTAGCCCAAACAGTAATAAACAGTAATGAAGACTGAAGTCATGTCTGCAACAACTCCTTAAGTGCATTGTAGCCTTTAGTTATTGTTTTACAATATGCAAAAAGTATGTAATGACAGACTAACACAGACAAACTGATGTCTAAAACGTTAAATAAATGAGTAATAAAAAAGCATGCTAAAAAGAGGAGGTATTGAGCTTAAAATGATGAATAGCACAGTTTACATGAAGAAGTCACAATCACAATAGTCAAATCAGTCATGCCGTCCTTTGTTCTCTCACATTCAGTCACACAGCGTCCTTTTCAGCCAGTCCGTCCCCTTTCATCATCCTCTGTCGTCCTTTGCCCCATTTCTCCACCACACATCATTACTGTCTTTTCCAAAGTCCTTTCACAAAAGAAGCTTGCCATTGCGGTGTATTTTCAGAATCTTTCCCAGTCTCTGTTTAGCTGTAGCAAGTCCTTTCTTTGGACGTTTCCCTATGGGGAGGGGGAAAAAAAAAAAAACAGCAACAATGGAGCACAGTTTGTACAGACAAACTCTTTTGTTCTGGCAATGAATGAAAAACTGTCACGTCGACACATTCGCTGCCATATGTAACAGTGAAACATGCAGGCTAGTTTGCTATACTAGCCTTTAAAAGCTAATCTCATGTGTAATACAACATGCATGTGTATCGTGCCAAGGCTTGTTCGATATCCTTATTTTGCTTCCCTAGTTTAAACCAAAAGACGCTAATCAAACATTGCTAACGGACCTGGAGTTGGACTGTCACCAGACTCTCAAAATACATGCATTAATTTTAAATTAACTTAATCACCAGATTAAGAGGCTGGAATGCAACCATTTAAAGACAATCAAACAAACAAGAAGTCATCTTGAGCCTAGTCTAAAATAAAGATCAATTCTCACTTGCAGATTACAAGGAAGGTCACAAAAGGAATGTTCTGAAATGTGCAGCAGTTTAAAGTATAAAGTATATTTATGGTAGGTTTCATACAATTTCTCTTTGTTTTCACTGGGTTTTGTGCTCACATTACTAAGCAGTTCAAGCTATTTGTATCTAACATACTTGGCTAATGTTTAATGCAGTTTGACTGTCGGAATATATATTTTGTTATGCTGTAAATGGCAACCTGTGTAAGCACAAGTGGTACCAACAACCAGCTGATGCACTGGTTCATGAGCTTCGTTGTTCTGGCTGTATTTCACGACCTTGCATATGATAGAAATACATTTATTTTTGTTTTTATAGCCTGAAGCCCGTCATGTCATGTTCGAAACCACTTTGATATACGTGTTTGTACAAAACTAAATCAAGTGCCATATGTGTTTTCAGTTTTTACATAATTTAGTATTTTTCCCCCATATTTTGCATTTACCTTGTCCTGCCCCAGCAGACCCAGGACTTGCCAGCCCAGCAGGTGAGGGCGTAGAGGGGGAGTAGTTGTTGCTGTTTTGGGGTGAAAGAGAAAGTCGTCTTGATGTGAGGAATACCCCTGGGGCCATGGCAGCACTTCCTCTGGGACCACCTGGGCCGAAAGGTCCTGCAGTGTACTCATGGTCCAGCAGGCTGGCGGAGTAGGCCTCTACTCTCCTCTCCTCTGTGATACAGTCAACTGGAGGTTCAGGGGGCAGTGAGGGGGACAATGGGCTGGAGTCTGCCTGTAGTTGCAGTTGTGATGCTGCTGTGTGGGCTTTCTCTTGAGGGATCTTCTTTTTTGTGTATTTCCTCTTGGTCGTGGTCTTCTGCTGCTCCTAATAGTAAACCAAAGGAAGAAAGAAAGGTTAACTCAATACAGAGCACTGCATATTGAAAGTTCGTCCCTGCATGACAGCCTAAAGCTCACCTGCTGTGCCAGTTTGGCCGCTGCAGCAGCGAGCCCAGTCTCAACTGATGCCACCCTGACGCCCTCTCTCACAGGCCGCTCCTGCTTAGGCAGGGTGGGGGTCACACGAGCTAGGAATAAAGGAACAGTGACAAAAATTGTGAGAGTTATGTAAAGGCATATATGCCTGTGAAAGGCTGGCGACTAAACCACTGCTAAAATAAAATACTGCCAATCTATTTGAAGTTACAAACTTGTACCTTTAGGGCTCCATGGTGTATCATCCCAGTTCCTCTTTCTTTTCATTTTAGACTTCATTGTGTGGTCCTCCTCGTCTGACTCTAATGAAGGATACACTAAATAAACAGAAACAATCCAAAATAATTAGAATGAAAGCCAAATAAACTCAATGATCTTTAGAAGAGATAAGCTTTCACTGAAACATGCCAAACATAAGACAATGCTATAAGATCCATAGCTGGAACCCACCATACTCAGAGTCCTTGAAACAGGTGCCCAGAGTTTCTTGCTCATCAGGGCTCTCCTCATCACTTAGGTGCCTAGCAGGCCTTTTGATGGGGCGTTTGCCCGGCCTCTGAATGGTGACCTTCTTCTCTCCCTTTTTCTGAGCACCACTCACCCATGCTGCTCTCCTGCCTTTTTCATTTATGACCCCCAGTCCCTCTCCCCCTCCGGACATAGACAGGGGAGAGGAAGAAGAAGAGGAGGAGGAAGAAGAAGAGGAAGA
This sequence comes from Prochilodus magdalenae, assembly GCA_024036415.1. Taxonomy (NCBI): domain Eukaryota; kingdom Metazoa; phylum Chordata; class Actinopteri; order Characiformes; family Prochilodontidae; genus Prochilodus; species Prochilodus magdalenae. The sequence goes on from JAMWET010001162.1 coordinate 404,663, forward strand.
TGAGGAAGAGGAGGAGGAAGAAGGAGGATTGGCCATGGACAGCATGCCCTGGATGGCATCGCGGGTGCTGGGAGAGGCTGGAGCCTCCTCACTAAGTGGACAAAAAGACATAAATATTTACATCTGATGTACTCATATTTAATTTCACTTTCATGTTGTAAACCACACTTTATCTGAATGTGTAATCAAAGACTAAGTTGGTGTAAGCCGGAGAAAGTCATGGTGGGTTCTGTACCTGAGCGATGGGTCAAGCCCAGCCACCTGTTTGCTGGCTTTAAGCAAGTCCAGAATTCCTCCTGCTCCCCCTTTAACTCCCTGAACAGTGAGCATTTCTTCATCGGTGGTGTAGTCCTCCTGAGTGACACAAAAGATACAAGGTCATGCCTGATACGATCTGCAGTTGCTGCATCTGTCACACATCGCTCTATATGTGTGATAAAATGAACAGGTGTACCTCAATGTCAAAATCCACCTCCCCTGGTTCTCTGACTCTGTGTGGGTCAGTGCATGGTTTTGCCCGAGGTAGCTTCCTAGGAAGACCTGTTGCAAAGGAATATTAGGTTGTAATCATTACTGGGTTAAACATCATCTATTTATACTGCCCTGAATCATGTAAACAGCATTACAAATAAACTAGAGATTAGAGCTGTGTGACAGTATTTACCATTGTCATGATACATCACAATATGTCACGATATGCTTTTCTGAGCATTCTGTGATTATCTTCACTGTATGGCATAACTAGTTATGTTTTAATTGGATTAGTGCAGCACAATGTGTGAAACTTTGATTACAAGTAATTGAATACATAGTCTTGTAGCAGGGCTCTAGACTAACTTTTTGAACTGGTTGCACTGGTGCGCCTAACGTTTTTTCTTAGGTGCACCAGCACCAAAGTTAGGTGCACCCAAATTTTCAACTGCATCACATTCAGCAGTTTTACATGTTCACTTTTTCTTTTCATTTTTAAATCGCTGTCCATATAGGCAACATTGACTTGTAAATGATTAACTAACAATGTGGTCAGCATTAAGTTCTTTATTTGAAGCACAATTCTACAGTAAAGGTAACACTTGGGCAGTGCATTTGTCGGGCGTGTAATGTGTTTTATAGATGCGTTGTGCTTTTTCAGCGCTTCAATTCTAAATGTATTAGAACCAGTCACAAACGTACTACTGCCGGCCATGGTCTTCCCACACTCCTTACAGTCAGTGCAGGCTTTGACTCGGAGTCGATCGTATGTGGCTAGTTATCTGATGCCGTCTCCGGACCAGGGCTTGACATAACCAACGCTCTGACACGGAGCCATCAGCCTCCCAGGTTAACAATTTTCGAACGGATCAGGCCTGAACTTAACATTCTTAACCAAAATGTTGTAAATCATTCTTTTCGTAGTCTCTCGTCATCCGCAGCTACACCCGCTCTGTTTATCTGACGGGCCTAGGCTACTCACCACTCTGTCTGACTGCTAGTGTTGTGTCGTTCGCGAATGAACGAATCATTTGAGTAAACATAATGAACCGAATCACTTCCTCAGCTGATTCGACTCAGCAGCGACCGTGCAGGCCGGCAGGGGAACTGCTGTGTGGTCTGTGAATCACTGAATCACCCGCGAATCTGGTGGCGGAGACTCTCATTGCGAGGGAACTGTGCTTGCTCAGTAATTCGTTCAGTGAACTGAGGGCTCCCGTTCACTCACTGATTCGTTTACTGAATGACTATCACTCAGTGCTGACGGCGCTCCGGGGTCCCGCTCTTCGCTATCTTTGATTGGTTTAGACCACGAAATGGGCCTAATGTGTGTCTGTTTTTAACCACAGGGAGACTTTCAGAGTCGCGAAGACTTTTTCTTTTTTCCCCTATCGAACGGCTGGTCGCACTGGTGCGACCTCAGATTTTTTTTGGTCGCACAATTGAGAAATTAGGTCGCATGTGCGACCAAATTGGTCGCACTCTAGAGCCCTGTTGTAGAGTTTTCTAAAAATGTGCAAATACTTTTTTCCTGTTGGAGAAAAATAAATATTGTGACATATAGTGAACTACGAAAGACTTCTTTCAGCATCACAATGTGACATATTGCTATCTCGCTCACCTCTACTGGACATGATCCTACCAGCCAGTTTTTTCTTGCTGGGTACAGCTGGCCTGCGGCGAGGAGGAGGACTTTCATCAATCTGAAGCTCATCTTCAGAATCAAAGTCTGAAAGAGCTGAACTGCTTGTTAGAGGCTGAAACTGAGCAGTGCGCCCAGCTCCATTAGCGCTACTTGAGCGGCCACCCTTCTTCCTGAGATGACAGTAAAAATGAATTAGTCGATGAGAAAAGCCCTGACCAAACAAAATCTTAATACTGAAATACTCTTCATCATGATGCCCAGTCATACCCTTGTATCTTGCCATTTGTTAGGACCAGTTTGAGCTTGCTCTTATTTATTTTTCCATCAAAGTCGTCTAGGCAGGCAGCAGGTAGGTCCATCTTTTGGAAGCGAACAAAACAGAGAGAATCTATAACTTATGACCTATATTCACACGAAGAAATCCAAAGAGTCTGTTAAGATGAGTTCTTTGTCTCAGCTTCAGAATTGCCTACACAACTCTACCTTGCTCTTGTTCTTGGCTTTATTTCCTGGCTGGAATTTCTTGAGGGTGTGTTTAGTATGAATCTCAAGCATATCCAGCTCTCCAGCCTCCGTCTTTATCTCCTTTGCTTTCTGGCCCTTTTTCTTTGCCCCTGGAGGGCCCACACCCCCTCCTGCAGCCATATCCTTAGGTTTGGGACCCCTCTTTTTACCTGGAGGTCTACCAGAGTTTAGAGGAGTAGTTAAGGGGGCTTTGGGATGGGGAGACGGAAGGCCTTGTGTGCCACCAAAGGGAGCCCCGCTTCTGCCAATATTTTGCTGGAATATGTCCTAAAACGAGATGAACATGCAAAATGAGTGAATAAACACTGGACTTGCATTCATACATCAAACAAATATGTCAGACAGAAGGCTCCCCAAATACTTGCACTAAAATAAAATGACATTCACCTCCACAAGGCGTATCTCTTTAGCCAGGTCCTTCACCAGTTGCTGGGTGTTTATAGTCTCAGGGATCTCATCCTCATGTTCAGTCAAGGACTTCAAGGCAAAAAACAACAAATACATTTATTTTACAGACGTAGTGAATCTTAAAACAGAATGTGTGTGTATTTAAAACAAATTGGTACATTTTATGGGCTAGCATCTACTTCAAACTGAGACTACAGCAGGAAATACAACCTCTCCGCCCTGCTGTGCACAGGCAAAATAGCTGAATACTGTTCAAATTAATTTCAGAGCGCTGACGGACTGCAGGAGATTTTCAAATTACCTCTTTGCGGGTCCAGCTTCGGAAGGCATTATTAAGAGCCTTGGCTCCGTTAACCAAGTAAGAGGCAGGATGTCGACGATTTTCCCTCAGGCCTACAATGAAAACAAGAGCACATTTTAATAGAACAACACTCGTTTGGCTGTTACAGCTTTGTTGCTGTTGATGTAGCAGCAGTAAAAAGTCCAAAACCTATGGTTTCGTTAGCTATCTGAATGTCAAGCTGTAACAAACAGCTGAAAATCCTACCTCTGAAGGTGTCAAGCAGGTGCTTGCCAACATACCAGCACACTGTCTCAAAGTTAGGAAACTTAAACAAGTCTGCTGTGCTGAGCCTTTTCTCTATTTCATAAGCCCTGTCCAAAACAGAAGGAGAGGTGTTAGAAACAAAAACACACAAAGTACTGCATTACATTACATACATGTTAATATGACTAAGATATAATTCCTATTATCCTAAAAAACAGGAGAAGCCTCACCGAAGCTGCATGTCAATGTTGAGGCTGTGAAGGAAATTTCCACCAAATGCCAGGCAGTCAACAGGAGTGAGAACAGCATGGATCCAACCTTAATATCCAAAACATGAATATTAACCATTATCATTATCTCTACGACCAAGCAAATGCCTTCTATATGCTGGACCTGTAAACATCAACACTGCCATATAATTGTCACTAAGATAGATGTTAAAAGAAAGACAAGGGACTGAAATGTACTTGGATCTGCAAACCCAGCTCCAGTAAAGACAGCTGTTAACACAATCCAGACGCTTACATATCTGGCTAATGTTGAACAGTTCTCATTCACTGCAATTACTACACTAATTCAAACAGATGCATACCAGTAGGGATAAAGAGAGTATTTCCTTGCTTGACTGAGCACTTGTAGCACATGTCCACTTGGTCCCCAAAGAAGAGCTCGTTTTGATTGGAAGAAGAGCTCCAGCGTTCAAACAGGGCCAGATTGGCGGGCGTTGGGCGGATCAGGTAGAAGATCTTCTCACCCTATCATAAGAAACCACACATTTTACCACATTTATTCCCATTTCTTAATATGCATAACTCCTATTGATGGATAGTTGCTGGAACATTAATTTAATGTGCCTTACCCGCAGCACATGGTACCACACCGAAGTTCCCCCAAAATCAATGTGAAAGTCTGTGTAACTGTCCTTCACACCCATCAGGCAGTACTTCTGCACATTTGGCCTTTCAAATATAGACTCCTCTGGCCAGAGGTTTTCCACCCATGACAGTTTCCTGACAATCTTTGGTGTCTCTACCAGGTTAGACAACCTAAAGGCATACAAAGCGTGAGTAAGTTAGTGGACAGCACTAGTTGTAGAAAAGTGTTCTATGAATGAATCTGGTTGTACATAAGCACCTAATTTTACCTAGTATCTGAAAACTCCAGGCTTATCACGTTGAGCACTCTATCTCTGTTGGGGCTGTTGTAGTAAGAAACAAAATCGCCAAGCTTCATCTTTAGGTCTGCTTGACGGATCACGTCAATCACATCAATTTCCTTGTCACTTCCTACAAGACAGAGCACTCTATTAGCATGTCATAAAATGTGCAGTGGTTGACATCAATCACTCAAAAATGTTTAATGTGAAAATAAGATAAACAAAACTGATGGAAACAGCATTGCTAACAACTCTTCACTAGTGGATTATCGCCTGGCAAATAAGTACGGGTGTTTACCGATATAGTGCTCGACATCAGACACAGAGAAAGAAGACGGAGGCAGGCTCATGCCCAACCCATCCCTCCTCAAGACTAAGACTGGAACACTAAAGGAGCGCTCCTCCAGAAAGTCAACCGTGAGTTGGGCTCCCGTTGGCTTCAGAAGCACCTCATCAGCACTACAATGAAGATCAAAATCAAAAACAAGGCGTGAGCACTTGAGCATCATATTTTTGAGACATTTTTAAGAGACCGAAAGGGATAAATAAAAATTTACCTTGGAAAGGTCCGGCTGCGCAACTCTCTAACAAACTGAGCACTCCCAGTCTTCACAGGCCGCCCGGAGTCACGCCCACCTGCTCCACTATCAGACTGCTTCGAGGCCCCACGGCGTTTGCGCACTGAAAGATAAACAATTTACACAATTAAAAATTTTAGCTTGTTAATTTAGTGGCCGAAAAATAAAACCAACTATGAAAACTTAATAACAAATGTAATGTCATCCCTAGTTGTACCAACTGAAAGAGGCTGAAGCAATAGATTATAAACAGAGCACCAAATTCCCTGAATTACAATGACAAGGGCAGCAAGTCTCCAGCCTAAAATTAGTTTTTAATATGTCCATTCATAGGTTATATACCAGAGCACTGCAGCCTTCAGCTAGACAAAATTCACTTGTCTTCGCTCACCAAAACACAGCATGCAATATAAAAATGCTTCAAATATTCACTGTGTAATCTACAATGTTTAAGAAATCTTGACTGTTAATTTGCTAGCATATCTACTGATGTAGAGACCAAAAAAAATACAGACATGAAATTTGACCTCCCAGCAGGTCAGTAACTTTATCTGAATAAATCAGCCAGTTTTAATTAATGGGGCATTTAAACAGCTCACTAACAAGTATCTGCCCATAACATTTCCAGAGGTTTCTGTCACACTCAAAATATGCTAAAAGGGCCGTTCCATTGTATTTATACCAGAAATTTTCACTGTCATTGTGGCATCACTGTATGAGGCGATTTGGTTTACAATGGATGTAGGATTTCAGGAATATGGTTGCAAAGCAAGACAGATACTTACTAACAGAGGGTCCATGTGTCACCTGACAGTTAGGGCAGTGATACAGGTCAATCTCTGCTGCTTTATCCTCTTCCACCCCGACACAGCTACAACAAAACATTACTAACGTGAGACTCACATCACAGGCATTTTACAATCCAACACAGAGTAAATGCAACATATGCGGCTTAATCTGTAATATAATATTTCACTCACCTTCCATGAAACCAGTCTTGACAAACATCACACTCAATCATGAACCGCGTCACATCGTAAGGAAGTCGGCATAGGCAGTACACGGGAACAGACGCCATACTGAACTTGTGGGCAGACTATTTAAGCACCAGAAGGTAAGTCTCAACTTTGATCTCCTTTTAGATACCACAGTAGAATCAGTTGTGACTGTGGACAAGTGCAGTGGTCCAGCTCATTCGTCAGTGGGCAGTTCTGTTACGACAGTATGTTAAGACTGTGGAAAATGATGGCAGGGGCACAAGTCAGCTTCGGATGGCATCAAGCAAGGCTACTGTCACCGCTGCAGTCAAGCTCATCAGCCAGCGTATGCCATGATTTGACACCTGTTGAGACAGTGATGAAACAATACAGACAAGAGAAATTTCAGTTCAACATGAATTAAAGTACACTTAAATTCACTTATACCTACACTATACTACAAGCACAGCTTGCAGCTGAGCACCTGTGCAATTCCCCAAAACCACTAAACATGAGATTAGAGCCTTTATTTACAGGGAGATGGAATTTTGAGATGTAGATTAACATATTATGACGAGCAAAAATACACATTTTATTTAGTTTTATTTATTTTACTCTTCATTTTCTACTTAAGCTCGTCATCGTACACTCACAAAGTTGCTATTTAATGATCATGCACCACCACCGTGACCCATGTAAACATACAGGGTTTAACGCTGCCCATCATTTACATGCTGATTTAGAGTAATTGAACTATAAGAGAAGCTATAAATGGAAAACTAACCAAAAACTACTGCGGTGTCTTTACACTTAGCTGCATGCACTTCTCAAAGTAGCCTGCAAAATTAATGTAGCAAAACAGCTAGCTAATACAACTAAACACAATGAATACGGCAGCCCGAGCTAACACGGCTAGCAAATAATTAGCCCAGCACTCGCTAGCTAGCCAACCCCACTAACATTAGCTAACTTACAGGGCTATGATTAGCAACAGCACTAATATTTCTGCTTATTAATAGACAATATTGATATTAATCACACATTACTGCTTCCAAAATAGAGAACAACCCATTAGCTAATCGTATCTGTAGGCTACCGCGCTCGGCAGCTAACATGCTAACGAAACTACGCTACGCACTAACGTTAGCGCCTCTATTTATTAGCTAACTTTAAGATCAAGGTAAAAGTTAGCCACATAGCTAATATACCGCAGCTAACAGAAACGTTTTACCTAATAGCTCTAAAATACACATTGACGTGTTGCTCTTAGCCCCCGGGCCCGCTTCAGAACAAAACAGACAAAAGACTCCGCGCAGAGCCACTGTCAAGTCTTACCGAGCTCAGAGTGCCGCTAGGTAACCGAGGGCCAGGAGCGTCATACCGGTTGCAGTCTCTGGGAAAATCCGAGGCGGCGTAAGGCCTAGTTTGGAAACATTAAGCTGCTTTCCGACTGTACTGTTTGCATTGCTGTTTGTTGTTATTTCCTCACTCAGAAGTGAAGGCGGGTGAGTAGTTTGCGCCAAAGTACAACGAGCTGTATCAGAAGAAGTGCAAAGCAACAACTCTGCTCAATTCGCTACATAAACATTGGCGATAGAGAGTATCCATGTCAACACATCCGTGCAGCGACCACTGTCTGCAGCAGGAGGAACCAGATCAGTTCAGCTACATTTCGGATTAACGGGCCTGTGCTCTCACAGCGAGCCCTCTCCACACAGCACAGCAGAGAGAGAGATGGCTTTCTGGGGTAACTCACGTATGGGGCAGTGCAGAGGACTCTTGATAGGCATAGAGTAGCACAGCTTTCTATGACTACAGTATCATTATGTACAGTCAGAGCTTAAAGGGCCCATATGCTACATTCGTCTGGTATTGTTATGTTGTCCAACACACACATGGAGCATAAGGAGAGGTTTAAAGGACCAAATACATTCATAATTTTATTTTTACACGTTGATTTCCAACACCAATTCCTCTCCTACAGTTAAACTATTTTTATTACCTAGCCTTTAAGACTATATATGTAAATGAGCCCTGCTTTGATTGGCTGTCCTGCTTTGGGGCTCATTCTAAAATCAGTCCAGGTGGAAACACTGCTTATAGCTCCTCAGGTCAGGGCTTAAAGGCACAGTTAGCGTTTCTGGAGAACAGTCGTTGCTATTTGACCAGTTTACAGTAATTCAGACAAAAAGAGGAGGAGATGGAAATAGTCATGTAATGTGCTGAGACTCATTACTGTAGTCAGAATTAAATTTTTAAATGTAACCTTAATTTAACCAGGTTATTTCTATCGAGATCACAGACCTCTGACAGGGGAGACAGAAGAACAGAACAATTTACACAGGAACATATTAAAAACAATTACATAAAACATCTGCAGAAAGACAATCTGGTAGCATATTAAATTAAGTGTTGACTAACCAACATGAGGTACTATATTAGTTAACATGAAGTGTCTATAAACAATAAGTAAAACGTTTAACTAATGTTAAGTAAACCTATAACAAGAACATGTTTACGTAACTTTATTAACGTTAACCATTCTTAGTGTATTACTTCATGTTAACTAAATGAATCACTTTATGTTAGTTAGTCAACCCTTATTGAAGTGTTACCGACAATCTGAACACTACACTCCGAATCCTTTTTTAGTTATTTGAAAAAGAAAAACGCTGACTGTAATCCTGTTCCTCCTTTTAAGAGACTGAAGTTGGCTTTCGTATTCGCCGGCTTCTCAATGAACTTTTTCCAGCCCACCTTAAGAGATGTAGCAATTACCTTAACAGTGTGCCAGAATGTACATTATATTACCATAAGTGTTTTCTCGTCTGCCTTAATGCGCATATGACATCCATAGGGTTTAATATGATACCAGCCCACCCTTTGTAGCTATACCAGCTTCAACTGTTCTGGGAAGGCTTTGGAAATGTGTTTATGGGAATTTTGACCATTCAGCCAGAAGTGCATTTGTGAGGTCAGACAGTTGGACGAGAAGGCCTGGTGCGCAAAAAAAAAGTTCTATCGGGTTGAGTTCAGGACTCTGTGTAGACCAGTCAAGTTCTTCCACACCAAACTCGCCCATCTATGTCTTTATGGACCTCGGCTTTGGTTGTCTGTAGCGACTGACTCTGCAGAAAGTTAGCAACCTCTGCACATTATGACCCTCATGTGATGTGCCAAGATTCATTACTGTACTCAGAATTATATATATGGACAATGAAACTGAAACACCTGTCATTTTAGTGTGGGAGGTCTCATGGCTAAATTGGACCAGCCTGGTGGCCAATCTTCATTAATTGCACATTGCACCAGTAAGAGCAGAGTGTGAAGGTTCAGTTAGCAGGTAAGAGCACAGTTCTGCTCAAAATACTGCAATGCACACAGCATTATGGGTGACATACCAGAGTTCAAAAGAGGACAAACTGTTGGTGCACGTCTTGCTGGCGCATCTGTGACCAAGACAGCAAGTCTTTGTGATGTATCAAGAGCCACGGTATCCGGGGTAATGTCAGCATACCACCAAGAAGGACGAACCTCCACCAGCATCACGTAGTGACCGGGCCACTATCCTGCAGGAAGAATGGCTTAAAATCCCTCTGACCACTGTGCAGGACTTGTATGTCATTCCCAAGATGAAATGACGCTGTATTGGCCGCAAAAGGAGGCCCTACACCATACTAATAAATGATTGTGGTCTAAAACCAGGTGTTTCAGTTTCATTGTCCAACCCCTGTATATTTTTTATATATATATATATGGTGTGAATTGTATTGTATTGTATTCATTGTCTTGTTGTCATGCTGTGCTGTGCTGTGTTAAATGTAGGAGGAACTATATTTGCATGGCAGTGGTGAGGGGGGTATGAGTACAGATATGAGTATGAGTACAGAGTGAGATCTCTTTCTATGATGTAAGGGTCATGTGCAGGGCACAAACCATATCATCATAAATATCTTTCTGCGGTGACAGGCTGATCCATAAACTTGATAAATACGTCACATGATAGCTTTCTGTGATGAATAGCCAGTTCATAAACTTTATTAGCTCAGTTACATTTCAGTCTATAAAGACAGTGCACAGTACCTGCTTACTTAACCTATCAGACTTTAGCGGCTGCCCATCTATGGATTAAGTAAGAGCCTTAGACTAAATTTGCAAGGCCATGGTCATTCAACTGAAGTATGAAAATCCTATCAGCTCAGGCTTAGGCCATATCTGGGTGTGGGAATCTGGCTCTGCATATCAAGGTAGAATTAGGGACCTCTCCACAAAGACAGACTCATGTAGAGTACAATCTATGTATAGAAGGTATTGTGTGTGTGTGTGTGTGTGTGTGTGTGTGTGTGTGTGTGTGTGCGCACTGTGAGCTAATGTAACCAAAGACAAATTCCTTGTATGTGTGAACATACTTGGCAAATAAAGCTTGATTCTAATTCCGATAGAACTTAAAGCACTTGGTTGAATATTTATTTTTTGAGCCTTACACTATACACTCAATATACACTATACTGAGACTTGGTGCCAATTTACACCAACCTTATTTCTATATTTACTGTCCACTTTATCAGCTCCTCCTACCATATAGGAGCACTCTGTACTTCTACAATTACAGACTGTAGTCCATCTGATTCCTAGTATACCTTGTTAGCCCTCTTTTACCCTGTTCCTCAATGGTCAGGACCCCCGTAGGACCAGCAGCAGGTATAGGAAATGGATCATTCTCAGCACTGCAGTGACACTGACGTGGTGGTGGTGTGTTAGTGTGTGTTGTGCTGGTGTGAGTGGATCAGACACAGCAGTGCTGCCGGAGTTTTAAATACCTCATTGTCATTGTTGGACTGTGAATCGTCCACCAACCAGACAACACGCACTATTACGCCACCACCCCATCACTGCCACTACATAACATTAGTTCAGTGGTCTTCTGGCTCCTCCAGGTGGTCTTTAGGAATCTTTAAACAGGCAGAAATGACCCTTCCGGATAGTAGTGGGCTTTCTATGCTATGATTCCATACATACTATTCCTGTTCATTGTTTGCCTGATTCTGGCCTCATGAACACTAACGTTAGCCATATGAGGGACACTGTAGTGTTATTTGTGGCCTCCAGAATATTCCATGCCTTATTCTTGGAATCCTTTTCGTGGGGTGAGCATTCATCGTGTAACAGTGCTGTTGAATCTCATCTATTTGTATACCATCTGCCTCACAATGAATCAATGAAATCCAAACTAATTAGAAAGCGGTTTGGAACATCTTCCAGCCTAACGAGTGCTGGCAAATCATTCTCTGATGTATTCAGAAATCTCACTAATTCAGACATGACCTCCAGTAACAAACATTTGTGGAAAAGACCAGACGTTCATAGTGAGGACTCAGGGTGCTTCCTAACTGCGCTCTTCATGTATGTATGTATGTATAAAAGTGAGTTTAACCCAAATCTGTCAAAACAGCCTGTAAACATGTATTCTATTCTAAAAAAGATTTTTCATTTTTTGAGATCGGTATGCTGTAAGTTTCATCACTTCCCGTTACAACTGAGACTGGGCGTGCGTTCCTTTCGAATTTGAGGATGGTAATCTATTCTAGTAAATAAAGTGTTTAGTTGTATGTTTTGTAAATGAACCTCCACTGAAGCAGTCTTCAGAGTTCAGAGTATGATGTAATGATCATTAAGCTAGTAATAATTTAATTAATGTTAGTAATAATTATAATATATTATGTTATAATATATATATATATAATAATATATATATATATATATATATATATATATATATATATATATATATATATATATATATATATATATATATATATATATATATATATTATAATGTTTATTTATAGAGCACCTTTCATACTACTGGCAGCTCAAGTGCTTTACAGACAGTAATGGGAAGCAATACTACTACCACATATATACTATATATGTATGTATATATAGGTTGGACAATGAAACTGAAACACCTGGTTTTAGACCACAATCATTTATTAGTATGGTGTAAGGCCTCCTTTTGCAGCCAATACAGCGTCAGTTGGTCTTGGGAATGACATATACTGCGTCCTGCACAGTGGTAAGAGCAGAGTGTTAAGCCATTCTTCTTGCAGGATAGAGCACAGTCACTACGTGAAAATGGTGGCAATTCACACAACTTGGTGGTATGCTGACATTACCCTGGATACCGTGGCTCTTGATACATCAGGAAAGACTTGCTGTGCACGTCACAGATGCGCCAGAAAGACGTGCACCAAGACAGTTTGTCCTCTTTTGAACTCTATCATGAGCCCATAATCCAGGGTGCATGTCAGTATTTTGAGCAGAACTGTGCTCTTACCTGCTAACCAACCTTCACACTCTGCTCTTACTGGTGCAATATGCAATTAATGAAGATTGGCTTAAACAGGCTGGACCAATGTTAGGACGCAGTGATGACATTCCCAAGATAAAATGACAGGTATTTCAGAAAAATTTGTCCAAGCCCTGTAGCTGTGTGTTATTTGCTTTACTGGTTCTTTTTTAGTTTTATCTATTTAGTTTTATCTATTGTTAAATGAAGAACTGATCATATTGTAGTCTACACTCCTGTAGATGTTCAAAAAATGAATTTTCAAGAGGCACTTCGCACAAAACAAGAATTTTTAGTCTATATTTAATTCCTATATTTAGTTGTATACGGTTTAGTTCTACCATGATCACTTAAACTATCCTTTACATGTTAAAATGTTTCTTAAGATTGTTGGATTTTTTCTAAAAGGTTTTATAATAAACCTTACACAACACATTCCTTTCTTAACCATGGAACCCTTAAAGAACCCTTTTTTCAAAGCCAGCATCTGTAGATCTATGGAGTGGAAAGTAGAGTAGGGTCTCTGTAGAGAACTGATAATCAAAATATTGGCCATATTAACGAAGATAGTATGTACTGTGTAAACATTAGTGTATAGAAACGGACAACTGGAGACGCAGTTGTGTAAGGTTCTATAAAGCAGGCTCTGGGTATAGTCATCACAAAGCATCTCTTTCTTACGCTGTATATTGAACCATTTCCAAAAAGGTAATTATCACTTATACCAAACAACAAATTCACTTAGTTTGAGCATGAAAGGTGGTTCCATATAGCATCAACTCTTTTTTTAAAATGGATAAAATAATTTTCTAAATGGTTGTATGTTATTTGCTAACACAACCATTGTACTTTTTCTATTGTTGAAATGAAAACAGATCATGTTCAGGGTTCAAACAGAGTAGATGTTCACTTAACTATCAGAACCTTTAAAGGACCACTTCACTTTTTAGAATCACTTTCAGTCTATATTTAATTGTGATTTTTTTTATTTTTGTCAGGGATCACTTAGAATTATCCTTTATATCGGGTATTTGGATCAGGATGTTTTAATAAAATGAAAGAATGTGTTTCTATATGGTTCTATAAAGAACCTTTAAAAAAAAAATTTCTAAAAGGTTTTATAATAAACCATACACATTCCTTTCTTAACCATGGAACCCTTAAAGAACCCTCTTTTTAAAGATCATATATGGACCTAGTATGCTAACAGACTAGGTTCTCAAGAGAACAAGATTGGCCATGTGGACATGTGGATTAATTATGAAACCATATTATGGAAACGGATTGTTGGAGAATGTGTTGTGTAAGGTTCTATAAAGATGGCTCTATATAGCATCACAAAGCGTTCTTTCTTATGCTGTATATGGAACCATTTTCAAAAAGGTTCTATTACAAACCATACACAACACATTCACTTAGTTTGAGCATGAAATGGTTCCACCCAGCATCAACAAGCATTTTTTCATATGCTGTATATGAAATAATTTTCTAAATGGTTCTATATAGAACTATTAACAACAACCATTGTACTTTTTAAGCTTGAAATAACCCTCTATAGAACTCAGGGTTCTAAACAGAGCAATTTCCTTAACTACAGAACCTTTAAAGGACCATCTTTTTAAACTCACATACTTGTTGAGGTTTGTCAGGGATATGAGAATCAATATATCGGGTATTTGGATCAGGATGATTAATAATAAAACAAAGCACTGCTATAATGAATAATGACCTAATTATTAAAACAGTAAGACACAAGACTCGTGGTATGTCCACATGTGTCCAGTAGGGGGAGTTATTATCAAAGCTGTGACAGTAGTAAAGGAGCCTACTAACGGAACATAACTGTGTCTGTTTTAATAGCATGAAAACAAGCCATACTCACAGACTCTCTCTTTAACACAGACACGCTGAGTACGCCATCCTCCACACGCACACTGTCTTCTGTGATTCAGTCCTGAAGTGGTGTTGAGTTTGGCTCAGCTGCTGTGTAGTCTTTTATCTTTAACTTTACATCACACTACACAACAGGACAATGTTCTTTAGAGTTAGACATCACAACAGACTAGTACTTTAGGCTGTTAGAGAGTTCTAGTTTTATAAGATCCACTATAACACACAGTTCTTTAGCAGGGTCCTCAAGGGGGCCCACAAGATCATCAAGGACAAAACTCATCTCTCCTCTGACATAAGCATCTGACCAGCAGTGTAGTCCATGCTCAGTCTTTTCTCCTACAAGATGACCACCAGAACATGGCAGATTGCTAAACCGCACAGACTGACCACCGGAACATGGCAGACTGCTAAACTGCCCAGACTGACCACCGGAACAGTACAGACTGCTAAATGGCACAGACTGACCACCAGAACATGGCAGACTGCTTAACTGCACAGACTGAACACCGGAACATGGCAGACTGTTTAACTGCACAGACTGACCACCAGAACAGCACACTGCTAAACTGCACAGACTTACCACCAGCACATGGCAGACTGCTAAACTGCACAGACTGACCACCAGAACATGGCAGACTGCTAAACTGCACAGGCGGACCACCAGAACATTACTGACTGCTAAAGTGCACAGACTTACCACCAGAACATGGCAGACTGCTAAACTGCACAGACTGACCACCGGAACATGGCAGACTGCTAAACTGCACAGACTGACCACCGGAACATGGCAGACTGCTAAACTGCACAGACTTACCACCAGAACATGGCAGACTGCTAAACTGCACAGACTGACCACCAGAACATGGCAGACTGCTAAACTGCACAGACTGACCACCAGAACATGGCAGACTGCTAAACTGCACAGACTGACCACCAGAACATGGCAGACTGCTAAACTGCACAGGCGGACCACCAGAACATTACTGACTGCTAAAGTGCACAGACTTACCACCAGAACATGGCAGACTGCTAAACTGCACAGACTGACCACCAGAACATGGCAGACTGCTAAACTGCACAGGCGGACCACCAGAACATTACTGACTGCTAAAGTGCACAGACTTACCACCGGAACAGTACAGACTGCTAAACGGCACAGACTGACCACCGGAACATGGAAGACTGCTAAACTGCACAGACTGACCACCAGAACAGCACACTGCACAGGCTGCCCTTTTTGCACATTTCCTGGTGGTATTATTCTTCTTATACTGCATTATGTACACTATGTGTATGACACAGGTATACCTAATAAGGATACTTGAATCTATATTTGATTGCTGCTGCACAGTCCTGTCATTTATCTGCACCAATACTGCATACTGTACATACGTCCTGCTCCTATACCTTTCAGACTTACTTAGTATTTATTATTATTATTTATACTGTAATTGTCAGTACAGAGCAATGTTCTTAACTACAGAACCTTTAAAGAACCATCTTTTTAAAATCACACAGTTGTGATTTTTTTGAGGTTTGTCAGGGATATGAGAATCAGTATATCGGGTATTTGGATCAGGATGATTAATAATGAAACAAAGCACTGCTATCATGAATAATGACCTAATTATTAAAACAGTAAGACACAAGATTCATGGTCAGTACTTGTAGTCCAGGAGGTACAGAGAAGGAATTTGATGGTACAATGCAACTGGTTGTTTCTCTGCACATATGACAATATTCTCTTGAATCTTAAAACAGTTCTGTGACAGATTACAGAGCAAGGCTTTTGCTGACGTCTGTCAGAGTTGTCAGTAACCCATTCTGTGCAGAGAATTTGGGCGTAACACTTACTGACGCTTCATCAGTGAGTCACCGCTCTGTGAAAGAAGCACAATTAGAAATGTAACAGATGTTAGTTAAAGACTTTCTGTCTTTATACCACCATCTTTGAAACCATTACAGGCATATTAATTAGTACACTGATTTTGTTAATGACACATTAACCTTAATTAACAGCATCATAATAATAATACTCATCATCATAATACAAATCACTGTGAGAGAGTGTGTTACTGAGCTGTGAGAGACTGTGTGTAGAGTTAGATGGTTTGCTGTTCATATGTATAGAATGGTGTTGAGAACACTGATTATACTGATTACACTGATTGAAATATAAAGTCCCTGTTTATCTTTATTCTAGTAAAGCGCTAAAAGGCTTTACACGGTTTGTCACTTTCCAGTCAAAGGCGTTTATTTAAAGACCTGCTGACTCAATGAATCATCAGTATAATCAGTCGTATTACCAGATTTCTTATATAACTGATCGTGACACACCTAGTGCAAAGTTCTAACCTTTATAGCAGCACCATCAGAGCAACCTGCTGCATACTGCCCCCCTTGCCCTGTTAATGACCTGGACCACTTCCAGCCCAGCTGCTGCCTAATATATACAATAAATGACATCAGCTCTTCTGAGTAAAACACGGACAATAGGACAATAGTACTAAACAGCCGCATGTACCATAAAAAGAGACAACCCGTATGTGCAACCGGAGGTGTCCAATGTTATCCGCTGCTGAGGGCCGGTGTAGCTTGAGGCTTTCATTGCAACAAAGCAGGAGATCGCATGATCAGTGGTCTAAAGGCTGAGCAGTTGATGAATCAGGTGAAATCAGGTGAGCTCCGGCTGATATAAACCACATAAATAAACAGTAAACATTGTCCATTCCAGCTTCAGAAACACTCACGACACTTATCAGCACAACGTCTTCGAATATTATGATGTTACATTTTGCCATATTGCCCAGCTGTCAACAACAGCATGTCCAGCAGGCAGCAGGCCACTCATTACGCCTCAGTATCACAGCCTCAGTGCTGGTGGCCGAGGCCCGACTATGGGGAGAAGGAGGGGGGTTATGCTGGCCTGGCTTCAGCAGTCCGCGCCCCCATCATGGATTGATGAATTGATTGCAGCGCTGCTGCCAGTGTGTCTGTGCCCTGGGCGAGGGCGCCCCGGTTACGAGAGGGAATCCCAGCAATGGCACCCGCTGTGGTGCCGCAATTGTGCGCGGCCTGCAGGGGGCCTTGGGGGCTGGCAGCCCCGGGAGCAGCCCTGACCCACATACTGCTGTCACACCCCTGGAGACACGCACTGCACACACTGAGGGCAGGCAGGGAGGTGAGTGTGAGTAAGTGTGTATGTGTGTGTGTGTGTGTGTGTGGGTGGGATAAGCCAGGAAAAAGTGGGGGTGAATTGGTGGGCACCTTGTTGAGAGGATTTTCACAATTCCCACTGCTGGTTTTTCCAAGTTAGTGATTAATGTTGGCTGAGGGCGGTTAAAAACATTGGGGAGTTTCATATAGGACACTGTTTTTCTCGTATTTCACGTTTTTCTACCGAGGTCCACTTGCTGTCGTGTGCAACAGTTTGACCAGCCTTGGTTGAATTACACTTTAAAGTGTTTTTAAGATGTTTTTAATGCACATTTTTTTTGTTTTCAGAGTTAGCAGTAAAAATATCAGTAAAAATGTTTTAATAATTTTTTTAAATAATTTTTTTAAATGGATAATTTTTGCACAATTTGAACATTATAATTAATTTGGCATTAAGGCCTACCTCTTTGTATTCTCTGTAGATGATGTACTCATTAGTCTCACTTAGAAAACAACAACACATAATTTAACCACTGTGCCCGAACTTCAGCAAACGACTGTTTAATGTCACATAGTTTCACTTTCATTAAACATTTTTCTCTCTTCTGCTCCGATTTGTTACTGAGCCGTTAAGACTGAATTATGTGAATGTTCGTGTCCCTATTTGGACTGGCTGCTCGTAATTGTCTCAGCCTGAAATACTCCGTATAGCCTCAGTTTGGCATAGCAGTGAGAATGGAGGCTACAAAGTATCACATATGAAATTACAATGTCGCGGTCAAATGTAGATCCAAACTGATTTCTTATGTAAACCCTGCCAACTAACCAACCCCACCCCCACCTACACACCCACTGTCGTTTTCCTCACAGGTTTCCTGTTTTAAATATTATTGAAAAAAGAAAACGTGTGTGAATTTTGAACAGAAAGGGTCATTATGACTCAAAGACATGTTTTGTCTTAATTAACAGAAAAAAGTTAATTATTAGAAGTAAACCATGATTTGTAAAGGATGTACAAATTAATTTGATTAAATATTAATATTAATTGAGTTAGGGATAATGGTCACGGTTGATTAAACAAGCATCGGGTCAATTTGAACCAGGAACATTAGTGCTATTCCTTATAGTTCAACCTAACAGGAGGTCTGAAACAGGCTGCTTTTCCAGCTTAGCTCCCATATTTGAACTGTGTGGACTGAGTAGAAGACCGTACCTTTAGAAGCTACATCAGATTTATTTAACAAACCTCAGGAAAATTCTGTTTCTGGGTTTTAAAAGGCTCAGGTATAGCTAACCCCTTCTGTATCCACAGCACCATACACTAAAAAAAGATTTATAGCATTCTGTGGTATTGCGTAATGTTACCAGCATAAAGACACGCGTTCTATAATTACGTACCAAACCACAAAAAGGCTGAAATATATGGTGTAACAGACCCACATCCCACAGTGCTCAAACTGAATTCTGAAAATAACCAAATAAATAATGAACCCAGCATGGAAGCCACTGCAACAGTCAAGCGTCTCCTGCAGAGTCACACAAGTGCTCTCTCATTTTCCATCACAGAGAGTTTATTTGGGCAGTTCAATAAACTGTTCTGCATATTCATACAAGCAGATACATGATTGTAGTACTGGAGGCTAAGCGTGAACATGATGGACGACTGGTTTCAAATAACAGATCAGTTTTTGTTCATGTGTAGTGTGGCACTAATACAAAAATCATATTTAATAAATGTATCGGAGCTCTCTGAACGAAGTGCGTGATGGTAAAACAAGAACTGGACATACAGGGTCAAATTTGGAGCTAACCCTACTTTTCCTTTCAATGGAAAAATAAGGCCACTCCGTATGAAACGTCTCCATACAACATGGTGCGCTAAGGGGCAAGAGTCTTTGTGCACAGACTGGCTAACAACCAACAAAAGGAAAAGCGGAGGTAACGGAGAGGTAACGGAGAGGTGCCGTATCATGTCGTAAAAGAAAGATGGCATCTGAAGGATTGTTCAGTTCTTCATGAAGCTTTGTCGATTGATTTTACTTCAAGAATCTCAGCACAGGGAGCATCGATAAATAATACAATAAATTAATAAATAATACAATAATACAAAAAATACAAATATATGTTTTTATCAGCAGCAGGAAAAGAAGGATTACAACTAACAAAATGACAATACACACTTTTTAAATTTTTACAGTTTTAAAATGTAAACATTCATACTTATTCACGGGATGCACCAACATCCAACGCTCCCAGAGACCTAAATATAATCTGAAGAATATGAATTAAACAGTAGGGCTGCACAATATTCTGTTATCGGAATGGTATCATAATCATATAGCTGTGAGCAGATATTTGCTTGGGACACATGCTTAGATTTGACATTTCAGAACAACATTTGATGATGTAATTACACTGTTACAAACTTCTTCTCTTCATCCTGGGAACTAATTTCCTAATTTCTTAGGTCTAAAATGTACAGAAATGGTTACTGTTCCCCATAAACTCTGCTTCAGTGGTCAGGACAATGATGTTCTGAAAAGTTCTCTAGTCTCCAGAACATCTGTAATACATTCAGTGCTGAGTAGATTCACATAGCTTCTGTGAGAACTCTCCAGACGTTTATAGAACTATCTGGAATTTTCTAGATCTATAAAAAATGATTTAGAACTTTCTAGAGCTGTCTGGGACTGTCCAGTAGTATACATAGCAGTATAAATACAGGTGTGCTAAAACAGCCATTTCAGGTGACGTTCCAGCTGAGTAAGTGGATAGTGGATACAGAGCTACATCTCATTTAGAGGGCATCAAGAGGCTGCAGCATCCGGCAGATGCATTCTGCTCCGTCTGTGGCCAATTTACATCTACTAAGATGTGCGAGGCCTACAAAGGGTACTTCAGCATGCCTGTCAGGGGTCAAACTGTGCTTCCACATCATTCATGTGTGAGTGCTTTAAGAAAACTTTAAAAGATGTTATTGTGTCAGAATTGTCAAGTTTCTTAAAAGTCCTACCAAAATACATATTACAGTACAATTTATATTACGGCACTGTGTTAAGTACTAAGTTACATGTGAAATAAATGAGATCTTTTCATTTCATTGTCCTGTGTGTGATAAATATACCTGTTTTTATAACATAAAGAAGATCTGAACATTTACAACCAATTATTCTGGGGGACGGAGGTCACAGCGCTGTAGACATTCATAGTCCTGTGCCAAAACATTGGATCAGATAGAGTGTGAACAGAGACACATCATGACCCTAGGAACACTCCAGAACATATCCAATCAGAATGAGCAGAAAATGGCTACACCCTTTCACATTTTTTGATGGGTGTGACAAGGTCTGTGACTCCCTAGAAGACACAAATTGTGTTTCCCTTATGTCATTTTTAGTCGTGTCGCTGCCTGGTCTAGACACTGCCCTGAAGGCGGTGCGCTAAAACGTCTACGCTTGCTGCATTTTTAATTACACTAATATTCCAATATAAGGACTGTTTAGGCTGGGCAGAATAAATAAATAAATAAATAAATAAATAACACCCCAAAACAAACAACAATTCCCACATCAGTGTATTCCTATATCATTGTCAGTTGTCATCAAGATATAAACCTTTGCAATACTGGCACCACAGAATGTGGCTGCATTATCCAAACCCACCATCTATCCAATGAGAATGTTTTATAGCATGCTTGATGCCTTATGACCAATCACAGCCCCATATGTGTGTGGCAAAACACAATGTAGTAACATTGTGCAGCCCTAATGAACAGAGTGCACTAGATTCAGTCTGTAATACAGTACGGATACTCTAACAACTATAAATGTCTGAAACACCTACCGAGTGTTACAGAATCACAGAGCTACAGAGAGCTACCCTTGTCCTGCTATTAAGGCCTATGCAAGCATCTAACACACACATGCAACGAATACAGCGAGACAGCAAAGTGCACTACCACAACATACAGGCATCATGCAGCAGGAGCAGCAAATTCCCTTCACTGAGGTGTACAAATACAGCTATCCTGTCATAGAACTGTTAGAACCACAACGAGCATTTTGGGTAAAACTTTAGGGCAGTGTTTATAAGGCTACATAACACCCATATAAGCTTGTCAAAACAACTGACATATACAGCTCCGGAAAAATAAGAGACCACCTAAAAATGATTCATTTCACTAGTTATACAGTTTCTGGGTTTGTGTTTGAGCAAAATGAGCAGTTCTGTTTTATTACACTACTGGAAACATGTCTCGCAAACTCCAGATCAGATATTGTATTAGATCTGTTTATTTAGAAAATCACTAATGACCTCCAGAAGCCTGTTTTTAGAACCATGCTCGCTGTGCGTTTCACCCCAGCCACCGCTCGCCAGTCTCTCTGTAGGTCACTCTGGGTCATCTTATGGTGGTTTAGGGACATTGGAATGAGGTGGCGCTCATCACGGTCAGTAGAGAGTGGGGTTGGCCCTCTGCCAGTCTGTAGCTGTGTTGTCCTGTGTGTTTACTGCTGGACCTTTTTCTTATGAACCAGACGCTCACTGTATCTGCCAGTAAAGCTAGAACCCAACTTTCTGTTCTTTACCAAGAACATGCTGTACATGCGGAGATGCTGATTTAAGAAGAAACTGGAGGGCTTTTAATTTATTTCCAGAGCTGTATCTACACAACGATTTGAACGGCTTATTCCATTTACTCTTCATTTGTCATTATTACTGCTTTGGTCAAATTTGAAATCACGCTGACATTACGTTTACGTTGCAAATGACATTATTACTGGCAGAATGTCAAAATGAAACTTACAGAAAATGCTTACTTTTGTTCAACCAGCAAACTGTTATATTATCAGTATGTCACTGCGACACATCGAGCTACACAGACTTCTGTCATTTCACAACAGAAAGTGTCACCTTACACAGATGTTATGTCTACCTTACATTGGGCCCAAACTTTGGAATATGACTGCTTAGTCATGTTTTGTGTGGTTTTCTGTTCCCCAAATAGTTATAAATCATATGTACATGACAGTTTTAAAACCTGCCTTCTCTGATGTTTTGTTACTGTGCCAGTAAGACAGATTTATGTAAATATTTATGTCTCTGTTTTACTGGTTTCCCCCTTTATTGCATCTCTTTTGGACAACAGTATGGTCTAAAATGCTCCTTATAGCTTCAGTGAGAGTTTACAATGTTTATATAGATCTATTCCACAGTATCATGAAAGGCTTATGTAGGTGTCATATAAGCTCATGAACACTGCCTTACAGTAAAGTGTTACCGCATGTTCTTCAGGTAGTGCTCTACATCACAAAAATGCACCTCGGGGAGTGCCCTACAACATAAACTGTGGAACCACCACAAGAGTGCACAAACTAGCATTCTGTCAAGGCAATGTGTACGTGCAAAGACAAGAGAGCAGTGATCATCTGTTTGCACACAGATGGGTTACTGACTGAGGCCTGCTCAAGGACCTGGGCTATATATACAAGCAGTTACCAAAAGTAACTACTGCCCACTGCTCTACAATTTCCTATGTAACGTGCAAAAACACAGTTGCATGAATAAGGTCTAAACCACCAGGAACAAGCTTTTACGCCACTAGGGCAGCATAAAGATTTAAAGTTTAAATGACCCGCATTTAACGCTAATGATTATATGCCGTAGGAATAATAAAAGTCCTCTATTAGTGTGGTACCCAATTAAAGGGTGAGTAAATTAGAATCCCAGATTTTGGTAACCATATCGCTCCAATTCACACATTGTCACCAGCAAAACATGAAAATCGCAGGGATGTGCTGCTTATCTTTTAGTGAACACTGTTGCAGCAGATTCATCAAAATGGGAGAGGGGTTTAAAGTGACATTTTTATAAAGTGAGAAAGCACTGAAGAGTGGAACGCAGGCTGTACAGTAAAACTCTGTGCTGGCCTGGTCTCTCCACTCTCGTCGTGTGAACAGAACAAAAGTAACTCCAACCCTCTGGCGCTCCCTGATGAGCTGCAGCTCAAGATTCTTTTTCCACTGGTCTGCTTCACTTCTTGTTCTTGAGCTGGTTGGCCAGCCAGTCCAGCCCCTCATACAAGCCGTCGCCGCTGGTGGCGCAGGTTGCCTGGATGTACCAGTTGCGATGACGGAGAGAGTGCAGGCCCAGCTTATCTGTGATCTCGGCTGCATTCATCGCGTTTGGCAGGTCCTGCGCAGCAAAACGGAAATAAAGAAGATGAAGCAGGCGACACATATAAACCGAGTATAAAATACGGCACTTAAAAGAACAAAGCTACAGTGTTGAAACGATGAGGATATATGAAGCAGAATTGTTGATTATAAAAATGGTCCAAGAAGGCGTATCCTCCGAAGGCTGTGTAGATTGGGAAGGCCAAATTGAAATCAGACAGTTTGCTCTATGCTGGAATTCCTGTTTGCGTCACCGGCCCACAATGAATCCACCAGTGAATTCTTAGTTTCCATAGAAAAATAGCATGCATTTCTCAGACGCATACATACAACACTTCGGAATGGGACTGCCTAGTCACTCTGACATGACAGTCGTCAAAATGCCTCTGAAAGGAGGAAGCCCCTGAACTGGGGCACTTATAGGGTAACTTATAGGGTAGTTAATCAATAAAGATCATAAAGGTATGTTAGAACATTTGTCTCCAGGCAGCAATCATCTTTAGGCAGCAATATCTGAAAAATGCTGTGCCTCCGTCACGGGACTCTGACAGCACCCAAAGAGTACTTCACACTTGATGTGAAGAGTTCTCTCACCCCTCCTCTTCCCTGCATCATTCCTCAACTTCTCAACACAGAACTACAATATGACTCCCTCACAAAACAGTGTCTTGTTATTCTTAGAACATATTTTTTATTTGATTACGTTAACTACAAAATAAACTCCATTCTACCAGCGGAATGCTTACTCATAGGCCTGCGGAAATATGCTACCCGTCGAGAGTTACGACTTGTTCACTGAGTTGATATTTGACTTTATAGTAAGGGTTTTAATTTAATGCAAAATTTACATTCTGTGTCAACAGGTTTGT
This sequence comes from Prochilodus magdalenae, assembly GCA_024036415.1. Classification (NCBI taxonomy): domain Eukaryota; kingdom Metazoa; phylum Chordata; class Actinopteri; order Characiformes; family Prochilodontidae; genus Prochilodus; species Prochilodus magdalenae. The sequence continues at coordinate 429,410 of JAMWET010001162.1, forward strand.
GTTTTCTGAATATTAATTAAAATGTGACAAAACAACACAGTATGCACAATAATAACTTTTACTCAAATTCAAATAACAAAATATCTATTTTTCTATCAATTAAACACTCAGAATCTCTCTTATTATTTGTGAATTACACTTTGTGTTTGTTTTCATCTGGTGCTGAGGGTTAGCATGCTCGGTAGGGTCTGTGTGTGCAGAAGGTGAGCTGGAAAACATCTCTTGCCTGTTTGTTGGCGAAGACAAGTAGCACTGCATCTCTCAGTTCATCTTCAGCCAGCATTCTCATCAGCTCTTCTCTGGCCTCGTTCACTCGCTCACGGTCATTGCTGTCCACCACAAATATAAGACCTGACCCAACACACAGAGAAATAAGGGACTGGAGTAAAGCTAACTTACAACATGAAGATTATTCATTAATGATGAAACTAAATAGCAAGACTGTGAAATTTGTGATAAAGTGGTCAGGCAATATTAGTATTAGTAAAAAAGGTTAGCAGTGATCTTGATTTATAACTGATTTAGAAGTGATGTTCTTCTCCGAACTAAAGTACCAGTTCAGTTTTCAACTTTAAAGAATCATAAGCTTATTTATTCTGCATTATTACTCTTTACTGTACATACTGTACATCTTAACTCCTGGACACTCCATTCCACTTAAATACCTACATATGCACATGTTTATCATGCTAATTCAGTCATTAATCTGCTGATAACTGCTTCCCTTGCACATTCATGCACATTTATTTATTTAGTATGTTTTACAGTCTAGTTATATTTGTTTTCTTGTATATATTTCCTTGCAAAGTGAGATATATTTATATATACATATTCATCCATAGTGACCTGTACTATGTATAGTTTATATTTTATAGTTTAACAGTTAATAATACTGCTGCCGGTACCGACCCATTTAGGTTTTTATACTGCACAACACTGTTTTTATTTTTTAATTTGTATTTGTATCTGTGCTGTCTATCTATCTATCTATCTATCTATCTATCTATCTATCATAAACATGATTTTAGGTATCACAGCCACAACATCATCACAGTGTATCCAAGCTGTTTATGCACAACCTACTCACCCTGTGTGTTCTGAAAGTAGTGTCGCCACAAAGGCCTGATCTTGTCCTGACCACCGACATCCCACACAGTGAAGCTGATGTTCTTGTACTCTACAGTCTCCACGTTAAAACCTTAGAAATGTAAACAACATTGTACAAGACAAGCTTTTCTAGTGAACCAGATATCTACATTTGCAATTTACTAAAGGCACAGCATATTAGTGATCGCACTACTATTTAAAACTCAGCAGTTACGTGATGATGGTTGAGTCAACGTTGACTAATTCCTGATGACGTCATGAAAAAACCCCACAATCTTTTGCAAAACAATGATAATAATAGTAACTATGTATTTGTATAACGCCATCTCAGAAAGCTCAAAACACTTAAACACTGCGTAAGCACATTAATATATATACAGAGATGAATAATTTGATAAAAATAGTAAAAGTAAAAGTGAGATAATAAAATAGGATAAAGTAATGATTAGAAAGCAGACAAAGGCAGGGAAAGAGTATATCACAACAAGAGGTATATCAACATAAAGACCACATATAGTCCAAATAAGGATAAAAACATGCATATAATATTCAACAAAGGTAAAAAGAGCAAATAAAGGGAAATTAGCAGTCTCTAAAAAAGACCAGAAGACAGGGAAAATTTCAACCACTACCCCTTGTAACTCAGTTAGTAACACTTGGAAAAAAAAGTGGTGGGGTAAAAATAAGAAATGGGATTGGGCCTAAGTGATCGGTCAAATAGTCAACTTCAAGATTAAAGTGACATTGCTGAAGTCAGCTAATCTGTACATCTCCTAGAGTATTTTAGTAAAAATTGTACCGATGGTGGGAATTGTTGTCACTATCTCTCCCAGCTTCAGTTTATACAGGATTGTGGTTTTCCCAGCTGCATCAAGACCAACCATCAAAATCCGCATCTCCTTTTTTCCTATAAGACTCTTTAAGAGGTTGCCAAAAATGTTCCCCATGGTGGAGTTTTCCTGAAACAAGAAACATAAAATTAAGAGATACTTCAAAGAAAGCAAACACTAATTGTGTCTATTCATTTTGATAAAAGAAGCCATTTGTACAGAACTGACAAATGAGGTATAGCATGAGGAAAATGAACCCAGGCCTTACTTATAGAAACATCTGCCTCAGGAAATGTTAAAACCTTTCTAGATGATAAGCAAATAAAGGATGTTCTTTTTGAGTATTAAAATTAGAATTGTCTTTCCAAACTGTCAATGCACCACTGAAGTACTAGTGTATCAGCTGGACAGTGCACAAGATATTTGATATTCATGATCCATTTTTTGCTGAATGGTCCTTTTAGCTTTAGCAGGGCCTAAATACCGCTGTGGATATCAGAAATCAGCCAATTATGAACCTAAATTACAGTCATTTCAACTCCAAACCTAAGTAACAACTAAAATCATTTATAAATCATTTTAGAGCACAGAATTGTGCATAATTGTGAATTACAACCATTTCATGACAGAATCACACAAAGAGGTCATATTCATTTTACATTATTCCTCAAACATGGACAGTCACATATAATGCACCAATGACTCTCATCATGGCAGTCGCTGTTGTCAGCTCTGCCTCCTCCTTCTCAGTTAGAGAGGCTTAAAAGCAGTTTAAGGAGCGTCCATTTAACAGCACAGCAATAAGCGCACACAGGGCAGCATTATGGACTGCCATTAACACCTCCCTGCATTCACACTGCATTTAGGCAAAATCTAATAAAGCCCAATTCATAAATCATGGAGCAGTGTGCAGCGAGAGAGAGACTGTATCTGGTAATATATATCGTGACCAATGAAATCTTAAACAGATTTACCTGGACTTGGCTGGAATGAACGATGATTTGGGAATCATATATGCAGATATATGCATCCTACAGAGGCTAGTTTTGACTGTTATTTCAAGTGGGCATTTGATGACATACAGCACTTTCAGAGGCCCCCTTCATTAATTTCATTTTCACTCAAAACGTAGAATTTCACAGAAGCTTCAAAAAATAAATACAATTTCTATGTTTTCAGTATTTAGTGTGTCTGACCTACACCTTCATTAAAGCCTCCACTCATATCTGGAGATATATTTCATCCTCTGAAGCTGGTTGGGAACACTTTCAGTTACTGAGTCAATGTACATCAACACTCTACTTACAGTACACTAACACATTACACTTACTGAGTTACTGTACACCAACACACTACTTACAGTACACTAACACATTACACTTACTGAGTTACTGTACACCCACACACTACTTACAGCACACTAACACATTACACTTACTGAGTTACTGTACATCAACACACTACTTACAGTACACTAACACATTACACTTACTGAGTTACTGTACACCAACACACTACTTACAGTACACTAACACATTACACTTACTGAGTTACTGTACACCTACACACTACTTACAGTACACTAACACATTACACTTACTGAGTTACTGTACACCAACACACTACTTACAGTACACTAACACATTACACTTACTGAGTTACTGTACACCTACACACTACTTACAGTACACTAACACATTACACTTACTGAGTTACTGTACACCTACACACTACTTACAGTACACTAACACATTACACTTACTGCGTTACTGTACACCATCACACTACTTACAGCACACTAACGCATTACACTTACTGAGTCACTGTACACCAACACGCTACTTACAGCACACTAACACATTACACTTACTGAGTTACTGTACACCCACACACTACTTACAGTACACTAACGCATTACACTTACTGAGTCACTGTACACCAACACGCTACTTACAGCACACTAACACATTACACTTACTGAGTTACTGTACACCAACACACTACTTACAGCACACTAACACATTACACTTACTGAGTTACTGTACACCAACACACTACTTACAGTACACTAACACATTACACTTATTGAGTTACTGTACACCAACACACTACTTACAGTACACTAACGCATTATACTTACTGAGTTACTGTACACCAACACACTACTTACAGTACACTAACACATTACACTTCCTTGCTGAGTTACTGTACACCAACACACTACTTACAGTACACTAACACATTACACTTCCTTGCTGAGTTACTGTACACACTACTACTAACTTTAGTGTTGTCTTGAACCAAATCTGACTAAATAGGCTTTGTTAAAGTACTGAGGACATTCATGATATACTAAGAAATACACACTGGGACATATTTTGATGTAATTTATCATGATAACAGTCACACGGTCATACGGTCATATTGCTCAGCCCTAGTGCAGCTGCAGAAATGGGGCAAATGATGTATGATGGGATGTGCTGTGGGACAACAGTTCAGCAAACAGAGGGCAGCATGTAAGGATGATGAACAAGGACTGATGGTGAAAGGATGCATTAACAGCCAAAAAGTAAGACCACAATTAACTTCCAGACTCGATCCGTTCAAGCAGCACTACTGATTACCATAGCAACAGACCAGCAGGAATACAGCAATGACTCATGTGTCATCACTTAGTGTGGCATTATTGCTACCTCATCCCAGCCATTACAGTAAGATTTGACCACCGACGTAAACCTCACATGACTCAAAGTAGTGTCATCATGATGACCCCGTGTAAAAAACAGCAGCCTGCATGGAGAGACACTTTGTAACTCCTGAAAAACTCAGAAAACAGCGTCTGCACTGTCATTCATTAGCCTGCACCGAATTATGCGCTGACGAAACGGAATTGCTGTGGTGTTGCCTACAATCGCAGCTAGCTAGGTTAAAATGACGTACAGCAGATGACAGTAGATGGAAAACGCAGATGTAAGAAAGATAATGCAGCAGCTGTTTAAACACTGTATATGGAAAGTGGGACAGGGCGGAGGCTGATCTGAAGTGTTTATGAGACTGATAAAAACACTGCTATGAACTACAATTTTGCTTTGCTTCATTTAAATCAAGTAATTTGACTTGAATAAAACCAATTACACTGCGCATAATCACATGAGGTTAAGCTGAATTGAAAACACATTTTTAAAGTGTATGAAAAGAGGTGTTCAGACGTGTGCTCTTGAAATGACAGGCTCCCGGAGGTTGCACTTGCCCAGTGAAATCTTAAATCCAGCCAAAATATATTTCTCATATCGTCACTGTCCAAAAAAAGTATACCCATTTTTGCTATTTTTAGTTTGCGGCATAATCTCAGCTCAGTTGTTTGTTACACTGTGAACTGCTCAGAACAAAATACCTTTACATTGACTTAAAGGTAATAAAAAGGTTTTTCTCTCTCCAGTAAAGTTACCATTTTGGAGCTACTGGGTTTTAATGGACGGTGAGGAAATGCAACTGGTGTAGGAATATTAGATGATTATTTAATTTATTTATAGACATTTAATTTATCCCATGTAGCTTGAATAATCTCACACAGTTCCCACAGATTGAGCAGTAGGGGTGAAGGTGGAGTCACAACAGACCTTTTGGACATGTGATGTGTAAAAACAAGCTGTTCAGCTGACCACAGTGCCTCCACACACTGATTTGTTGGTCGTCTCCACCAAGATGGATCACCGACTCCCATTCTGAGTCACTCTATGACCGTCTTGACACCATTGCAGTCTTTGGTGACATTAACGTGGTGTTAAGGGCAGTTGTAACGGTCTGTGTGCATATAATCCTGCATTGTGGACCGTCTGTCAATGATGCTGGCACTAACAGGATGACTCATGGAGGACATCACTGCTCATTGAACGTCCACAATCATGGCTGTTGGGTCACTCCGCACATATCAGACGATTTGTCGGTTCTTTCTCTTTCCCTGATCAGCGTAGGTCATCCTTCATGTTGCTGGTGCAGGCCTTCTTCTATCCACTGCCGCCAACAGCGTGCTATGGTATCTGCACAACCGCTTTGACGTGCACTACATCATCTCGCTTCCTGGAGCCCTATGATGCGACCCCTCTCAAACTCTTCCAAATGCTTAAACAGCTTTCTATCTCCTCTCTGAGGCAACAGGACTACCGCATGTAGTCAGTCAGGTTCAGTGATAAGGCTTGTCTTTGCTTATGTCACATGCATGGTCGAGCGTGAAACTTGAATCCATCGCATGTCTGTCGGTTGATTCCTTCTGGGTGCAACTTTGATTTTTGATAATGACTGTATGTTTGATTATGGACGATGGTAAAATAATGGTCACTGTGAAAAATGAAGTTTCTGCAGGGACTATTTAGCCTTGTATGCCTACACCAGTGTTTCTCAACCCCGGTCCTGGAGGCACCCTGCCCTGCACATTGTAGAGCTTTTCCTCTTTCCAACACACCTGATTCGACCCATCAGTTCATTAACATGACCTGTAAGAGTTGCAGGGGGTGTGTATTAAAGCAGGGACTACACTAAAGGGTGTAGGGCAGGGTACCTCCAGGACCAGGGTTGGGAAACACTGGTCTAAACAATGAATGGATTAAATAAAATGATTTGAATATACCAAAACTGTGTCAGACACGGAAGTGTATTCATAACCATTTTACTAAATACCATTAAGTTACGAAGCCTTTAGATCCATTAAGCTTTTCAATTCTGACTCTGGAAGTTTCTCTGGAGCACACACCAACACACCAAACCGCTCTGGATGACTTTGTGTACAACCCTAACAATTTTCGAAAGATGGCTGGAGTTCCCCTTTAAAGTGGAACTGAAAGCCGGTGAATAACTTCAGCTACGTAATAAATATATATTAACTTATGAAATCGACTGCAGCGTCTACTGACGATGGTCGACATATCACCACACCTATAAGTCCAGGGTCATAAAGTGCCCATCACAGAGCTCATGAAGGCTAAAGCTAAAACCGACACACACATCTCACCTCTCCTACGGACCAGCTCTGCCAACTGTGGTGGCCTAACTAGCCTCCCGGCATTGTGTAAAACCCACCGGCTCCTCCGTCAGCGACCTATTGTGGCACTGTACGAGGCGAACTGTGTCATGAAACTGGAGTATACTTGACTAATCTCCATTTTTGTTGTCATTTCTCACCTTTGCTGCATCCCTACTCACCTCACACAGCGCCAACGGACAAATCACCGCGCTCTCGCGAGAATATCATCCACAGTATGTTTCGCCGTCTCATAATCTCGCGATATCTCCTCCCCATCCGTGAACCACCGGCGCTGTGATTGTATCCATGGCGTTAAATGGGCGAAATGGTATGCGAGACACGTTCGTGCATTGCGCACATGCAGGAGAGAAAGGAGGAGAGGTGAATTCTGGCAATATGTTTCACCTGGAACTTAAAAACGACACCACTTCACTCGATACCTCATGGTAGAGTGTGTAAACTTCGACCGCACCAAAAACTATACAGTATCTCATAATTATAATTTAGTTCATCATAATTATGACTTGGGGTCTCATAATTATGACTTAGTCTCTCATAATTGTGACTTAGGAAATTGCTTTCTCCTAACTATTACTTAGCTGATGACAGTATCTCACAATTATGAGTTAGCATCTCATTATTATGACTTAGTGTCTCATTATTATGACTTAGCATTTCGTAATTTTGATGGTATCTCATAATTATGACTTACTCCCTCATCGTCATGACTTGTTTTCTTCTAATTATGACTTGCTTTCTCATAATTATGACTTAGCATATCATAATTATGACTTAGTATCTCGTCACTTTTACTTGTGTCTCATAATTATGACCTAGTATGTCATAATTATGATTTAGTGTTTCACCATTTTTAATTAGCAGCTCATGATTTTGACAGTTTCTCATAATTTTTACTTAATATCTTATCACTGTGAGTCATACTATAGCTTCTCATAATTATGACTTAGGGTCTCATAAATTTGACTTAGTATCTCATAATTATGACTTTACATCTCATAATTAACTTAGTATCTCGTAATCCTGTCTTAGCATATTTTATTATGATTTGCATCTCATAATTATGACTAGGAATTTCATAATTATGAATTTGCATCTCATAATTATGATTTAGTATCTCATGATTAAGTTTGCATCTCATGCATTCGACTTATTAACTCCTACTCTTCACTTAGAACATCATAATTATGACTTAACATCTCATAATTATGACTTTTTCATAATAATAAAAAGAATGAGGTACTAAGTCAAAGTGATCAGATACTGTCTGACCTTTTATTCCTCCAAATGGCAGAAACGAGTTTCCATTGCACTCTATTAGCATAGTAGGAGTAGCCTGTATGCTTTATGCAAGAGATCTAAGATTCCCCTAAAACTAAGATTCCTGTCCAGTGGAGTGTGACAGACCTAGCCAAAATGCTGAATTATTCAGCCAAGACTCAGCTCAATAAATAAATAACTTGCCAGATGCTGCCAAATGACAGAATTTGGCAGCTTGACATGTGCTCATTTATAAGCAGCTACAGCAAAAGAGCCCAAAGACCTCTCTAAGTAGGTTGGGCCTTTCTGTTAGCTGATGGAATATGTGGTGCTTCTAAGTTATTCACACGGCTTACGAAGCCTCTATTTTACATCCTCTTCATCTATACAAGGACAAGGGGTCTTTTCATATGACTTGTTAATTCATGAAGCCCCAGTGTTGATGGAGTAAGCAGTGTTAATAAGTTGTTCATGCAGTTTACCAAGCCAAAACATCTACTTTAATATCATTTTCATCCGATAAGAGACCTAGGGTCTGTTTAAACAGCGCACCTGAAGTGCATGCGCCTGGTTTATGTAACTTTCCACGTTTTGTGTATCCACTCTAACCCAGTAGGCTTATTCTGACAGTGGCATTTTAGTCAATGAGGATCATCAGTGCTTGCACAAACATTGCTCTGGTGTCTTTTTTTCTGTGTCGCTTTGCATGCTCCACCGTCTGTCAGTGGCTTTGTGATGGATGTGTTTATCAATTTCGTGGTTTTCGGAGAGGAGAGAGGGACCGGAGCAGATGCTTGCAGCTGCACACCAGATTACGGGGTGGAGTGGTGAGTGGGGGAGCGTGCTGTGATTCTGTGCGCTGGGAGTTTGGAGGGGGGCGTGGGGGGAGTTATGGTGGGGAGTGGAGGGGGGTATGTACAGTGGTGGTAGGAGAAGCAGGGTGGGGGTGGGAGTTATAATTTAAAGGAACCTTTCCTCTGAAGTGTTTGCCAAAGTGCACCCCGGCAAACACAATCACAAGTCGGGTTGGTTAGGCTTGCAGAACTAATGAGGGCTTGCACGTCGAGGCAAGGGCTTTGATGTTCTGGGTAGCTGGCTCCTTGTTTTTTTTTCCTCTGCCTTTTTCTCTCTTTCTCCATGTCCCACATCAAAAATGGAAAGGGTAGGCTGGACACAGAACCCAGAAGCAGATGTTTGCAGCTGTTTTGCCGTTGTCCCTCTCTCTTTTGATCTACGCTTGTGTGTGTACCGGATCTGTCGGCCTATCTGTCTACCTGTCTGTATGTACTTCTGTCCGTTGCTCTGCTTCGGTGGTGGTGAACTTAAACAGCATTCTTATCCAGCGTCAGATCAGTGCACGCCATCTCTCTCCCCCCTCGAACTTCAATTTCTGGAGTGTCTGGTTGTCATTATTCTAGATGCTGTCAGTATGTTGCTTTGGACGTGTAAGTGGCTGCATTGCATTGACAGGAGAGATCGCGCTCCAAAGCTATTCGGCCTCTCTCTGTCTCACACATGGAAGAAACAGCGACAGGAAATTCCCTTTTGCAGCAGCTCCAGGGTGAAATGATAAAGGAATGAAGAAATGCAAACCAGAGATCCAGCCCTTTATCATTCCACACCACTCTCCTTTCTCTCCCATCTCCTTTACTGTAACACTAAATACCACGCAAGTCGTTGAGGCATTGGAACAGTCCTCTCTGACCTGCCTTAGCCCTGTGGAATGGTGCAGATTGAAGCACGTTTTAGGGGAGTATTACGTAGTAACACATGGTTTATTCACATTTATACAAGTGTTGAGGCTTGCACTTTTCAGGAACTCAATTCGGCAGCAACGGTCAATGCTGGGTAGTATAACAAAGTACAATCCTAATTCTTAAGGAATTCTGCTAAGACATCTTCAGTTGTGTGTTACAGAGTGTCTTCAGAAACTGTACAATAGCACTTATGAAGGCTATAGTAGGGCTGCATCTTCATATACAGTACTTTGCAAGTCAGAGACCACCCTTCTTGTATTTACTTTCCAGTGTAAATGGCCATTATGTATATTTATTCATTATGTATATATGTATTCATCAGAAAACACAAGCTCTTCAGACGAAAAATGAGTGACTGAAAACATACCTTATATATATATACATATACATACATACATACATATATATATATATATATACATATATGCTCATGAATAACAGCCGTGACTAGATTTGGCATTGACTGGACTGAAGTTTCTGGATGTAGACCAAATCAGTGTTCAGCCACTCTTATATCAAGGAATTTGTGCAGCTGGGCCAGATTTGGTGGATGCCTTCCCTGATACAGTTCTAAGGAGTTTCCTGTAGACTGGGATTTTAGCCACTGCTGGTAGACCCGCATGACCGTACGCTTCCATACACCTGCAGATTCAGCTACTTCCTTCACACTATGGTCTTTGGCCACGCCCAAATGCTCAGTCACTCCTTTTAGCCAATCATTAACATCTGCTCTGGAGCCATTTTCCACACATTGAATGAGACACTCCCTGCACTGTAGCACCTCTTCTCAATCTATAGATCCCGTCACTCACACCCCATGGGTATTTATAGCCCCATCATCCTCATACAGCACCATCCCCAGGAGCCTGAAGTTACCACCACCTTAAACACAGAAGCCTCAACTAAATATCGTATTTTAGAGTGTCTTCACTCTTTACCCTTATTACAGCTTCTGTTTTTTTTTTTTTGGGAAACGTTTTGAGTTTTCCATAGAAATGTACAGGTGAATTTTTCCTTCTTCACAGTTGGTTGTAAAGTCTTCAACATTTGTCATGCTCTTGTTCACAATGTTGATGTGTCAGCCCACTCCCACCCACAGTCCTGTATATGACATACTCTCATCATGCCATATCTTTGTGTTATTAGTGGGCATAATTGTGGTACTGGCCTTTCTTTAGAGCACTCTCCACAGCTGAGCTGATAAAGGCTCTGCTATTTCTGTAGCACTATAATGCAGTTCATTTGTTGTTCACAACACCACAAGAATGGAGCTCATGAGTGCCATAGACTCTAGTTAGTTGCATTTTCTGCTTCTGATGATCAAAGTAACTCCAAATACATTCAGTGATGTTGAGGTCTGGACTGTGGGGTGGACAATTCATTGCTCTGGGAACACCAGCAGCCTTTATGATTGATCTTCTTCCAGGTAAAAATGAGTATAATGTACTAGAAATGTACTTTTAAATCAGCAAGTAAATTTAAAGCCTATTATTGTCTTATGTGGTGAATACAAGTGCACTATAACACTATAAGCATATATAATACTAATGTACAAATTACACGTACATTTTACCTCAGTAGTACCTCAGTGTACTTAATATAAGTATACTAAGAATTTCACTGCTCAAGAAATATATGTATATATATATATATATATATATATATATATATATATATATATATATATATATATATCTCTATATATATGTGTGTGTGTGTGTGTGTGTGTGTATATATATATATATATATATACAGTATATATATATATATATATATATATAGATATATATATAAATATATAGTATATGTATATGTTTATGTGCATAGTTAAATAAATCATGTTGGCTTCACGAAATAGTACAGCTGTAAAGTGTACAAGTTGTTATATTTAAGTATATGTTTAGTATATTTTTAAAGCACTAATGATTATATTTAGGGTACTAAGTACATAGTTAGTATATAAAATAGCACACTTTCAGTACATTAATCACAAGTTTAGACGTATACTAACTATATACCTATATTAAGTACTGTACTGTACTGTTTATCTTCTTTGTCTGTTTTCATTTTTGAGGAGTTTCCTGAACGTCCTTTCAGACCCCTAGCACTTAATTGCCTCCTTATAATGAACAAATGGGCAGAAATTGTGGAGCCTGAGTTACTCCTCTCTCTCCAAGGTACAGGGTAAAGGTATGGTCTTGGTGGTCTACCAGGTCTTGCACAGTTGTGTGCAGTCACACTTTCTCTATAGCTTGTTTAGGGCTCCAGTTTTGGAAAGTATTCCTTGGACTTTCCCCTTTCTGTACACAAGCGGATTGTCCTGTATCTGATCCTCCTCCTCAGAAATATCCCCTGAAAAATGAATACCTGGTACTTAGTCAGCTGCAAGCTAGATAAACGAAGGGTGGTCTCGAACTTCTGCTCTGCTCCGCAGTTTGAACTCTGTGATACCAATGAAATCATTATGAAACCAAATACACCGGTTAGAAGCAGTCAGATTAGATTATGTCTTTACTGGTTACATTTTTAGTCATGTAATTTGTAATCAGTGCCAGATTACATTTCTTAAGTAATCTACCCAACACTGCCAACATTAGCTCTGTCTGTGTTGAGTTAGCGCACAGCAGTCGAGCCTCCTTTTCAGTGGCAGTTGCACAGACAGGGACAAACTGTCCTCAGCGGTCCTCAAACTGACTGTCAGTTTTGTACAACTGATCCCACTAAGACTGGCATCATTCCTCTCCTCAGCCCTGTTCCCCTCTTGTAAAAGTCAGTCTCGAGGGAAACCACATCCATGCTGCCCACTTCTAGACACTTTCCACAAGACACACGGGCTCGTTCGCCAGTTCATCCAGCTCTCCAGACACTTTCTTTTGTTCTCAAGTCACTGTAAATATCCTAGCACAGCTTCTATTAAAGGAGCACCCCGGAAATGTCATAGACGGTCCTGCGTGGAATTCCCAACATTTCTCTAAACGGGGATTCATTTACCAGCAGAATTCATCATTTGCACAATCAGACATGATGAAATACATATGCGCCTCAGTGTTGGTGTAAATTGATTATCGTTGCCGCAGTTCAGTGAAGACAGCCTTTAAGAGAGTGTTCTTTCATTGCAGCACATGACGTTTGGTCTCAAATACAGCACAGCAGTTTCCAAGCGAATTGAAACGCGACTGTTTCTAATCAGACTGGTGAAAGAAGCGATGGGAGGCACGAGCATTCTCCAGTTATTTTTTTCATGGCTTTCACTGTGGTCCTCATGTGCACAGGTTAGGCAGCGAGCTGTATTCGCATTCACAAATGTCCTGGTTTACATTATATCCAGCCAATGGGCAAAGGCACATCCTCTGTCCTCTGTTTCAGTCTGCTACGAAATTTGCTTGGCTTATGGCGTCAGTTTTTGATACCTAAAATGAGTTGAGAAAAACTTGCAAAAGATTTGCCATGGCAGGACGAGTTCATTAAGCGCACATTTCCAAACGTACACACACAAACTGTATGCGGTGGCAGTGCCTTGCCTTTCTCAGCAATAATACGTTCCTGCTGTTGTGCCTTGTTATTGTGAGGAACACAGATGGCGTTCGGGGCATTTTCATGGCTGAAGAGTCCAAACAGGGGGAAACAAAGACAAATGACATGAATCACTCCTCTCCTCAATCTCTGACTTGGCATCGGGAGAATAACAACAGCCACACAAAGCAAATGGATCCCAGATGAGGGGGCCGAGTGGAGAAGTGGCTGAGACGGTGCTGCGGAAGAGTAAGACTGGAAGCCTAACACTCATGCACACTTGGCATGAAAGGGCCAGGCTAACTGTCTTCTGCCCCCCCTGTCTTATCCCCTGATGAGTTTCTGGCCTGCTGGTAGGGCAGGGAGACTCTTGCGGCTGCTCACTTGCACACATTGACCCACTCGGTGACCCTGCACTCGTCACACAGCACGTAACAGCACCAGTGGAAGCGGCAGTGGCAGCGTTCACTGCGTGTCTGCTTTAGGATGTTGTGGCCACGGCCACAGCACAGCGAGCCGCAGCCGTCCATGGCAGGGCTGCTCTTGTTGCAGATGCGACCCTGCGTGCCCGGTGAGTCCACAGAGGGCTCACGCTCACAGAAGTCTGGTGACTTCTCAAAATACACCAACTCCCTGGAAAGGCTGCGGCGTCGGGCCCTGCCAGGCTCTGCCCCTGCCGGCTCGGATGCCACCCGAGGGTTGAACACGCCGCTGTTCTTGTTCTGGGAGTTGATGAAGACGGCGGACAGGAACTTCTGCCGGAGCAGGGAGCCCACTAGCCGGAACTCTGGGGACACGTACCAGCATGTTTTGAACTGGCAGCTGCCGGAGGTGCCGTGGCACTTGCACTTCCTTTTCATGTTGTCAGTCACTATCTGTGCGGAAAACATAGACGTGTGTATGTCAGTATTTGAGAACTGCAATGCGAATTTAAGTACACTGACATTATTTGCAACATACATATGTAATTAAACAAAAGGAACAGACTGCAAACATTGATTGATCAGTTGTTTGATTCAACCATCTTATAATGTCTATGATATCTGGAGTGATATAAACATATGCACAGAACATGTATCGATGTTCTATAAGGACTGACCTACACAGTCTACACTGTCATAGATACCCTTCTGCACAAGTTGACAGTGTTACACTAGAAGTGTTGCGCTACACTGTTACACTAAGTGTTTGCTACAGTGTTCAAAGTGTACAAAGTGTTACAATCTAAACAAGGTACTTTAAAGTGTTGACTAGTGTGCATAATGTTACAATTATACAGTAGTGTGTTACACTGAAAGTGTTACATTGCGATGTTATACTGAAAGTGTACATCAGTGTGCGTAATGTTTCACTACAAGTATATTCTAGTGTGTTACACTGAAAGTGTTACACTGCGATGTTATACTGAAAGTGTTACACTGCGATGTTATACTGAAAGTGTACATCAGTGTGCATAATGTTACACTACAAGTATATTCTAGTGTGTTACACTGAAAGTGTTACACTGCGATGTTATACTGAAAGTGTACATCAGTGTGCATAATGTTACACTACAAGTATACACTAGTGTCTGCAATGTTCTCCTGACATTAACGCGTACAGTGTTACACTACAGGTGTGCACTAAAGTTGACAATGTTACATTTAAAGTGTTACACAGTTATGTGTTTTGCTACAGCGCGCAAGTGTTACACTAAAGGATATACACAAGGTGGCATTCAAAGTGTTACATTAAAGCTTACATTACACAAAAAGTGTTACACTGTAGTTTTATACAACGTTAAACTAAAGGTACAATATCATAATTAAAATGCAAGTATAATATCACACTACAAGTATACACTAGTGAGTTACACTGCACTGTAGTGTATATCAGTATGTTCAAAGTTACATTGAATGTGAATACCATAGTGCACCCTGTTATACTTAAGGTGTAACACTGAAATCGTATAGTGACAGTGTATATTAATGTGGTACACAACACTACAAGTACACTACAAGTGTAGCCTATTGTGCTATATTGATGTTATGCTTGAGTGTTACAGTGCGTAGATTAGTGTGCATAATGTTACACTACAAGTATACACTAGTGTGTTACACTGCACTGTAGTGTATATCAGTATGTTCAAAGTTACATTGAATGTGAATACCATAGTGCACCATGTTACACTAAAGGCGTAACACTGGAATTGTGCAGTGAAATTTTACATAAGTGTGCTACACGAAGCTACAAGTACACTACTATTGTGTTACATTGGTGTTACGCTTGAGTGTGTAGATTAGTGTGCATAGTGTTACATTACAAGTATACAGTAGTGTGTTACACTGCAATGTTATACTGAAGTGTACTTTTGTGTGCACAATGTTACACATCAAGTATACACTATACATACAGTATATACTAATGTGTACCATGTTACACTAAATGTGAACACGGTAGTGCTTCCTGTTACACTGCAAGGTTATAGTGAAAGTGTACATCAAAGTACACAGTGTTACACTAGCGTGCACAAAGTTGCAATACAAGCGTTACACTGACAATGATATACTAAATATGTTTAATAATGTGGACAGTGTTGCACTACAAGTGTTACACTTCAGTGCTACACTAAAACTGCTCAGTAAACTGTTTAGTGTTGGCAGATTAGAAGGACACATGACGAACCACAGCAGTGCATCGCTTATGACCATACCTGCCTGCCAACTCGGTTGTTGTGCATCTTCATGCGGGCGTGTATGTCTCGCGACGACCCTCTGGAGTCCAGCCAGTCTCTGGAGAAGCGGACCCCATAACGGGCATCATGACTGCAGCCCCCCCACTCCCAGGTCTCCTGCAGAGAGGTGACCCCCTCAGGCAGAGGTTTGAGGAGAGTGGCAGGGTGGGCAGAGCGCAGGTACGCGGGCAGGCCACTGTGATTGGGGCTGAACTCTGGCACCCGCCCAACGGCTCCCGCGATGTTCACCCCGCTCCTCTGCAGCGTCTGCAGCTGCAGCTGGGTAAGTTTCAGGCGGATTTTGTCGTCATCGAGTCTGCGCTTAGCTTCACAGCCACAGCCTCGCAGTTTACCCAGGCTGCAGGCGGAGGCCACTGAGTGAGCCACACCTGCAGCCAGCAAAGCCAGGGAGAAGGCGCTTTCTCTGAAACCTGCAGGAACAGGATTATACGGCTTGTGAAGAGTTTAGATACACTTTCTTTTGAGATTGGCATTTTCTCGCTTTTACCTAATTAAGTGCTCAGAATGATCCACCAGCACAAATAATACCTGCTCTGTGGTGGTCCTGTGGTGGTCCTGACCACTGAAGAACAGGCGGGGGGTGGGTGGTGTATGCAGAATCATATTTCATATGGACTACATTCTGCAATCGTAAAACTAGAAAGTGCACCTACATGGCAAGTGGAACTGATAAAGGTGAGGGTAGACAGTTTTAACACTATAACTGATTGAATGATATAACAAACGGCCATAATTCATTTTACATTATCCTTTTCCAACCTCACTTTAGCCCAGGTGCTTTTTATTACTGTGCCTTTCAAATTGCAGTCCATATAAACTGCTTATACATCTAAACCGCTTATACTTCTGAGTAAGGGTGGGTTACCCTCATTGGGCAAAAGGCAGGAAACACCCTGGATAGGCCACCAGTCCACCGCAAAGCAGCCCCCTCTGTTGGCCAAAACAAGGTCAACACAAGACGTCTGCCCATCAGCTCTGTTAGACATTAAAACAGGGACACCTCCAACAGGCCATCAAAAACAGCGGATGTCTTCTGAATGTACAGAAGGCGTTTACCTTCTCCTGTAATTCTGCCATATTGGAGGTACTTGTTTTTCTACGGACAGTGACAATCGGTTTCGAAACTAGTAGGAATGGCATAATAAAGGCTATGGCCTATGACAATATGACCATTATATGACCTAACTAGGTTGGTGTCCAGCAGAATCGACTTCCCTCCACCTCTGGGACTTTTAGTGTGTTCCCACTCACCCCTGTTGAGTATGGCACTCTGGTGTGGCACTTTGCCGTGGTTCTCCAGTGTGGAGCAGTTCCATCGCTGGTCTCTGAGCTGGTGCTGGCATTCATGAATGGCGACCTGAATGCCCTGGAGGGCCGAAGCCGTGACATCAGGACTGCGCACACACAGACGCATCTGCCTCTTACTCAGGCCTGCCAGCCGCAAACACACCGCGTTGGGGGTCAGCATAGGCTCTCCTGCCACCTTCATACCGAGGATGTCATTGCACAGCACCCTGGGAGAAAGAGCACATCATTGTAATTACACTGACGGTGGAACCATGGAGCGTGGGACTGGTGGCAGAGGGATGATAATCAGTGTTGTAAATGGTCTCCTGATTTGTTTTCCCTTAGACTGAACACCGGTCTAAACAACCATTATTATACAAGTCACTCAAGATGCTCAGAAGGTACGATATTAAATAATATTAATTAATATAATATTTCATAAACATAATTAATATAATGTAATATAATATAATATTTCATATTAATATTAAAACCTCCAAAACCAAAGTTACAAAGTGGTTAAGGTACAGAGAGTAAATGGGACTCATAAGGGCTGTGCCTGACGTGGTAGACCACCAAAACTGTCCCCCATCACACAAACAGGAACTGAAGCTTTGAGAGAGAGAGAAGAACATTAAGCTCCACTCTTGCTTCAGGTCTGAAAACATCCTAACCCTCCATTCACACTAGCATGCAACAGAACCACAAAGGACCAGCCCCTTCCTATAGGGGTACGCAGTTTATAGCCACATTGGCCATGTCAACTTTAGTCAAATAAATTATGATGTGGTGAAGCGACATTGTAAATAATTCGCTGCATCTCAATTATGTATTACACTAATACTACACGGTATATACTCTGTACTAATGCTTATAGTATGGGTTCGGCAGGCTAGTACACACAATATTAGCATTAGCATTCGTTTCTTACTAACAGGAAGTGATGAGGCTTCCATCAATCCAAGCTGTGCTCTGAAGGCTGCTTCAGCAAACGTCTCTTTTTGGAAGATGCAAATAAATAAACACATTATTTACTAGAATACATTTATTTTACAGGCTGTTTGGACAGATTTCGATTGAACTTACATTTATACTCTACTTCTGGACCTGCCACCACTGCAGCCACAGTCACATCATCGTCCACCATGTTTTCTAAATTTTCAAGACAACTCCTTTTTCACCTTCCCATTGCATTGTGGGATAATAGTGTCCATCATTACTGAACAACATAATAAAAACCTGACTGGTTCTAAGAGTGCATGGTGGGTTTTTGAGTAGGCTTAACTTCGTAACTGTTCTATACACTACATACTCAAAAGCTAGTTGGATTAGTATCAACTCCACAATTGGGACGCATGCATTGGGTCCTTCAGATCAATCGTAGATATGGTGTCCGAGGTCCCCAGGTTCTGCTCTCTGATTCTTTTTTCCTACCGGCCATTTTGTTCTTATTGTCAGCAGTGCGGTGCTCAATGTTGAGGAAAAGCTCAAAACTGCTGCTTCCTGTTTTCCCAGCTTGTATGACGTGTCTTTGTACATATACATTTGAAGAAAATGAAGCGTGGAAGAAAGCTGCAGAAACTGTTGGCGTCTCTGGGGACATTAGGTCACTCCATAGCTAGCTAGGTTGGCCAGCATGCTAACTAGTCAATAAAGCTATCCAATAATGCAATCAGGTTTCAAAAACAATAAGTCTGTTTGTCAATAACAATCTTTTTAAACTAGCTGGCTTTCCAGGACCCTGTACACGCCCACATTCAACAGCATGAGCAGACTTGAACACACCCACAACAAACAAACTTGGGGAAACATTAGCAACTCATCGTCTGCTAGCGTGAATGTAGGTCCATCCCATTTCAGGAAGCTCCTCAAAGACATAAAGAAGAAGACTTTAAAATTAAAAATCTGCTGACATTCTCAGGAGAAGGTAGACCAACCCAGAGATCAGACCTCAACATCACTGAATGTGTTTTAGGCTAACATGGATAATCAGAAACAGACAAAGCAAACAACAAGACCAAACTTTGGAGGTGTGGAAAACTATCCCTGCCGATTTCTTGGAAAAACCTGAGAGCAGGCTGCCCAGAATGATGGAAGCTGTAATAAAGCAATGGTATGAGCTACACTCATTGTCAGTTTTATCAGCTCCATTAACCCTATAGAAGCACTCAGTAGCTCAGAAGCACTGTAGTCTATCTGATCAGCTGAGGGGACAGTGAGTGGACAAAGCGATCAGAAACTCCAGCAGCACTGCTGGGTCTGATCCACTCACACCAGCACAACACACACTAACACCACCTCAGTGTCACTGCAGGGCTGAGAATGATCCACCACCCGCATAATACCTGCTCTATGTGGGTCCTGTGGGGGGTCCTGACCATTGAAGAACAATGTGATAGGGGGCTAACAAAGTATACAGAGAATCAGATGGACTACAGTCTGTGATTATAAACCTACAGAGTGCACCTACAGCTGATAAAATGAAGCACTAGTGTAGATATGTAGAGGTGTACTTATGGGTGCCAGTGTTCTATACACTACATACTCAAAAACTAGTTGGATTAGTATCAACTCCACAATTGGGCCGCATGCATTGGGTCCTTCAGATCAATTGTAGATATGGTGTCCGAGGTCCCCAGATGCTGCTCTCTGAATCTTTTTTTTCCTACCGGCCATTTTGTTCTTATTGTCAGCAGTGCGGTGGAGTTATATACCTGTCCATATAGTTACATACCTATATATGGACTGGTATATATATATAGTTATATACCTGACCATATAGTTATATACCTGTCCATATAGTTACAAACCTATATATGGACTGATATATGTATATATATATATAGTTATATACCTGACCATATAGTTATATACCTGTCCATATAGTTACATACCTATATATGGACTGGTATATATATATAGTTATATACCTGACCATATAGTTATATACCTGTCCATATAGTTACATACCTATATATGGACAGTTATATATATATATATATATATATATATATATATATATATATATATATATATATATATATAGTTATATACCTGTCCATATAGTTACATACCTATATATGGACAGGTATATATATATATATATATATATATATATATATATATATATATATATATATATATATATAGTTTTCTGGATATTTTCTGATCCTGATAAAACACCAGGGACAGGCCATTGCAAATACAGACATTAGATAGCTTCGGGCGTATTTAATGACACAATAAGTTAAACCAAGAGCTGCCATCAAATTCAAAACAGCTACCACAAATGTGCAGGTGTGAAACTGTGCAGGATATAACATCTACTGTGAGCCATTTAGAATTAAACATTGTTTATGTGTTTGTTTGTTTGTTTGTTTGTTGCATTAATTCCTACACAGAGGTGCCACTTCCCACCAGACAAGGCAGGCAACAGTTTGGGGCCCCAGACCAGTGGGGGCCCCCAAGGGTATATTTATTTATTTACGTTCATAGTTTTTAATGATGTTTATAATCATACTGTACTGCAAATAATAGTCCTGTGAACTATATTTTGCAATTAGGGTCAGATTATTTATGACATAATGGTGAAGAATGCTGGTAGGTGGGCCCCCTGTGAATTTCGGCCTAGGGGCCCAGACTCTATTATTGCCACTGACTCTTCACGAGGTTACTGTTTACTCAATAGCTGCTTCTGTCACTCATGGTGCAGCCCATTCGGGGTCCTCCGTGACTGCTAGTGCACAACTGTATACCCTACCTACCTACTGTGGTGCATTATGGGACTGTAGGAGTGCTGGCTGCATAGTGACTTACATAGTCAGATAGACACAGAGTGATTTGAACTTTCTGGCATCATTTGAACTCTCCCCTGTAAACCTACAATGCTACTCGTTTCTGTTTGGGCAGCGACAAACATCCATCAGGACACTGATCTCCAGCTTCGACATATGGCATCGCTTGTCCAACTGGTTCCACTTCATACAGAACAACCATGAGTGCACGACGAGCTGCTGTTATTGAATACTCTTCGGAATCACATCACCGGATCACATCCAAGCCCCCTGATATAGGAACACTGATGGCACTCCTGCCTGATCTGGCTTGTCCTATCTGTCTCCGTTAAAGAGGGAACGCTCCAATAAGTGCTCAAGGCATGCAAGCTCTGGTGTGTTGTCATCTGTGATGTGATGTCATCCGATTAAGCCACCCAAAATAGCTCCCTCAGCTCACTTCAAGCTGTGGAGGGGACGGCAACCTTCCGCAGATGTCAAGGGGAAAGGTAGTAAGGTAGCAATGCGACACAGAGGAGGTGCGAATGCAATAAGGGACAGCTCGGCTTGTTGGAAACCAGCAGGCCTAAATCACGGCCTAGGAAAGGACAGCATACGATCCATCCATACGATCTGCTCCTCCTTTTCTGTCTATGGATGAGCCCACCGATTACAATAGTGAGAGTCGCTGATCTGCAGCTTCTAAGTCCCAGTGTAGCAAAGGGGATCCTCAGACTGGAAACATCCCAAAGCAGTTATTAATGACCTTTAACTTCCCTTTTGTTGCCTCTCACTCTAATCCCCCTGCACCTCCCCACACACCCACCCAGAGCAAAGACAGCAATACAATGGATGGATAGCAGCTATTATAGAGCCCCCTGTTTTCTCTCTCTTTCCTTTGGCACGTTTATTATTAATAGAGGGGCAAAGAAAAGACGGCACCCAGAAAAAAAGCCAGGCACCTTCAGCTCATCTGTGCTCATGAGGAAGGACAAGTTCCAAGGAATCGTGAAGGACAGAGGACGTTCCCAAGCCTGCACTGTTCCCTGGCACATGCATAACTGGTTTTGATTAGCACGCTTGCAGCCTATGTGTGTGCCTGTGATGGGAAGTATATGGCTGGAGCCATGCTCACAATGCACAAACCCATGGTGTGCAAAGGATTCCAGACTTTTCCTGAGTGCAGTGCTCACTACAGGCCTAAACCCAACACTATGCTGAGAGCTAGATCCTCAGTGCTGTCAGTCCTGGAAGAAGAAGAAGAAGAAGAGGAAGAGGAAGAAGACTCGTGTGGCTGCACGCATAGCCTAATGAGGCAGCTTCATTTGCATTAGTAAGTGAGCTAGACCTCGCAGACGCACAGCACCTCTCGCAGTTCTGTACTCACGTGAAGGCAGGTGACAGAAGTGCTGCGGCTAGGATCAGGGCTCGTCCCGGACGGCGGTGGCGCGACGTTTCCATTCCGATGAGCGCGTTTCTCGACGTGACATTAAAACAGCGTTTGTGCTGATGCGTATTTTTGAAGCGCGCGGAAGGAGGACAAGAGCGAGTGCGCGGAGCTCTCGCGGAGAGGAGGCGAAAAGAGGAGTAAGAGGAGCGCTCGGAGGAGGAGGTGGAGGAGGAGGATGAGAAGAAGGAGGAGGAGGAGGAGGAGGAGGGCCAAACACAGCCTGCGCGCCTGTTTTCAAACTATTACAGGACTATGGGGGAACCTGCGCGTTTATAGGAGGCTCCTATGCAGCACTGATATAACCCCAGCCCTGCACACTGTGCTCCGTCAGTGACCTTCCTCGTGATGGTGCTGATGATGATGATGGCTGTCAGCAGTAAACCCAAACTGTTGCCGCAGCCGGACTCAGGGAGATGTTATGTTTATTCATACGGGCTGGAATGTTTGCAGCTAAAGCAGCGGAGAAACAGCAGGCAGGCGCGCGGAGCGGGGGGCAACGTCACGCGCTCGGCAGCCCCACCACCCACCGACACACAGACAGACAGACAGACGAACGGACGGGGCTCCCACTCAGACCAGCACTTCACTCGCCGTGCTGTTATAGAGATATCCTCTACGGCCCTAAACATGGTTCTCCAAGGGTTCTTTAGTAAAGCACTAATGGCTATGGAGAGCCTAAACCATGAGAGATTAAAGAACCACGTGTAGGCATAAATGGTTCCTTACATGGGTTTCATGTGTGATGGAAAAGGAACTTTTAAAGAACACTATTGACACAAGTCGTAGAACCCTTTTCTTTGGTACAGCATAGAACCCTTTTTACCTAGAATGTCTTTATATTTATTATTATTATTATTATTATCTATATTATTATTGTTATAATTATTATTATTATTATTATTATTATTATTATTATTATTATTATTGTTATTAATAATATTATTATTATTATTATCTATATTATTATTATCTATGTTATTATTATTATTATTATTATTATTATTATTATTATTATTATTTATTTTGTTGTTGTTGTTTTGCTACATATTAATTGTATTATCTGTGTTTATTTATCACTTATTATAATATTATTTTTTAAGCTTATTATGAACTCACATGTTAATAAGACATTTATTAACAACGTAGTTATTACCAACACATATTATTAACACACTTATTACAGTATTAATCATATTACAATATTTCCTAATGTATTGAGATACTTATTACTAATTCACTTATTATTAACTCACGCATAATACACACTTGTTAATAGCTTACTCATTACCAACACACTTATTAACACACTTACTACAGTATTAACACACATGTACTAGTATTAAAACAAACACAAAAATAAACAACCCGTTATTAATTAACACACAACTACTCAAAGACTTATTAACACACGTATACTAACACAAGAGTAAAATTAGCACACTTATTATTAACACACTACAGTATTAACACACTTATTATTAACACACTACAGTATTAACACACTTACTACAGTATTAACACACTTATTATTAACATACTTATTACCGTATGACACCCCAGCACAGGCCGTCGCGCTCCCTCCCGCGCCTCGCCGTCCCCGCCTTGCCAATTATTTATTAGGCACACTTTATTACAGTATTTACTATGAGCACACCTAGTGACGATGCATTGATTCAGAGACACCACACACCACTTCGTAAATAACGGCCACTTAGTTAGCACGTATGATTAACACACTCATTATTATTAATTCCGTTATTATTAACACACATGTTATTTACTTACATATGAATAACACACATGTCCTTAATGTTAGTTAATATCAATACACGTATTATTAACTCATTAATGATATATACCATTAATACAGCAATTATAGCAATAATAATTTGTAACATATATATATTTATTATAGCTATTTTATTAATTATTGTACTGTCGTTATTACATTATTAGTATTGTATATTGTTGTTGTTATTATTATACTGTGTGTGTGTGTGCCTGTGTGTGAGTGTGGAACATTGTATTTATAATATTTTAATAATAATTCTACTGGAGTGATTATTACTGTGTTATTATATTGTTATTACTATTTTGTTAATGTTATTATGTTGTTATTGTTTTTTATTGTTGTTGTTTTTGATGTTATTATTGTTGTCATTGTTGTTAATAGTGATGGTGGTGATTATATAGTGTATGATGACGATAATGTAATATCGATGATGTAATGATGATGTTGCTAATTATGATGATGGTAATGATGATGATCACTCGCTCGTGCTGCTGACTGATTATTATATTATTCCTTGATTGCCCTGACCTCTCGCGCACGTGTACAATCAGATAATAACCCCTCTCACTGACACGGTCTGCGCTCAGGTGAACGCTTCCTTCCTCGCTCGTTGTCGACGGTCCGAATTCCGATCAGTTCTAATCGATACTCTCTCTGACGTCGGCATTTCGGCGTTTGGTGCGTCTCCAGGTCGCGCCGGAGAATCGGCTTATTCCCCTAAGGCGGGAGCCGGCCTGAAAGTGGCGGGATTAATTTAATGAAATTGAGTTAAAACCCACCCATAACCAGCATCAACAAGAGACAGTGACAATTCCGCGTTTAATCTCCCCTATTCCGCTGCCTAATCTCTGCCGATGAAAAGTGCATTAGCATTTGGCCGCGGCGTGTAAGTCTAAGTGGCTTAAAAAGTGATTTGAAGTTGATTTGTGTATAAAAAGGCCCTGCTTTAACCGGATTGCCACTTAATCTGCTCCGCGGCGCATGAGTGCCTCTGAGGCGCAGTCTGAGCACCTTGGAGAAGCGAGAGCGAGTAAAGAGCAAAGAGCGGCTGTCATTAAACACAGCCCAACAAAAGCACTTCCTTCAGTTAGCCATTTGCTGTAGAGCTTCAGAGAAAACGGGGCTTTAGGCCACTCTGTGTGTGTGCGGGTGTTTGTGTGCTGTTGTGTGTGTATGTGTGTGTTGGCGGGTGGGTGTGTGCAGGTTTGTGTGTGTGTATGCGGGAAAGTGTGTTTGTGTGTGCTGGTGCGTATATATGCTGGCGTGTGTGTGCTGGTGGGTGTGTGTTCAGGTGTGTGTGTGTACTGGCAGGTGTGTGCAGGTGAATGTGTGTTGGTGTGTGTGTGTGTGCGCATGTGTGCTGTTTTGTGTGTGCGTGTGTGTGCAGGTGAATGTGTGCTGTTGTGTGTGTGTGCGTGTGTGCTGTTGTGTGTGCATGTGAGAGTGTGTGTGTGCATGTGCTGGTGTGTGGGTAAGTGTGTGTGCTGGTGTGTGTGTGTGTGTGCAGGTGAATGTGTGTTGGTGAGTGTGTTTGTATGTGTGCTGTTGTGTGTGTGTGAGTGTGTGTTTGTGTGTATGTGTGTGCGTGTGAGAGTGTGTGTGTGCATGTGCTGGTGTGTGTGTGCTGTTGGGTGTGTGTGTGTGTGCATGTGCTGGTGTGTGTGTGCAGGTGAATGTGTGTTGGTGAGTGTGTGTGTATGTGTGCTGTTGTGTGTGCGTGTGAGAGTGTGTGTGTGCATGTGCTGGTGTGTGGGTAAGTGTGTGTGCTGGTGTGTGTGTGTGCTGTTGTGTGTGTGTGTGTGTGTGTGTGTGCATGTGCTGGTGTGTGGCTAAGTGTGTGCGTGTGAGAGTGTGTTTTGACGGGTGGGTGGGTGGGTTTGTATGTGGTGGTGTGTGTATGTGTGTGTATGTGCTGGTGTGTGTGTGTGTTGGCGGGTGGGTGTTTGTGTATGCGTTTGTGTGTGTGAGAGAGAGAGTGTGTTTGAGTTTGTGTGAGCGGGTCAGTGTGTGTGTGTGTGTGTGCGTGTGCTGGTGTGTCAGTGTGTGTGTGTGTGTGTGTGTGTGTGTGTGTGTGTGCGTGTGCTGGTGTGTCAGTGTGTGTGTGTGTGTGTGTGTGTGGGTGTGCTGGCGGGTGGGTGGGTGTATGTGGAGTGGGAGGTGTTTTCAGCCCCCAAAAAAAGCACACTCTTAGCAAATAAAAGGTTCTATAGGGCCAAAGAAAGAAAGGTTTAGTGGAACCCTTTATTAGTTCTAGGTGACATCATATTCTAATACGAGCATTCCATTATCATAGAGAACCAGCCTTTAATCAAACAGAGGGCTCTCATGGTTCTATGTTAAAGAACTTGTGAAGAACCACATTTTGAAAGAAAACAAAAGAATGTGCACCAGGCGGCAGAGACCAGATCCAACACGTAAAGGCTGTGCAGTGCAAAATAAGAGCAGCAATAACAACAAATCACCACAAGCAGTGATGGAGGAAGTACAGAAACCATGTAGCCGAGTTAAATGATTGGGTACTGGAGTGATTCTCCAGTAAAAGCAGAAATTCCTCCATTTAGAGTAGAAGTATTTACCTTTAAACCTTTACCTTCTTACACATTACACTTACTGAGTTACTGTACACCAACACGCTACTTACAGTACACTAACGCATTACACTTACTGAGTTACTGTACACCAGCACACTACTTACAGCACATTAACACATTACACTTACTGAGTTACTGTACACCAGCACACTACTTACAGCACATTAACACATTACACTTACTGAGTTACTGTACACCAGCACACTACTTACAGCACATTACCACATTACACTACTGAGTTTTACTGTTACAACCAGCACACTACTTTACAGCACATTGACACATTACACTTACGCGATGAGTATAGCTGGTACAAACAAGCACCCTACTTACAGTACAGGGGGGGGAGAGGAATAAGCTTACGGCAAAAACTTACTGAGTTACCTGTACACCAACACTGCCTACTTACAGTACACTAACACATTACACTTACTGAGTTTACTGTACACCAGCCAACACACTACTTACCAGTCAACGGGACATAACGCCATTACACTTAACTGAGTTTACTGTTACACCACACTCTACTTACAGTACCCTGTAACGCCCTTACACTTCCTGAGTTTAACTGTACACCGAACCGCTACTTAACAGTTACACTAGACACATTACAACTTACTGAGTTTTTACTGTAGCACGCAACACTCTACTATACATTACACTAACACAAAAAAAAAATTTTTACCCCCCCACTTGACTGAGGTTAAGCTGTAAGCACCAACGACCCTACTGGTTACAGTCACTAAAACCCATTTACACTTACCTGAGTTATCTGTACACCAAACACTACTAGACTGTACACTAACGCATTACACTTACTGAGTTACCGTACACCAAGACACTACTTACAGTACACTAACACATTACACTTACTGAGTTACTGTACACCAACACCCTACTTACAGTACACTAACACATTTTTTCTCTCTTACAGTTCAGAGGTCAGAGCTGTGATCACTCTTAGTGCACTGAATTGACTGGTAAAGTGTGAAATTCAAAATGACAGTTTTTTCACTCTTAGTGTTTTGAACTCACTCACACACCACAGAATTGGACCAATCACAAAGCAGTACAACACTGCCTTAGATTGAACACAGAGACTGTGAACCGCCTGTAGATGAGTCAGAGGCAACCAAACTCCATGTGTTGTGACATCACAACCACAATTTACTGGCATTCAGAAGTCAAGCCTCAGTCCAGGAGGACTTCTGGTCTTGGCCAGGAAAACAGAACTGAACATCATAGTCATGGAGAAAATAAAAAGTGGGATTAGCTGAGGAAAATCGCATGATCGTAATAGTCGGAGAGGATAGTACTGGAAAAATCACCAACTGGACGCTACGGGGAAAAGAATAGGGGAAAAAAAAGGAGGGGGAAAAAGGAGGGGAGGGAAAGAAATATATGGGGGTTGGGCCACCAACAGACATGAGGGAATTAAAGAAAAGCCAAATGAAATAATGCCCTACAGGAACGTTCGGTGGAGGGACGGCGATTGGGCAAAGCTGGGTTAAGCATAGAGAGAGCATGTGAGGACAGTAATTCAAGAAGAGCAAGACTCAATAGTGGAGGAGGTCATGGGGTTCCTCCCGAGAGGGGTCCTACCACTACGTAGGAAAGGACGATTCGAGATAACCTGCCTCAGTTAGTGACTGTTAACTCAGTGCGGGGGTGTAAATGAGGGGAAGGAGTGGTTTTAAGTTAGAACAACAAATCATCTTCTTTTTCTTCTTCTTCTTTTTTCTTTTTCTTTTTTTACAGTGGAGTGTGTACTGTACTCTGTGCCACAACTCTGGCCACATGCGCCTCGAAGAAGGTCTGCAGTCCAGATGTTGGAAGCTATATCTCGACTTTAGTTCCCTTCCCTATGTGGTGTCACCCCTTAAACCTCTCATCCAGAGAGTTATTCATCTACTAAAATAACTTCCCTTTCATCCCATGTGCACTGGAATCGAGCAGAGAGAGAGACAGAGGGAGAAAGAAAGACAGAAAGAAAGAAAGAAAGAAAGAGAGAGAGAGAGAAAGAGAGAGAGAAAGAAAGAAAGAAAGAGAGAGAGAAAGAGAGAGAGAAAGAAAGGACGTAGCGGTGTAGCGGTGCTCTGGGGCTGATGTAGTGGCTGCTCAGCTCTTTTATTTTTCATTTTCTCTGGGTTTAACTCCACCACTGTGCATTAGTCTGATCTTCTGAGGAGCTGTATAACGCAGGTGGGGCAGTGCTGGATACTCTAAAGGCTCTAAAGGGTGATGGTGAAATTGTGTGTCGAGTTCACACTTACTCTGCTGAATTCACTCTAGAATTCACTTCTAATGTGCTGAATTTATATTTAAAATGTTGAATTCACACTTAATGTGCCAAATTAAAAATGAGTGGGTCCTTTACTCGTAAAATTCTGAATTTAAATTCACTCTTAGTGTGTTGTGTTCAGTCTTAATGTGCTAAATTCACCATACTGTGTTGAATTCACACTTAAAGTGTTAAATTGGGTTGAGTGTATTTAATTTACTCTTAATGTGAAAAAAATCAAAATAAAAAAAACAAAATAACAAAAAAAAGAAAGAAAGAAAGAAAAAGAAAGAAAGGAAGGAAGGAGAAAGAGAGAAAGAAAGAAAGATGGAAGGAAAGAAAGAAAGAAAGAAAGAGGGAAGGAAAGAAAGAAAGATGGAAGGAAAGAAAGAAAGAAAGAAAGAAAGAAAGAAAGAAAGAAAGAAAGAAAGAAAGAAAGAAAGAAAGAAAGAAAGAAAGAAAGAGGGAAGGAAAGAAAGAAAGAGGGAAGGAAAGAAAAAGAAAGAATAAAAAAAGAAGGAAGGAAAGAAAGAAAGAGGGAAGGAAGGAAGGAGAAAGAAAGAAAGAAAGAAAGAAAGAAAGAAAGAAAGAAAGGAAGAAAGAAAGAAAGAAAGAAAGAAAGAAAGAAAGAAAGAAAGGATGGATGTGTGCAGCAGTGCTCTGGGGCCGGTATATGCCACACTCAGCCCTTTTATTTTTCATTTTCTCTGTGTTTAACTCCATCACTGTACATTAGTCCGCTCTCCAGATGAGCTCTCTGGGCGCAGGTGGGGCAGTGCTGGATACTGTAAAGGGGAAATGAAGGGGTGATGGTGGAGCTGATAGACACTAGCTGGAGGAAAGGGATCTGTATTTTGTGGGAGAGAGGGAGGAGACGCGGTTAAGGGAGTAAATCCAAACACTCTGGAGTTTAAAAAAAAAGAAAAGGGAGGAAAAAGTCCACATTAGATGGCTCATATCGCGCGCTTACTGTACTGCGGGGTGACCGTGCGCGCGGACAGAGCGCTGGAGACGGACGAGTCGCGCGCACATCCGCCGCTAAACGGAATAAAACGGCACTCGAGGGCAATGGATATACGCGCGACCGGAACCGTCGGATTCGCCTCGGATCTGCCAAATGATACTTCTCTTTGAAGGAGAAAAGAAAGGAAAAGAAAAGAAAGGAAAGAACATCGTGTATGTGTTCTTTATCCTCTGTGTTTCTAAACCCTCCTCTCTCTCACTCTCTCTCTCTCTCTCTCTCTCTCTCTCTCTCTCTCCCTCTCTCTCTCTCTCTCTCTCTCTCTCTCTGTCTTCTTTTCTTTCTCCGCCGTGCCCTGTGAGGAGAATTAACCTATCCGTCTTTTCAGCCCTATTCAAAAGGAGGGGAGGAAGAGAAGAGAGGAGTGAAAAAAAAAAAAAAACAGAGGGAGATGAGAGCAGCAAATCCCTTTTTTATTCATCTTCTAGCGCTCAATAAGTGAAGAATGTGTCGCCTATCAGTCACCAAGGGGATGAGGAGCGCGAGCGCCGTGCACAGCATCAGTGAGGCGCAGACACAGAGCGCGAGAGCAGCAGCAGCAGCAGCAGCTTCGAGCTCGCTCACACACACATAGATCATACACACACGCGCGCGCTTACACAAACGCACGCGCACATACACACTCATATATATATACACACACACGCGGCTGACCGGCCCTGCGCATCGCTGGAACATGTGGAGTGGTGAGTACAGCCTGCACGAGAGAGTGATCATATCCGATAAGAGCACGTGCACATCACGAAACGGGTTATTTAACTACAAGGGCTCGTCTGCGGGGCACGTACAGTGTCGGGTCCACTCTTAACGTGTGGGGCTCACTCTTGATGTGTGGAGTTTACTCCAAATGTGTGGAGTTCACTCTTGATGTGTGGAGTTTACTCCAAATGTGTGGAGTTTACTCTTAAAGGACTGAAGTGTTGAATTAATTCCTTAATTCCTTCAGTGATGGATTCACACTTCATGCATTTTGTACACTCTTAATGTGTTGAATTTACCCTCAGTGTGCTGAATTAATACCTGCAGTGTTGAATTCACTCTTGGTGTGTTGAATTAATACCTGCAGTGTTGAATTCACTCTTGGTGTGTTGAATTAATACCTGTAGTGTTGAATTCACTCTTGGTGTGTTGAATTAATTCCTATACTGTTGAATTCACTCTTGGTGTTGTGAATTAATACCTGTAGTGTTGAATTCACTCTTGGTGTTGTGAATTAATACCTGTAGTGTTGAATTCACTCTTTGTGTGTTGAATTAATACCTGCAGTGTTGAATTCACTCTTGGTGTTGTGAATTAATACCTGTAGTGTTGAATTCACTCTTAGAGTGTTTAATTAATTCCTATACTGTTGAATTCACTCTTGGTGTTATGAATTAATACCTGCAGTGTTGAATTCACTCTTTGTGTGTTGAATTAATTCCTGTAGTGTTGAATTCACTCTTAGTGTGTTGATTTAATTCCTGTAGTGTTGAATTCACTCTTAGTGTGTTGAATTAATTCCTGTAGTGTTGAATTCACTCTTAGTGTGTTGAATTAATTCCTGTAGTGTTGAATTCACTCTTAGTGTGTTGATTTAATTCCTGTAGTGTTGAATTCACTTCCAGTGCTGAATTCACTCCTAGTGTGTTGTGTTCACTCTTAATGTGTTAAATCCACTCTGTGTTACTCCTCAATGTGTTGAAATGACAAGTGTCAGATTTTAAATTTCAAGTGTTGAATTTATTTTTGCTGTGCCCTTTTCACTCTTAATGCGCTGAACTCAGTGTGTTAACACCATGTTCACCAGCACTCTTAATGTGCTAAGATTACTTAATAATGTGATAATTTTACTCCTAGTTTGTTTTCACTTTCTCTCGTCACCTTACAATGTATTTAGTTGTGGACTTCGCAGTTCCATCTCAGTGTGCTGAGTTCACTCTTAGTGTGCATGAGAGTTCACTGGCTTAGTGTCATGAGTCTCACTTTGCTGGCTCGTTTGGCTGCAGGCTTCACTTTCTGTGTGCTTGACGTTTACACTTAGTCTGTTGCTGAGTTCACTTCTTAGTGATGCTGAAGTGCCACTCATTTAAGTGCTGAGTCTGAACCCTGTCGACTGAGTCTTCAGCCGCGTAGTGTGCTGAGTTTTTTTTGTTTTTTTTTGTTCACTTTCAGTGTTGTAGCTGAGGTCCATCACTTCTTGTTGGCTGAGTTAAACTATTTAGGTGTGCTCGAGTTCCAAGTTGAAGTTGGTGTTTCTGTGTGCTGCTTAGTGTTGCGACGCTCACTTCTTTGTGCTGAGTTCACAGCTCTTAGTGTGCTTAGAGTTCGACTCTTAGTGTACCCTTGAGTTTTTCTTAGGTAGCTGGCGTTCACTTTCTGTGTGCTGAGTTCACTCTTAGTGTGCTGAGTCCACTATGAGGTGATGAATCACTCTTCAGTGTGTTGAGTTCCACTCTTAATGTCACTGTTCACTTCTGTGTGCTGAGTTCACTTTACTGTGTGTGCGTTTTCAACTATTAAGGGTCGGATGCGTCACGTTCTGTGTGCTGAGTTCACTTTCTGTGTGTTGCGTTCACTCTTAAGGTGCTGAGTTCACTGTCTGTGTGCTGAGTTCACTTTCTGTGGCTGAAGTTCACTCTTGTAGTGTGCATAATTATTTCCTTTCCGTGTGACTCAAATGTTTAGATGTAGGTATCAGTCACGTATGTTGTATACTCTTCATGCTGTGGTGTGGTGTTTTGGGGGGGGGGACAAACCTATAGGACAACACGATGAGTGTTCCGCTCACCTGACAGTTTATCTCAGGCACACAATGGACGTTATGGAGGGGAGTTGAACACGAAAAAGGATAACTCTCCTGAACCAGAATTAAAATAACAAACTGCATGATGAAAGCTTTATGTGTTCAGGCTGGACTTAAATAAAACTGTAGGGTAAAGTCCACACTGGAGGCTTTGTGTAGGGAAGGACACATCATCATATACCACCATTATAAATATTACCATTGTAATATGCATATTATCAACAATATATACTATTATTATATTATTATGGTTGTTGTTAGTATTAGTTATACAACAAATATTGTAGATAACCATATCGAACAACTATTACGTATGCTATTTATTATTAACTAGATTGTATTTAATACGTTTCAGCGGTGATTTTTTTGTTTCAGTTCTGCGCGTCTCGGTGTACTCGGTTCGAAAGGCGGTGCGTGATGATCGTGTCCCGCGCTGTCGGGAGACGAGCGCAGCGAACAGCAGGCGCGTGGGGGGAGTGCATTCAGTTGACAGGCAGTGACTCATCCAAAGGGCTATTAAATGGTCTACGGGGCTAAAAGGGCCTATAAGGTGTCTAATCGGTCTATAAGAGTCTATATTGTCAAATTTAGCCTCAGTTTGAAGCAGATAGAGGCGTGTTTGTATAAGTTCATAAGTGTCTAGAGCTTTAACATCACCCAAACTAAAATAAATAATCTCACTTATATGACTTAATGGTTATATGATCTCTAACTAAAATATATTAATTATCCTAAATCTCATTATATTACCTCTTTTGAAACATATCATGTATTGTTTGTTTCTATTCTCCAGAATACCCCCCCTCCCTTACCATTTTTTTCCCTTCACTACTCACCTTTCCCTCTTCCCCCTTCTCTCTTTCTTTTTCTTCTTCCTTTTTCCTCTCTCTTTTCTCTCCCCTCCCTTCCTTCCCTTCCTCCCTTCTTTCCTCCCCCCTCCCTTTCCTCTTCCTCCCCTTCCCTTCTCCTTCTCTTCCTATTCTTTTCCCCTTCTTCTCTCTTTTCTTCCTCCACCCCTTCTTCTTCCTTTCCTTTT